>JASVEL010008831.1:0-326013 GCA_032618575.1 Nicotiana noctiflora
CTAGGCTCTGATACCAACTTGTCACGACCCCAAATCCGGTCGTGATGGCGCCCAGCACATTGCTAGGCCAGCCTGACCAATTAACAACCATCACGGAGCCATAAGCTCACTTTATCCAATTTAAGCATAACAGAATAATTCAACAGTGATAGATATATTAAAAACAAGGAACCAAGTCCCAACACGCGCCAACTCCCATAGACCGAAGGGTCAAGAGTCATGAGCCTCTAATGAACATAGTGTAATAATGGTTTACAAGATACCAAGTAAAGAAATATCAATACAGAATTCAAAAGACAATAAGAAGGAAAATCGGGTCTTGCGGACGTCGGCAGCTACCTCGTAGTCTCCGCAAAAGTAGATATAAGTAAGCAGCTACAACAACTCAACTGCTCTCGGGCACCTGTGAATCTGCACAAAAAGTGCAGGGGAGTGGGGTGAGTATATTTCAACTCAGTGAGTAACAATAATAAACAATAACTGAAAGTAAGAACTCCTGTGCTATCACTAAACAGTTCTAGGCAAACCCCCACAGGTAAGTCATCACTACAACGGGTACCCTGATCTCTAGTCCACATCTACATCAACAAGGTCCAACACCGACCAAACTCTCACTCGTACCACTTCGATGTACAACCATCTCAATATATGGAGATAAATACATATGTCTACAATGTATAAGTATTTAAGTTTGTATAAGGATATGAATAAGTATAATGCTACGGCGTGTAGCCCGCTCCAATATATATACCGCTGCGGCGTGCAGCCCGCTCCATTTAACGTCGACGGCGCTCACTGGGGGTGTATACAGACTTCGGAGGGGCTCCCTAGGCCCAAGCACTATAACACTGCGGCGTGCAGCACGATCCACACAACTATTACTGCGGCGTGCAGTCCGATCCAATATATATATATATAACTATTCTGCTGGGGCGTGCAGCCCGATCCCATAATATACACCAGTGCTCACTGAGATTATGTGCAGACTCTGACTCTGAAGGGGCTCCTACAACCCAATCGCAATAATACTGCGGCGTGCAGTCCGATCCAACATATATACTGATGCGGCGTGCAGCCCGATCCAATAGATATACTGCTGCGACGTGCGGCCCGATCCAATATATATACTGCTGCGGCGTGCGGCCCGATCCAATATATATATACTGCTGCGGCGTGCAGCCCGATCCAATATATGTCAGTATATACTTGGCCTCTCAGGCCCAATATAATATATCACAGTGGGTCCTTGACCCTGTCTCAGTCAATATAGACTTGGCCTTTCGGGCCCAATATAACATCTCATAGTGGGTCCTTGACCCTATCTCATCTCAATCGGTATAGACTTGGCCTTTCGGGCCCACTCAGCTAGAACAGGGAATTCCACCTTAGATAATCTCTCTCAATGTACACATCTAGTACGGGCTCATATTATGCTATACAGCTAGAGCTACGGCTGAGTGTAAGTTTCCAACATGATATATAGGGGTCGCCTAGCTCTACAGGTCCCCTAATGCTCTACAGATCGGCACAAGGCCCCAAACATGACTATTAGCCCAATTACACGGTTATAATCTCATTCTCAGTCATAATACATAATACACTACTAGCCGGGAAGGACCAAGTCCAATTCCCCAATCACAATGTCACCACGCCCGTCACAAGACGCGTGTCTCATCTCAACATAGCACTGTGAAGTGCTAGTACGGGGTTTCAAACCCTCAGTACATTATTTACTACCACCACTCACCTCGAACCAGTAGAAGCCTTAGTCCGCCTTGCGCTTGCCTCGCAAATCAAACTCCTCGGATGCCAAACCTTTTGAATTTGTTGATTCATGTTCCTCCATATCATGATTCATGAAACCAAGAAATTAAACCTTGATGAAAGGGACAGCTCCTCACTTGCAACAAACTCATCAGAAATTAAACCTTGATGTAAAATCACTGCTAGAACTTAAACAGAAAGTTCAAGCTTTTTAGCTCAATGTGGCTTTAAGAAACAAATATGGTACATTATTCAGTTCAAGAAACACACAGTTACTATGAGAAACAAGCTACTTATTTTTCCTAATTTAAACACCCAATTCAGCAACCTTAAACTTAAATTGAATAAACAATCTACTTGTATACTAAAAGAAAGAGCCATTGACCTTGAATTCAAGAACATCCAAAATTTGCAACTGTAAATGAGACTTTCAAAACCCAATTTCACGGGAGTTTGGTTTGACTTTGGGAAAGGGAAGCGTTCAAAGAACTCAACTTTAAGAGAAATTAGAGCAAAATTGAGAACTTTCATTCGCAAATTTCAATAATTAACCACAAAAACAAGAACCCAGTATTTGAAACGTATATAGCTGAAAAATCTTTCTCAAAGGCATGAATCTTGCAAGATTTTATTACCCATTTGATAACTTAATTTTGTAATTCATCCACAAAATAAATAAATAAAAAAATTATGTTGAAGGAAAAGAAGCTTACCTTTGATGCAGGGGAAGGCGTGCCTTTGCTCCTCATATTTGTATTTTAGGGTTTTTTTTTTCTTTTTAATTCTCTTACTTTATGTTTTGACCCACTAGTCTCTCTAACTCACAAGTCAACGTCCAGTTGACCTTTTCCCAACTATTCCTTCTTCTAAGAGACTTTTTATCCCATTTCCAACTAAACTCAATCCGAATTGACTCAAACTCGCCAAACACGCATATTGAAACATTAACAAGCATTTAACGGGGATAACGAGGTGATAACTCACATGATGACGGGCCGGGTCATCACATTCTCCCCAACTTAAGCAAACGCTCGTCCTCGAGCGGACAAAGAGGTTTACTGGAAGAAACCCAATAGCTGAATGACCTTACCAAGCATATATTCGGGGCGATCCCACGTCACCCTATCTCATATAAATCCGGTACACACTATAGCTGGAAATCTCCCAGCCCATCCGCACCATAGACCACATTGCACTTTCCGAGATCACATACCAAATCCGAATCTCATGCTTATACTCATAATACACACGATCCATCTATAGTAGCCCATACTTGCCACCCCGGGTGAGATCACATGATGTATCAAACAACCGCATCATTCGAGAGGATGGTCTCTAATCACAACAATGGCCACCATGACCAAATACTAGTAGAAAAACCTCTCTCATTAGATAAAGTCTTATTCCAGCACCTTCATATCCTGCCCACGGCAGCTGAAGCACGCGATATACCGAACCCATCTCTCGGGTTAACCATTCATGAATCCATTTCCCTTTTTAACTGATACCACCATAGCTTTCGGAGCCAAACCTCGATATTACCTTTCTAACAAACTGAGATCAAATATGCTCGTACTCATTAATGACTCCAGCGATCATTTCGATTATAACACACCACACTGGTGATATGACACCTCAACACCGGCCTAAGCCGCGACGAGCACAACACAGGCTCCAATAAGAACGATCTGAACACACTCGAATCACGACAACTAACTCAAACAAAGAGCTATAATTCAAATTCCTCCATACCATCACAACACATAACTGAGATCTCGTCTCACATCATAGAATTAGAGTACCTGAATCCTAATCGAAAGGTCATAACATCACGTGGCCTTGCCACAGCTCATGATTCTATCCAAACACTATTACTCCTGAAGCACCTCAAGTCACCATGCTCAGAACGGTCAGCCACGCACATATTTAGGTCTGAACTCAAGCGATCCATCACACACGCGGTGATACATTTAATATATGCTATCCAATCCTGAATGGACACAACCGATGTGCTATTCCCCGAGCGATACCCAATACGGACTATTCCTCAGAAGCTAGGAAGTATTGTATACAAGGTAACATATAGGAAACTATATTTTCCACATCACACTGTTGCGGAGTGCAACCCATTCCAATAACATACCCGTGGCGGCGTGCCACCCGATCCAGATACCATACCTGTGGCGGCGTGCCACCCGATCCTGATACCATACATGTGGCGGCATTCCACCTGATCCAAATACTATACCCGTGGCGGCGTGCCACCCGATCCACGAATACATCTAGCAAGGAAAATGCACATCGAGTCAAGTTGATCATTGCAACAAACATATATATATAGCCTCAAGCTCGGCCACATGAAACGCATCCGACAAAGTTCCTCAATACTGGAGTTGAATCAATGGTAGATACCTCTACACTGACATCCGCCACGAAGGCCCAACTGACAAAGTAATACCTACCAGCCGTCCGCTGGCCCTAGGGTACATCTACCCTACCGGAGCATGATCTGATGCACTCTGCCACGCAGTTTGTGACATTTTTCTGACATAGTCCATATCACATTAGTCTAGACAACCTGGCTTATGACAACCAGTCTACAATCATATATCATTCAAATTCATCATATTAGGTAACAAAATAGCCACTAGGGCTTCCAATTTCCAATAATCATTAAACGGTGCCGATACAAATGATATACCACCACTGCATAGGCAGATCACGAGAACTTCTAGTCTCCAACATATATATAACACATGAATCTCTATGCCTGATTCCACACTCCGCCGTACGAATACATAACACACATCAAACATCTATTCATACCACGTAAGCCATTCAGAAATTTTTCTATGCCATCAACAACTCAATCATCACTGTCAATCCAACAGGAGGATACCACACACCACTAGATATTATCGGTTTATATTACCTGGCCCTTTTTGACCATATACTCTGCCGAATTACTAGAATGGCAGTACTATTTTCCTTAATCACCACGAAGATTGATTCTTAAATCACTTGCAGCTGTCTGCGCTGCTCAATAATTTTATTGACTTCCCATATATTATGAACTGATCTCAAAACCTTGAATATGCCATTATCAACTTTCAATAACACATCGCGTACACCATACCACACTAAGATAACATGGAAATTCATATTCCTTACCTACGCCGCAAACATCGATGCACTCAACTAGTCAAGGACTTTCATGATCCCATATAGAGAAAACTCATTACACATTCCAAGTTTTGCATACCAATAGGAAATACACTCATTTTCAAACCACGGCAAAACACATCATAAACTCTTTCTCCCAATTACAATTATATTGCATAAGTTAAACTGCCAGGGCTGAGTCCTTATACCCATATCGAGTTACACAACTTCCAGCACTCAAGAGCTTTGCTGCACAATATCTGCAAGACTCATTACTTCAACCACATACCAGGAATTAATCGTATTCCTTTTCATACCATTCTGGTTTATTAACAAATTGTTCCATTTACCCAGTTTCCTTTCTGATTCATCTTTAATTTCATATCAGTCTTTACTGTAGCACGACAATGCCTCAACTCTTTTTACCACACAAGACTCGTACACAAGACCACACGGTCTAAGGCTCACGGGCCGCTGAATACTCTCTCAAATGTTTCCCCGAGTACCACCTTCTACAATACTTTATTATGAAGAACTTCCAGCGATTTTTTTTGAATTTGTTATCATCACTTACCAATACGGATACATAGAATCCCATCATTCACATGATATAATACAAGCCTTGATCTTTTCCAATGAAACCACTGTCTTTAGCCACATACACAATCTTAAGACACCAGACTGTTACAAGCAAAATCTTGAACACTGCAAAACCATTCTCGGGCATCATTCACCCTTATTCAGCTGTAATTCAACTGTCCTATTGAGTAGAACCACTCATGTTTTGTTAGAACTCTGACATCGCAGAACATGATTACTTACAGGTACAATTCGCTATCTTTCTTTTCTATACACCGAACATTTCTTACCAACAGTAGTTCAAAATTTCCTAGTATTTTTTCACATCTACGAAGCACCATAACCTTGTCAGAATTTTCCCAACATACTTAAAGACAGTGCCCACATAGCACACAACCGTGCAATTAGTTATTTAATAGCAACCTCCCCAACTTGGCTCGAAGCCATTCATCAAAGCACTTTTAACCACTCATATAATTATTATTCAAGTGGTGCCGAAATGTTACAATGAGATTAAACTCAAGTCATTTACAAGCCTTGATAGAGACTCGAATCATCAGAGACCTTAACCGTTCTGCAATTCTTGCATTTATACACACACCACCAATAAGCCCACTCTCTTTAGGTGACAGAAATCTTTCTAAGTCCCAAAATTTCCAAAAATTTCGGCAGAGATTCCTTTGTAATTTGGCCTATCCACCTGCCAGAGAATCACCAAAATCATCCTAACAATACATCCGCAACTCGATAAGACATCACAATGTATATCAACAACATAAATCTCAATACTACACAATTATATCATCAGCATTAGTACATGAACATGCGCTTCACCTGCTCAAATCATAACACATATACCTTTCACAATGATACACCTAGCACAACCAATTCAATTTTCTTCAGTTTGAACTCATACTACCACACATAGTGCACTTTACATTTCCGCTAAGAGGCAATGAACATATTTCTCACGCCCATAGCTAGTGCTACATATCAAATCACAATAAGAACCGAATACCTTACAGCTCTCACATTATCAAACTGCCATTTTCATAATTAAGATCAATACCGATCGTATGAACTTCATAATACCGACTCGCGAAATTAGCACCTTGGTGCTCAAGCCATAGACAAGGATTTGGCATCAAGTCATTCAGACTGGCCCGACATGAACTCATAGAGATTATATCTCGTCCATCGATTGGGGAATCATAAGCCATCAAGGCAAATTTATCACTAAGCACTCGAGTGCGCGCATCAATGTGCAGGAGGAATTTCAAGAATTACATCTCAAGCTGAATCAAACATGCACGATGAGAATTCCAAGAAGTGTGAAGTGTTTCCTAAAGGTTCGCAGCCTCCCGAGGATAAGTACATACGTCCCCGTACCGATCCACGAGACTCTACCAACCGGCTCAAGACTCGCGAGACCTGTTAACCTAGGCTCTAATACCTTCATGTCACGACCCCAAATCCAGTCGTGATGGCGCCCAGCACACTGCTAAGCCAGCCTGACCAATTAAGAACAATCACGGAGCCATAAGCTCACTTTATCCAATTTAAGCATAACAGAATAATTCAACAGTGATAGATATATTAAAAACAGGGAACCAAGCCCAACACGTGCCAACTCCCATAGACCGAAGGGTCGAGAGTCATGAGCCTCTAATGAACATAGTGTAATAATGGTTTACAAGATACCAAGTAAAGAAATATCAATACAGAATTCAAAAGACAATAAGAAGGAAAATCGGGTCTTGCGGACGTCGGCAGCTACCTCGTAGTCTCCGCAAAAGTAGATATAAGTAAGTAGCTACAACAACTCAACTGCTCTCGGGCACCTGTGAATCTGCACAAAAAGTGCAGGGGAGTGGGGTGAGTATATTTCAACTCGGTGAGTAATAATAATAAGCAATAACTGAAAGTAAGAACTCCTGTACTATCACTAAACAGTTCTAAGGCAAACCCCCAAAGGTAAGTCATCACTACAATGAGTACTCTGATCTCTAGTCCACATCTACCTCAACAATGTCCAACACTGACCAAACTCTCACTCGTACCACTTCGATGTACACCATCTCAATATATGGAGATAAATACATATGTCTACAATGTATAAGTATTTAAGTTTGTATAAGGATATGAATAAGTATAATGCTACGGCGTGTAGCCCGCTCCAATATATATACCGCTGCGGCGTGCAGCCCGCTCCATTTAACGTCGACGGCGCTCACTGGGGGTGTCGACAGACTTCGGAGGGGCTCCCTAGGCCCAAGTGCTATGATACTGCGGTGTGCAGCCCGATCCATACATATACACTGCGGCGTGCAGTCCGATCCAATATATATCTATACATATATAACTATACTGCTACGGCGTGTAGCCCGATCCCATGATATACACCAGCGCTCACTGAGAATGTGTGCAGACACAGTCACCGAAGGGGCTCCTACAACGCAAGCGCGATAATACTTTGACGTGCGCTCCTACAGCCCAAGCGCAATAATACTGCGGCGTGCAGTCCGTCCCACATGTATATTACATGTATATTACTGCGGCGTGCAGTCCGATCCAATATATATACTGCTGCGGCGTGCGGCCCGATCCAATATAGGTATATATATATAATACCTCATAATGGGTCCTTGACCCTATCCCAGTCAGTATATGCTTGGCCCCTCAGGACTAATATGATATATCTCAGTGGGTCCTCGACCCTAACTTAGTCAATATAGACTTGGCCTTTCAGGCCCAATATAACATCTCATAGTGGGTCCTTGACCCTATCTCATCTCAATCGGTATAGACTTGGCCTTTCAGGCCCACTCAACTAGAACAGGGAATTCCACCTTAGATAATCTCTCTCAATGTACACATCTAGTACGGGCTCATATTATGCTATACAGCTAGAGCTACGGCTGAGTGTAAGTTTCCAACATGATATATAGGGGTCGCCTAGCTCTACAGGTCCCCTAATGCTCTACAGATCGGCACAAGGCCCCAAACATGACTATTAGCCCAATTACACGGTTATAATCTCATTCTCAGTCATAATACATAATACACTACTAGCCGGGAAGGACCAAGTCCAATTCCCCAATCACAATGTCACCACGCCCGTCACAAGACGCGTGTCTCATCTCAACATAGCACTGTGAAGTGCTAGTACGGGGTTTCAAACCCTCAGTACATTGTTTACTACTACCACTTACCTCGAACCAGTAGAAGCCTTAGTCCGCCTTGCGCTTGCCTCACAAATCAAACTCCTCGGATGCCAAACCTTTTGAATTTGTTGATTCATGTTCCTCCATATCATGATTCATGAAACCAAGAAATTAAACCTTGATGAAAGGGACAGCTCCTCACTTGCAACAAACTCATCAGAAATTAAACCTTGATGTAAAATCACTGCTAGAACTTAAACAGAAAGTTCAAGCTTTTTAGCTCAATGTGGCTTTAAGAAACAAATATGGTACATTATTCAGTTCAAGAAACACACAGTTACTATGAGAAACAAGCTACTTATTTTTCCTAATTTAAACACCCAATTCAGCAACCTTAAACTTAAATTGAATAAACAATCTACTTGTATACTAAAAGAAAGAGCCATTGACCTTGAATTCAAGAACATCCAAAATTTGCAACTGTAAATGAGACTTTCAAAACCCAATTTCACGGGAGTTTGGTTTGACTTTGGGAAAGGGAAGCGTTCAAAGAACTCAACTTTAAGAGAAATTAGAGCAAAATTGAGAACTTTCATTCGCAAATTTCAATAATTAACCACAAAAACAAGAACCCAGTATTTGAAACGTATATAGCTGAAAAATCTTTCTCAAAGGCATGAATCTTGCAAGATTTTATTACCCATTTGATAACTTAATTTTGTAATTCATCCACAAAATAAATAAATAAAAAAATTATGTTGAAGGAAAAGAAGCTTACCTTTGATGCAGGGGAAGGCGTGCCTTTGCTCCTCATATTTGTATTTTAGGGTTTTTTTTTTCTTTTTAATTCTCTTACTTTATGTTTTGACCCACTAGTCTCTCTAACTCACAAGTCAACGTCCAGTTGACCTTTTCCCAACTATTCCTTCTTCTAAGAGACTTTTTGTCCCATTTCCAACTAAACTCAATCCGAATTGACTCAAACTCGCCAAACATGCATATTGAAACATTAACAAGCATTTAACGGGGATAACGAGGTGATAACTCACATGATGACAGGAAATGTTTTCCAGGGGAAAAAGTTCACACCGAATGGGGAAAACTCTGCAATTATTTTTGTTTTTGTTATATGTCTTGTTTCAGCTAACATGAAAATAGCATTGTCAATCTTTAGTACTCGAAATTATCACCAATATTGGATATCTGTCTTATTCTTTGCATACTACTATTAATTGGTTACTTACCTAAATACAAAAACACCAATACGATTTAGCAAATTCTCGTGTAAGGTAAATGCTTTTGGCCTTTTACAAATGAATAGCTTTCATGGAAAGCATTTTACATTTCACCAAATACAAGTCAGTTGCCAAAAAATGGCATAACTAAGAATTATAACTTAGTTTTTACCTAGTTATACTAAAATAGAATCTTATTAACCATTTTTCTTTAGGTTTCTTGAACATTACATTATGTATCTGTATTTACTATTTATGTACAAAATATTATAAAAGAATGATCCCTTAAATATAGGAATTAATTTTTAATATATCACCAATTCCCATCTATCAACTTTAGCCTACCACAACTACTATTTTCTTCCTAATTTCAGAAAAAATTAAAGTCATTCTCTCTTTCATACAATTCCTCACCAATCTCTCTCTCTCTCTCTCTATCTCATAAATCAAACTATTATCCCTCTAAAATTGTAGCATCATATATTTTTATGAATCAATTTCACCAACAATCATTAAAAAGCTTCAACTATTGATAAATCTATCGGCATTATCTCTGAAATTGCAGGTAGAGAGATCTTCCATTGACATATCATTAAAAAGTTTGAAACTTTGAATTAGATATTTGGATTTTACAAATTTGTAATTTCTTTGGATTGGGTGTTCTTGAAAACGATTGTAAATTTTCACTAGAGTTTATATCTCAATTTGAATTTAATTGAGATAGGATATTAGTTAAGTTTAAAGTCTATTTTGGGTTTAATTTCAGATGGAAAGTCGAGAAGAAGAAGTTTCGAAATCTTATTGTTACCTAACATTTCTTTGTCCTAATATGCCAAGTGCCCTATTGTGGGGCTGCCACTTGACTAAGAGCCCGTTTGGATGAGCTTGTTTTAAGTGGCTTTTAAGCCAACATAGCTTTTAAGCCATAAGTTAGAAATTCTAACTTTTGGCTTTTGGCTTGTTTTTGTCATTTTAGCTTAAAAATAAGTGCTTAAAAGCACTTTTTAGCTTTATCCAAACACTACAAAATGACTTAAAAGTCATTTTTGCTTAAAAGCACTTAAAACAATCCAATCCAAACGGGCTCTAAAGAGTCTTCGACGTCACTCTGCAGATGTACAACAAACATAGGTTGAGGTTAAGATTATTTAAGTATGTTTCCGTCTTCCTTTATTGGTTTAGAATATTGTATTACGATTGTCTCATAATTTGTACCAAAAATAATATATGATATAATACTAATACAAGTATAATATGATATTGTATCAGTTTAAGTTTAGAGTCGATTTTAAGTTGTATCAATATTATATAAGAATTCTTTTAGAATAATATCAAATTTGTATCATAATTATGAGCAGTTGTGAATTTGTGACGAATTTCACACTTTGTATCACAAATATATGATAGTTATATATTACTTTATTAGTACCGTATCAAGTATTATTTGGGATATGAAGGTACCATCTATGGGGTTAGATGCAATTGTGATACAAGTATGACATAATAATATTTTACGTATTGATGTATCTGATATAATTTACATACAATTATGATATAGTTACCATACAATTGCTGAATATTTTTTCATTTTTAGTGTTGTCCGATCTCCCAGCAAAAGAACAATACAATTGATGATATAATAATATAAAGCTATCAGCAATGGCAAGAAGAAAGAAGATGGAATTTTTGAGTGTTGATTAAGGGATTTTGTTGTAAAAAAGGGAGAGAGAAAAGGAGAGCGAAAAAAAGAAAGAATATAATTGGATCCCTTAATTGAAGGCAATAGCCTTTTAAGGAGCAATCTATATAATTTGTAAAAAAAAACCTAGATACTTATTAAAAACCACAAAATATAAAGAATATTGATAAACAAATTTTTAATAGAATATAGTTAGGTAAAAAACCCTAAAAGTTTTGAGTACTTAGTTCATTGGCTGGTATGTTAGTTTAGCCTATGGCTATCCAAGACCCATCCCGGTCCCGTCCGGGCCCACTTAGTCTTAAACGGGACTGGGCCCATAGTCTGTGGGGCATGAGCTGCCCATTTCGTCCTGGTAGGCCGGCTCATTAACGTCCTGTCCCGTCCCAACCCGCATTTTTTTTGGAAAAAGAGCTGTTGGAAAACGTCATTCTTTTCAAAATTAGTCATTTCCAACGGCTATAAACATGTATTCATTAGCGGAGAAAAACCTAGAGATATCTGTCTTATTAGAGATTGGATTAATTCGAGAAAAAATAGATCTTGATTTTGAAAACTTAACCACTAGGGAAGAGGAAGCATATAATGGGATACTTAGCGCTGGGAGCGATGACAACGTGAAACTCATGGAATGTCAATCAACATTGCCAATTTCAGAATAATGTCCGGGAGAAATTCTAGATAAGTTACAACAAAGCTATATAGGAGTTTACAAATATTAATATGATAATTTATAATTGGCTACTAAGAGGCCTAGTTCAAATAGAACCTTCCCAGAAGTTGACTGAGTAGATTAGATGCTCTTCAAAAGACTTATATTTGTATGTGAAATTTGAAAGTACTATTAGTAAATAAAAGGCTTTAAGCCTTGATTTTTTTATGAATTGTCTTATACTCTTACTTAGTAACTTTGTAACTTAAAGTTATAGTAAATAAGTACAAGACTATTATAATTACTAAAATATTTCGTTACAAGTTTTTGTTTTAATATTTTGTAATTCTTTACTTAGTTGTTTTGAAATAATTTAAGTTTTAATATTAAATAGTAAAAAAAACTAGCTGTTACAAACTTTAAAAATTTAGTAATTCTCAATTTTAAAAAATAATTGTTGGTCTTTATAAAAAATTAGCTGTTGCCAAATTAAAGCTTAAATAAATTATTTTTTTTATAAAAAAAAGGCCTACTTAAGACCCACGAGCCATCTCGCCCCATCCCATTTGTTAGAGGGATGGGATTGGCCTCCCGTTTATTCGGTCTCGTTAAGGATCGTCCTGCCATCATCTTGATTAAATTTTGTCCCGTCCCGTTCCGATTGTTTGGTTCCGACCCGTCCTATCCCGTTGGACAAACTTAGAATCTAGCCCAACCTTAAGTTTTATGCTTAATTTGGTGAGTTATTGTAACAATTTGACCGGTCATTTTGAGTATTTTAGCCCTGATCCCCTATTTATTGCTTCTTCTATATTTATATTTTGATTATGTGACTTACCGGGGTGTTTGGTTTTGGTTTTAAGCGAGTTTCAAAGTGAAATGAGATACATAGTTCCTAAGTTGGAGTCTTAAGTTGATAGAATTGACCGTTGTTTGACTTTTGTGTAAATAATTCTAGAATAAAGTTTTGACGGTTCCAATAGCTCTGTATGATGATTGTGGACTTGGAAGTATATTTGGATGTTGATTTGGAGGTTTGTAGGTCGTTTCAATATGAATTAACAAAAGTTGGAACGTTAAAGGTTTGAAAGGTTGGGAAGTTTGACCGGAAGTTGACTTTATTAACAACAAGGTCAGATTTCGATTCTGAAAGTTGGAATATGTCTATCATGTCATTTATGGTTTGGGTGCAAAATTGAAAGCCAATCATAGTTGTTTTTATATGAATCAGTAGTAGTTTTGAAATTCAGAAGTTCATAAGTTCATTAGGCTTGAATTGATGTGTGATTTGTGCTTCTAGTGTTGTTTGATGTGATATTTTATGATTTGTTGGTAAGTTTGGTTGAGGTCCTGGGGGCCTTAGGTGCAATTCAAACTATGTTCGACGCATTTCAGAACCTTTAGGAATGTTGAAGCTATTGGTTTTCTATAGGTCTGGTTCCCTTCTACGCGTTCGCGAGGGTTTGCTCGTGTTCGCTTAGTCTTTAGGGTTCACTAGAATTTTACCCTTCTCGTTCGCGAAGGTGAAGATGCGTTTGCGAAGGTTCAGTGAGTTGCTCATCGCGAATGCATAAGTCTAATCACGTTCGCGTATAATGTCACAACCCAAAACCAACCCATTTGCCAACACTTTCAATCTTAAAAAAAAATAGTTTACATAAAGTAGAAACCTCTGTTTTGGCAAGGTCCCAACAACAATATAATGCTTTCTAGCTAACCAGCGATCACCAAGAGAACCGGCGTTGCCCTGCCATGGCCACTTCGGCCGGTGGCCGGCCTCCCCCAGTGGTGGCGTACCCCCCAACCTTCCCCCACCATCTATCAGACAACTACAATTACAAACAACAATCCCCAAACCATGGATTATTCAAAACTTCTAAAACCTACCACCATTAATTGCACCATGCAAAACTTAGCTACGTTACCATTGAAACCTATTGAGTTCCTGCATGGAGGACCAGTTGTGAAGTGGAAGACGCGAGAAGTGAAACAGTCCATCATACAACAAGGGCTTCAACTTGTAGTTCTTGGGAAATTTTCATATGGAAAGCCTATTATTAGTGAATTATGTAAAGTGATTCCAATTCAATGTGGGATTGAGGGTCATTGCTTAGTAGGCTTGTTTGAAGATAACAATGTGTCGATTACATTGTCATTATTGGAAGATTATGTTCATATTCTTTTAAAGCCATCTTTTTACTTAACGGATCAATCAGATATGTGGCAGATGCATTGTACAAAATGGAACCCATGGTGGATACCTGATGAAGAGACTCCAATTGCCATAGCTTGGATTAGCTTTGCAGAACTTCGTCCAAATTTCTTTGGTAAGGAATGTGTATTTTCATTAGCTCGTGCAGTTGGTATCCCATTACGTGTAGACCTAAAAACTCAAAATGGGACTAGACTTAGTTGTGCTAAGGTGAAGGTGGAAGTTAATTTGTTAGGTAATTTCTCTAAACGTATTAAGATTGTTGAAGAAGCTTATGAATATGGGCCAAATGAGTTTAAATGGATTAGGATATAGTATGATTATACGCCTAAATGTTGCAAGCCTTGCAAGAAACAAAGGCATAGTGAGACCGAATGTTGGGTAATTCATATTGAGTTACAGAAGAGATTTGATAAAGATGTTGAGGATCAAGGCAAGGATAAGACAGCTTTGATAAGTACTGAAGCAATTGGTAAAACAAAAAATTCAACAAAGGTTCTGTCATTTGGAAAGGTGGTTGGAAAGCCAGTTACTAATCATGCCAAGAAGGAATAGATAAATGCAAGGAAGAACAAATACCAACGGGATGATAAGGGTCACATTGTTGATAACAAACAAGGTAAGGAAGCTGACAAGGGTAAAGGAAAGGCCAAACTTGAAGAAGTAGCAACCAAGAACAAGTTTAATGCATTAGAGGTTGAAGAAGTTCATCAACCTATTTTACAAATAACTGAAGGCAAATGTGAGGATCTTAGCAATGGCAAAAAGAAGGAACATGGGGAAAATCAGTCAAAGAAGGGCTATGAGAAGGAAAATGAAGGCATACCGGAGATTCAATCCCTAATCCTAATTTTGGGGTTAGTATTGGGAAGGATGCTAATACTAAACCAGTGGAAGAAGATAATCAACAAGAACTTAAGCGTGCGAAAAAGGAAGCAATTGAGAAAGTGTTAAAAGATCAGCATAATGGGAACTTAGCTAAGGCTAATCCTATTGTTCCTAGTGATCAAAGTATTGATGAAAAGGCTAATAAAGAATCCACAATCGACTGGGTTCATAGAAGGTTTGGAACTAGCAAAGATGAGCTAAGGCAAATGAATGTGACTACAAACCAATCATGTCAAGATATGTCATCTCAAACATTTGCAGATTCTGGGAAACTTGAGAACCTTGATGAGATAAACTCAACAAAGGCTGGAGGGAGTGATGCAATTGAGGTGGATGATGATCAAATAGGCACTACAAAGACAACATGAGACAAAGTGAGGTACAACAGCCCACATGGCAATAGGTTAGAGATGCCAAGCCTAAAGCTAGGCTCCCTAGGCGTTAGGCTGGTAGGCCTAAAGCCATGTATCCCACGCATTAGGCTGCCGATGCCATGCCTGGCGCCGTGGACACCTGATGAAGCAACTATTGTTAACCTTATCCCTAATGAAACTGGCAAGATTTTGGCATATGTAGATGGTGTTTCGGTGTATGTATTGGAGAAACAAACTTAATGATAATGTGAAAGTTAGGGATGATACAGTAGGATCAGAGAATAACAGTGAAATGAATGATAAGCACACAATTATTCCAAGAGCATCTGGGGAAATAGAGGTAATGCCTGTGGAATGGCACCGATCAGATTATGCAGTTGCAACTTAATGTTCCAATAGAGACTCCACTAAAACATCTACATGATTTAGTTATACACAATGTGGCACCAATTGATGAAGACTTAATGTGACAAAATCCTATGGAAGATGAGGGAGGTGATGAATCAACAGAAGAAAATAGCAAACATATGCCCTAAATAATCACGCTTTATTGTTGAATTGATATTGTTTATGATGACAAAATGCTTTTATTAGTGTTTTTGGTGTGTTATAGGTATACATGAGCCATTGGAGACTAAAAGAGCCATTTTGGAGTCATAAGATGGTAAAAAGGCCAAGTGTAGAGCAAGAGTGAAGTTGGCATTAAAAAATAGGATGAAGAATGCGAGACACTGTTCATCCGCGGTCCATCCGCAACCGCGGACGAACCGCGATTGAAGGGGCTCGCGGAACCTCAACACATTCAGAGGACTTGATTTTTCGCGGTCCATCCGCGACCACGGACGGACCGCGTACACTACCGAATTTCTGAAGGCTAACTTTGTCAAAACTCAAATTTTGTGACCTAAACCCTCTATATAAGCCTAGATTTCGCCCAAGAGAGGCAAGCATTGTATTTTTGACTACTTTTGCAAGATTATTAGTAAGAGAGAACTCTCTCAACTTATTTCTTTCTTTTATATTGATTCTTTGATTATGAATTCAATTATTATTCTTGTTTCTTTGATTATGAGTAGCTAATTCCTTATCTAAGGTTTTGATGGAACCTATTGAGTGATGAACTTCTCGTTTATGTGATTACAAATTGTTAGCTAGATTTCTATTTGTTCAACTTCGTTCTTGTTGTAGTTAATTGGTAGGATCACCAATTAGCTGTGCCTATTTAGTGTGCATAACTTGGAAAAGAGTGCATATTTAGGTATATTGTTGAACAACACCACACCTAGATTATTGGAGGAATCTATAATTTTAGGCGTAAAGGTGGGATTAGGAATAACGAAGCCTTGGGTGCAATCTAAAGTGAACTATTCAAATTAAAGCTAGCTAGGGTAGTTCGGGAGAGTGCACTAGTAAATTATTATAGTTGCTCGGGAGAGAATTACGGTAAAAATAACGTTCATGATTGATAGAATAATATTGACAATTTGTATGACCATAAACAGAAGAGATTCCATCAATAGGGGAAATCAATACCTTAGCCTTTCTCTTTATTCTTTACCCAACATTCAATTCTTTCATTCAAGTCTTTAATTCTTGCAAAAGTTAGTTAGTAGAAAACATCCACAAAAATATATTCAAAAGCTTGGGAAGCTGCTTCAGGAGTGTTATTGGGTTTTGGAAGTTGTAGTTGATAGGTTAATTCCATATGGGATCGACTCTGGACTTAATTGACCGAGTTATATTGACTACGACCGTTGTTTGGGCGTGAACCAATTTTGGCGTCGTTGCCGGGGAATTAACGGAATTATCAATTGCCATTGACAGAACTACAAGATTCTTGTGTAGTCGGGTTCTTTCTACACTTTACATTGAAATTTTTAAAAGCCATTTAAACACATTTTATGTACAAAGCTAAGGCAAGAAGGGGTTTAAAAACATGCAAAATTCCTAGTTATCACCGGGCACGTAACAGGGCAATCAAACAACTTCAGCAATCTCAACAACCAATTAAACTAGATTTCGACATAGGAGACGTGAACGACCCAAACCAACAAGCTGGGTTGAATGTACAGGAGGCGCAGGAGGCGCATGAAGGTGCATTATTTGACTGGGCAAAACCAACTGCGGATAATTTGGCAACTGCCATTATAGTGCCAGCGATTCAAGCTGAGTCATTCCAGATTACCAACAACATGCTTCACTTGTTGCAAAACAAGGGATTATTCTCTGGGTCTCAGGTTGAAGATCCACAGCAGCACCTCAAGAACTTTCTCTCTATATGCAAGACGCAGAGACAACCAAATGTGACACCGGAAGCCATCAAACTATTGCTATTTCCGTTCTCAGTTACAGGGGCTGCACAGGTATGGCTAAACTCACTCCCCATAAACTCTATTACAACATGGGATGAGTTAGTCAAGCAATTCCACAACAAGTTTCATCCACCTAACAAGACAGCTCAGCAAATTGATGAGATATTGAGCTTATAGCAGAAACCAATGGAGACACTACATGAAACTTGGGGCCGATTCAAAGGTATGCTTGTTATGTGTCCTCACCATGGGATTCCTGAGAAGATGTTGGGTCAAAGATTCTACATGGGGCTTTCAAAGTATGAAGAATATTTTAGATACTTCACCAGGTGGGGCTTTTCTGAGCAAAACTTGGAGAGAAGGCCAAAATTTGCTTGACAAGATGGCTCAAAATTCTGGGTGGACGACGAGGAATGCTCCTATCACTCCAGTGGTACACTCTGTACCTCTGAATCCATCCAACACTATGTAGGACAACATGGCCACTTTATTGACACAAATGAGCATTCTGACGAAGATGGTGGAAGAATGTGGGGTCAAGCAGCAGGTTCACATTGTAGACACTACCAATGGTGGTTTATGCACATCTTGCATTAGCCAATCCATTAGTAATCCATGGGTTGCAGACCAAGAAAATCATCACCAGCATGAAGATATGAACTATGTAGCAAATTATGGAGAGCAGCGACAAGGTAACCAAAGTTGGGGTTAGCAGGCTCCACATCAGTACAGGCCTCTTCAGCCACAATATAATGCAGGAGGTATGAGGCCACCAAACAACATGGATCCATATCCTAGACCTTAGAATTTCAACAATCAGCAGCAGGGGTATCATCCACCTCCACCACAGCATGGGGGTATATATGGCGATGGGTTTGCAAGGTTGGAAGCTATGATACAACAGGTAATTGGGTCACATGCCAAAACCAATGAGAGGATAGATGCACGTGATGCATCTATCAAGAATATTGAAGTACACGTGGGCCAGAATGATATGTGACTTATCAATCATCCTCAAGGGACATTGCCTACAGATACACAAACAAACCCAAATGATCAAATCCCAAAGCAGCTAAGGGCAGTTAATCTGTGAAGCAGAAGAGATCTTGATGCAATTTGCAGGCTGAGACACTCACTCCAGTACCCATTGAACTGGATGAGTTCACCGGGTTGACATAAGTTACAGTCCAGCCAGTAGCTGAAAATAAAGATGTGCAGCAGGGAATGGAGAAAGTAGCTGAACAGGTAGAGCATCAGGTTGCGGAGAAAGTGATAGAGAAAGAAAAGTCCCAAGTGATTGGGAAGAAGAGGCCTCCGGCACCATTCCCCCAAAGGTTGGCCAAGCACCAGAAAGAAGAGCAATACAAAAGGTTCTTTGATATGCTCAAGCAAATCTAGGTAAACATTCCTTTAATTGAAGCTTTGAAAGAAATGCATGGGTATGCTAAGATGATGAAAGACTTGATGTCGCGGAAATTTGATTTCCAAGATTTGGCCACCGTGACTCTTACTCAGACTTGTAGTGCAGTGGTTTCTAGACCAATTATTGAGAAGTTATCTGACCCATGTAGCTTCACCATTCCGTGCACTATTAGAAAATTTGCCTTTGTGAAGGCATTGTGTGATTTGGGGGCAAGCATAAATCTTATGCCCTTGGTGATTTATAAAAGGCTGGGCATCGGGAGAGCCAGGCCTACTTCCATGTTATTACAGCTTGCTGACAGGACGGTTAAGTGTCCATTTGGTATATTGGATGATGTGCTCATCCAGGTGGGGAAGTTTGTGTTTCCCGCTGATTTTGTTATTCTTGACTGCAAGGTGGACGAGGAAATTCCTATAATCTTAGGAAGACCATTCCTAGCCACAGGGAGAGCATTGATTGATTGTGAGACTGGGGAATTCAAGATGAGGTTGAATGATGAGGAGATCATATTCAATGTGCAAAAATCCATGAGGTGCCCTAGTGAGTTTGCGAATTGCTCTCTTATTGATGCGGTTGATGTGATAGTGGAGACAGACGATCTAGAATTGACGACTGAAGATCCACATCAGGCATGCCTGATGAACTTAGAAGAGGCAAACGGTGAAAGCCTGGCAGAGTGGGTGCTATCTCTGGAAGGGAGGGGGTTTTGGGATAGAGAGTTGGAGTTTGAACCTCTACATTTAGAGAAAAGAGAGACCCCTCCAGCAAAACCATCCATAGAAGAGCCACCAAAGCTGGAGCTTAAACCACTACCATCTCATCTCGGGTATGAATTTCCAGGTCCTAACTCCACTTTACCTATTATTAGTTTATCTGGTTTGTTAGATGTGCAGGCTCAAAAGCTTATAAGGTACTAAAAGAATGCAAAACTGCCATTAGGTGGACCATGGCAGACATAAAGGGGATCAGCCCCGCATACTGCATGCATTCCATGAACCCAAACATGAAGGAAGTGGTGAAGAAAGAGATAATAAAGTGGCTAGACGCGAGAATTGTTTTCCCAAACTGATAGTAGCTGGGTTTGCCCAGTTCAATGTGTGCCAAAGAAAGGTGGCATGACGGTGGTGAAAAACGAGAATAACGAATTGATCTCAACAAGAACCGTCACCAGGTGGAGAATATGCATGGACTATAGGAAGCTGAATCTAGCCACCGGCAAGACCACTTCCCACTTCCCTTCATTGATCAGATGCTAGATAGGTTGGCAGGGAGGTAACACTTTTGCTTCCTAGATGGGTACTTGGGGTACAACCAAATTTCCATAGCCCCCGAGGATAGAGAGAAGACCTCCTTCACATGCCCATATGGCATTTTTTCCTTTAGGAGGATGCCATTCGGACTATGCAATGCACCTGCCACATTCCAAAGGTGCATGATGGCTATATTCACCGACATGGTGGAAGATATTATGGAGGTGTTCATGGATGATTTCTCAGTGGTAGGGAATTCATTCGATGAATGCCTTGTCAATCCGACAAGAGTGCTGAAACGGTGCATGGAGACAAACTTAGTGCTAAACTGGGAGAAGTGCCATTTTATGGTACAAGAAGGTATAGTATTGGGGCACCGGGTTTCAAGCAAAGGTATTGAGGTAGACCGAGCTAAAGTTGATGTCATTGCAAAGTTTCCTCCACCAACATCCGTCAAGGCCATTAGAAGCTTTCTTGGACATGCCGGTTTTTACCGGAGGTTCATTAAAGACTTCTCCAAAATCTCAAACCCTCTCCGTAAGTTACTTGAAAAAGATCACCCCTTTTTATTTTTTGATGAGTGCGGGATTGCATTTGAGGAGCTGAAGAAGAGGTTGGTCACAACACCCATCATTATTGCCCCCAACTGGGAGCTACCTTTTGAGTTGATGTGCGATGCGAGTGATTACGCAGTGGGGGGAAGTGCTTGGCCAAAGGAAAGACAAGCTGATGCATCCAATCTACTATGCTAGTAGAACATTGAGTGGAGCACAATTGAACTACACAATGACGGAAAAGGAGATGCTGGCGGTAGTGTTCGCGTTCGACAAATTCAGGTTCTATCTCATAGGATCCAAGGTAATAGTATACACTGACCATGCAGCATTAAGGTACTTAATTGATAAAAAGGACTCTAAGCCGCGCCTAATTCGTTGGGTGCTGCTTCTACAAGAGTTCAACCTTGAAATACGTGACCGGAAGGGCACCGAAAATCAAGTCGCTGATCATTTGTCACGACTTGAAGGAGCTGAAATTGTCAAAGAGAGTGGAGAAATTCTAGAAACTTTTCCAGAAAGAACCTGACTACACAAGAATCTTGTAGTTCTGTCAATGGCAATTGATAATTCCATTAATTCCCCGGCAACGGCGCCAAAATTGATTCACGTCCAAGCAACGGTCGTAGTCAATATAACCTGGTCAAATAAGTCCAGAATCGATCCCACATGGAATTAACCTACCAACTGCAACTTTCACAACCTAAGAACACTTCTGAAGCAAGTTCCCAAACTTTGAGTATATTTTTGTGAAGGTTTTCTAACAACTAACTTTTGCAAGAATTAAAGACTTAAAAGAAAGAATTGAATGTTGGATAAATAATATAGAGAAAGACTAAGGTATTGATTTCCCCTATTCATGGAATCCCTTCTGTTTATGCTCATACAAATTATCAATATATTCTATCAATCATGAACGCTATTTTTACCGTAATTCTCTCCCGAGCAACTACAATAATTTACTAGTGCACTCTCCCGAGCTACCCTAGCTAGCTTTAATTTGAATAGTTCACTTAAGATTGCACCCAAGACTTCGTTATTCCTAATCCCCGTCTTTATGCCTAAAGTTATAGATTCCTCCAATAACCTAGGTGTGGTGTTGTTCAACAATATGCCTAAATATGCACTCTTTTCCAAGTTATGCACACTAAATAGGCACAGCTAATTGGGGATCCTACCAATTAACTACAACAAGAACGAAGTTGAACAAATAGAAATCTAGCTAACAATTTGTAATCACATAAACTAGAAGTTCATCACCCAATAGGTTCCATCAAAACCTTAGATAAGGAATTAGCTACTCATAATCAAAGAAACAAGAATAATAATTGAATTCATAATCAAAGATTCAATATAAAAGAAAGAAATAAGTTGAGAGAGTTCTCTCTTACTAATAATCTTGCAAAAGTAGGTAATAATACAATGCTTGCCTCTCTTGGGCGAAATTTAGGCTTATATAGAGGGTTTAGGTCTTAAAAATTGAGTTTGTACAATATTAGCCTTAAAATTTTCGGCACCTTCCGCGGTTCGTTCGCGGTCGTGAACGAACCGCGAACAGAGAAGGCCTCTGAATCTTGTAATGTTCAGCGGGCATGATTTTTCCGCGGTTCATCCGCGGTCGCGAGTGAACCGCAGATGAACAGTAATCCGGAATCTTACTTCAATTTTTCAAGCCAACTTCACTTCAACTCTTTACTTGGCCTTTTTACCATCCTATGACTCTAAAATAGCTCCTTTAGTCTCCAATGGTTCATGTGTACCTATAACACACCAATAAACACTAATAAAAGCATTTTGTCATCATAAACAATATCAATTCAACAACAAAGTGTGATTATTTTGGGCATAATTATAGTCAAATTCACCTATTACCAATACCCCACACTTAAACCTTTGCTCGTCCTCGAGCAACCTTAATCACACTTTAGTCCAATTTTATTAATGTCTCCCCCAAAATATGTCACAAAAGCTATCTTTCATGATTAACCGAAGACATGCACAATCCTTACCTAACCGTAAACTCACATGCCAGCACATTATTGCTTACTCTAGTTATTATCACGGACTTGCAAATTTACCGTTTTCCTCTTGAGTTACATGCCCTCACATAATTTATTGAGAGAAGTTCCCACACATAAACAATTTAGAACATGGAAACTTATAGATATAGGAAAAATTCACTCACTCTCAACAAAGAACATTCATATGCATACAGATACGCCATAGGCTTGCCCCTAGTGTAATACTCCACTAATCGAGTTATTCAATCATAGATCAAGAGGTCTTTAAGGGTTGTAATGTTGGCTATGGGACGGGTAGGATACTTTTGGGTATAGTGGCTAACCTCCCTAAGCACTTTCTTTCTTTTTCACAACTTCCCTTTAGGATTTTTCCTTATGTCTCCCCTAAACATTCCTTCACCTTTATTTACTTTTAATCCCCAATTTTCTTTTGTTGGTGTAACTGGCCTTTCTATTTTACATATATACATTGATATATTTGTTTTTTTTACATTGATATAGCTCTTTTTCTCATATTTTTATCATTGTTTTGCAACGCATTTTCTACCATTCATTCTTGATTTTCCCTTTTTTAATTTCCCTTCACCCCACACTTAGACTTTTGCATATTCATTACAACACAAGTGCTTCTAGGAGGTAAAGTAGAACAATGTATGATTTCAATTTTTAGGCTTTAAGCTCAAAGGGGTTAACTAGGATATTATGTACGGGTGAATTCATGTCTTATTGATTTATGGGGTTACACAAAGAAATGCCTCTATCATCTCTACAACCAAACAACTTCTATTTCGCTTTGCAAACACACATGGCAAGTTCTAGGTATCATGTAAAACATATAATGTATGTAAAATCTCACACACACATAGCATGTAACTCATTTAGAATCTGGTTCATATACAAAGTCCTATCAACGTTCAAGCAAGCTGTATTGTGCAATTTAAGGCATATCCTAGAATCTACGGTCAAGCTTAGATAATACATTCTCAAGTTCAATTAAGTTTTGCTAATGTGCATACTTGGGGTTACATGTTAACCTTTGCCCACTAATCCTAAAAAAAAAAATCTACCTCACACCCGGTTCAACAAAAACTCTTGGAAAAGAACCGTGGTCAAAAGAAAAACCAAGGGGGGGGGGGTGATACACTACCTATAAAAAGAAAATAAAAGAAAGAAAAATTCCTACATGGAGTACTTCCCTCAAGAGTATTTGTCCAAATAGTCCGTCATCAGGAAGAGCCCTCTACTAATATTTTTGGATTTTTCAAATTTGTTTTTTAATTTCGACTTAGACTTAAGAAACCCGTCGCCAAGTGTCCATCATCGGGCCAGGCCAACTAATATTATTTACAACTACAACTATTATGTACAACATATACAAGATAAGTTTCCTACCCCACACTTACAATCATGTCATGTTCTCATGACATAATAATAAAAATATAGCTCAAGAGGGCGAGAAAACTTACTTGTGACTCACTCGAAGTCAGAGACGGTGGAGGGGTCGACGTGACATGCTCGACCAAGTGCTCAGAAACCATGCCATGAATCTATTTTCCGACCAAGATTGCCTCTGTGACATCGCGTCTAAGCGCGTGTGTAAACCATCAACGGAGGTGCGTAAGTCCGCAACCTCCTCCTCCATAGACCTAAGCATAGGTCTAGTAGACTCGGACCTAGCCATGCCCGCTCCATGATGAGCGTGCCTAGAAGGTCCAGCTGAGTCGGTGGAATGCCTGGCCCGGACTACCGGCACAGGTTCATCCTCAGCATCCAAATCAATTGGGTGATTGTCTTGGCCCACCCAGATTTAAGAAGTTCTGAATGGAGCTTTTAGAGAGAGATCACCATCCGTGGAAAGGACCTAAGTCTGATGGCCGAGACACAGAGTAGTGACGAGAGATGAGTAATAGAAACCCTTTGGCTTTAAGGGATCCCCTCAGCACCATCTCGTCACTAATCAGGTGGGTGATGTCCACGTCCCGCTGGGTGATAAAACACCATGTTAGGAGTGCCCTATTAAAGTTCACGTCAGTGGTGTTGCTTGAGGGCAAGAGCCGGTTACATATGATTGTGAAACATCATTTAGCGATGTGGGTGAAACAGTTAGAGTGGAGTGTTTTCTTTCTTATCCAAACAGGAATAACATCAACACATAAGGCCTCAATTAGGATGTCCCAAGTGCCACCAGGCCTATCGTGGTAGTAGTCCACGTCACTAGTAAAATTTAGCAGTCTAAGAGCCTGCCTTATAGAGTGCACATGAGCATAGACGTACTTACCTCGGGCAAATACCTCTCTGTACATCCCGTAGGGAGCATTAGCATAAAACTCCCTAACTAGCATTTTGTTCATGAGGGCTGGTGCGTCGAACAGGAACTCCATTTCTCGGCGACAGATCTCTCATATATCTTGGGCTTTTCAGTCCGAATAGCTAGCCTGTCGATTTCAATTTCCTGGAGCCAAGATTTAGTAGCCTTGGCATGAAAGCCAACTTCTGTCTACTCGCTTTTGAATCTAGACTCGTCATAGGTCGGTTGCCTAGACGAGCCTGCATGCCTTGATCTTTTAGGAGCCATAATTCTGCACAAAAGAGAAACAACCAAAAAATTCCATAACGTTTGTATGTCGGTTGGCTACTTAGACTTCACCATCCGTGGATCATTACAATATTTTCTTTAGTGCTATCATCTCATAACTCCTACTATTAACTAATTATCTGAAAAATTCACCAAGTCACCTCAAGCACCCCACACTTATTTCTTTTGGCAATCTAACAAGACCTAATTAAACCTACACCATCTCCAATTATATACAACAAGAAACAACTAACAAGTTGGGCAATATCTCCCCTAAAAATTCAACAACCAAATACTACAACATACAATTGCCCACATTGGCCAACCAAATCACCAATTCTATCACCCATCACATTGGGTCTCCAAAACAACAAAATTAACATTATTAACTATATTGGAGACCCAACAACACCAACTCTACCAACAATCCAACCAATACCAACAATACCAACAATGTTACAACAAAAATCATACTAAAACTATACTACACAAACAAACTAATTTATATAGATTCTACTACTACTAGCAAGATATAATACAATTTTTACAATTAAACTACAATTAAACTAATTAATTCTACCAACTAAGGAGAAAAACTAAAAAAAAGAAAAATTAGAAGAAGATAAACTTACTAATTAAAAGGAGGGGAAGTGTTAAAGATGTTGATGAAAAAGAAAATTGGTGGGGGAGTAAGTGGAATTTGGAGAAGAAGGGGTAGAGAGAAGGAGGAGGATTTGTAGAGAGAGAGAGGGAGATAATGGAAAGAGGGGCGGATGGAATGGGGGGGAATGGTGGGTTTATGTTTGTTAGGGTTATTAAAAAAGGGGGGTGGGAGGGATTAAAAGAATTTTTTTTTAATATTTCTGTCCACCGCGGAACTGACCGCGGTCATTCGCGGTCGTGGACAAACCGCGAACATTCAGGTTTAGAGAGGGCATTTTTTTGCTGTTCGTCCGCGACCGCGGATGAACCGCAAAAAATCACCCTCTCTGATTTTTCTTTGCCTGGCAGCAGAAAACTTATTATTTTTTTGTTGTTTGTTTTTTTGTTTTTTTATAGAGACTAACTATAATGAGTATACTTACAACATGTTCGTAGTTTTCCTCCCACGTAACGCCTGATTTAACGTCACGACACGACTCAATTTAGCGCATTTCAAGGCTCGCTAGACCTTTGAGGTTCCTCTAACCGTAGTTCCACATTATCCTCGATGTCATCCATGCCAACATAAAGTTTCAACCGCTGTCCATTTACTTTGAATGTGCGTGAACCATCAATGGTTTGAATTTCCACAGCGCCCGAATCTAATGCCTCAATTACCCGAAAAGGGCCTGACCACCTTGATTTTAATTTTCCCGGGAACAGCCGTAATCTTGCGTTATAAAGAAGTACCTTGTCCCCGTTTTTGAAGTTACGCTCTATGATGTTCTAGTCATGAATCCGCTTCATCCGTTCTTTGTAAAATCTTATGCTCTCGAAGGCCAGATACCGGAATTCTTCCAACTCGTGCAACCCGGTCATTCTGGATTTCCCTGCTTCATCCCAGCTGAGAGTTAATTGTTTCAATGCCCACCATGCTTTGTGCTCTAGTTCCACAGGTGGATGACAAGCTTTCCCAAACACCAATTTGTATGGTGACATGCCGATTGGTGTCTTGAATGTTGTCCTATATGCCCATAATGCATCATCGAGCTTCCTGGACTAGTCGGTCCTCGTGGCGTTCACTGTTTTTGTTAATACACTCTTTATCTCCCTGTTGGAGACCTCAACTTGCCCGCTGGTCTGCGGGTGATATGGAGTAGCAACCCGATGTTTCGCATCATATTTGGCCAACAATTTCTCGAATTCCCGGTTGCAAAAGTGTGTACCCTTATCACTGATGATTGCCCGTGGAGTCCCGAAACGGGTGAAAATGTTCTTCTTCAGAAATCCCACCACCACCTTAGCATCATTGGTGGGTAATTCTACAACTTCCACCCATTTGGACACATAGTCTACCGCAACAAGTATGTACTTATTACCGTATGAGCTGACAAAGGGCCCCATGAAGTCTATTCCCCAGACATCGAACACTTCTACTTACTAGATTGAGTTCATATGCATTTCATGACACCGGGAGATGTTCCCGGTGCGTTGACATTCGTTGTAACCCTTCACCCACAAGTGTGCATCTTTAAACACCGTTGGCCAATAGAAACCGGCCTCAAGTATCTTGGCGTCTGTTCGCACTCCTCCAAAGTGACCACCATATGCTGAAGCATGACATGCCTGCAAAATAGAAGATTGTTCGATCTCGAGGACGCATCTCCGGATCATGTTATCGAGACATATCCTAAACAAATAGGGTTCATCCCAATAATAAAGTTGGCTTTCACGAAAAAATCTTTTCCTCTGGACCGATGATAGGTCATGAGGAACGATACCACTGGCCAGGTAATTTGCATAATCTGCATCCCATGGCGCTTCAAGGAGAGTGGTGGTGAGCAGCTGCTCATCTGGAAAGGTTTCCAGAATTATCATTGATCCAGAGGAAATGATTTTTACGTGAAAGCCAGCTTCATTATTGTGATGGACCCTATTTGTTTAGGATATGCCTCGATAACATGATCCGGAGATGCATCCCCGAGATCGAACAATCTTCTGTTTTGCGGGCGTGTCATGCTTCCGCATATGGTTGCCACTTTGGAGGAGTGCAAATAGCTGCCAAGATACTTGAGGCCGATTTCTACTGGCCAACGGTGTTTAAAGATGCACACTTGTGGGTGAAAGGATGCAACGAATGTCAATGCACCGGAAACATTTCCCGGCGTCATGAGATGCCGAATGATATGCCGAAACAAGTGGAAGTGTTTGACGTCTGGGGAATAGACTTCATGGGTCCCTTTGTCAGCTCATACGGCAATAAGTACATCCTTGTTGCGGTAGACTATGTATCCAAATGGGTGGAAGCGGTAGCATTACCCACTAATGATGCTAAGGTGGTGGTGGGATTCTGAAGAAGAACATTTTTACCCGTTTTGGGACTCCACGGGCAATCATCAGTGATGGGGGTACACACTTTTGCAACCGGGCATTCGAGAAATTGTTGACCAAATATGATGTGAAACACCGGGTTGCTACTCCATATCACCCGCAGACCAGCGGACAAGTTGAGGTCTCCAGCAGGGAGATAAAGAGTGTATTAACTAAAACAGTGAACGCCACAAGGACTGACTGGTCCAGGAAGCTTGATGATGCACTATGGGCTTATAGGACATCATTCAAGACACCAATCAGCATGTCACCATACAAATTGGTGTTTGGGAAAGCTTGTCACCTACCTGTGGAACTAGAGCACAAAGCATGGTGGGCACTGAAACAATTAAATCTCAACTGGGATGAAGCGGGAAATCTAGACTGACCGGTTTGCATGAGATGGAAGAATTCCGGTATCTGGCCTTCGAAAGCACAAGACTATATAAAGAACGGAAGAAGCGGATTCAAGACCACAATATCATAGAGCGTAACTTCAAAACCGGGGACAAGGTACTTTTATATAACTCAAGATTACGGTTGTTCTCGGGCAAACTAAAATCAAGATGGTCAGGCCCTTTTCGAGTAATTGAGGCACTACAATCGGGCGCTGTGGAAATCCAAACTATTGATGGCTCAAGCACATTCAAAGTAAATGGACAGCGGTTGAAACTATATGTTGGCATGGATGACATCGAGGAGAAGGTGGAACTACGGTTAGAGGAACCTCAAAGGTCTAGCGAGCCGTAAAATGCGCTAAGTTGAGTCGTGCCACGATGTTAAATCAGGCGCTACGTGGGGGCAACCCACGATATTGTTGTAAGTGTAACCATTATAGTTAGTCTATACAAAAAAAAAGTAAATAAATTCTGCTGCTGCCAGGCGAAAAAATCAGAGAGGCTGATTTTTCGCAGTTCATCCACGGTCGCGGACGGACCGCGAAAAAACAGCCCCTCTGATTCTCACCTTCCGCGGTCCATCCGCGACCGCGGACAAACCACGACTGACCGCGGTCAGTTCTGCCCAGCGCGAAAACAAAAAATTTTAAACATTACAAATTAACCCCCCTTTTTATGACCCTAAAACCTTACCCCCCTCATATTCCCCTACTTCAGCCGCCCCTTTTCCCCAAACCCTCTCTCTCTCTAAATTCAAACTTTCTCTCCTCCTTCTCTCTACACCTTCTCTTCGAATCTTCTACAAAAATCCTCCTTCACCATTTTTTCTTCATCATCTCCACCTTCTTCACTTCCCAACCTTCCACTAGTAAGTTTTTCTTCTTCTATATTTCTTTTTTCTAGTTTTTCTCCTTAATTTTTGTTGAACTAATTAGTTTAGATAATTTTTGTAACACACTTTAATTGTAGAAATTATATAATATCTTGCTAGTAGTTAGTAGAATATATAAAAATTAATTTTTGTTGTAGTGTATTATTAGTATGAATGTTGTTATGGGATGTTGGTATATTTGGTGTTGTTGGGTCTCCAATGTGTTTAATTGTGTTACTTATGTTGTTTTGGAGACCCAATGTGATGGTTGATTTATTTGTTGATTGGGTTGGCCAAAGTTGGCAAAATTATGTTGTAGTATTTGGGTGTTGTATTTTTGGGGGAGATATTGCCCAAGTTTGTGGTTGCTTGTTGTTGTGTATAATTGGAGATGGTGTAGGTTTAATTGAGTCATGTTGGTATGCCACAAGAAATAAATGTGAGGTGCATTAGGTAACGTGGTGAAATTGTTAGATAATTGGTTAATTGTAGGAGTTATGGGATGATAGCACTAAAGAAAATATTGTTGTAGTCCACGGATGATGAAGTCTGAGTAGCCAACCGATGTACTAACGTGATGGAAATTTTTGGTTGTTTCTTTTTTGTGCAGGATTATGGCTCCTAAAAGATCCAGGAATGCAGCAAGCTCATCTAGGCGACCAACCTATGACGAGTCTCGATTCACAGGCGAGGAAGCAGAAGCGGACATTCATGCCAAGGCTACTAAAGCTTGGCTAAAGGAGATTGAAATCAACAGGATGGCTATGCGGGCTGAAAAGCCTGATATGTACGAGGAGATCTGACGTAGAGAGATGGAGTTCATGTTCGATGAACCGGCCCTCATCAACAAAATGCTAGTTAGGGAGTTCTATGCGAACGCACCCTACGGAATGTCCAGAGAAGTCTTCGTCCGAGGTAAGTATGTTTGGGCTCATGTACAAACTATTAGGCAGGCTCTTAGACTGCCCACTTTTACTAGTGACGTGGACTTTTACCACGATAGGCCTGGTGTCACTTGGGACACCTTGATTGCGGCCTTATGTGTCGATGGTCACCCAGTCTGGATTAGAAACCACACACTGCATTCTAATAAATTCACCCACACTGCTAAGTGCTGGTTAATAATTATATGTAGCCGATTTCTGCCCTCAAGCAACACCACTGATGTAAACTTCAATAGGTCATTGCTGTCATGGTGCTTTCTCACCCAGCGGGACCTTGACATCGCCTTCTTGATAAGTGATGAGATGGTGCTGAGGGGACCCCTTAAAGCCAAGGGTTTCTACTACCGGTCTCTTGTCACTACTCTGTGCCTCGGCCATCGGACTCCGGTCCTTCCTACGGATGGTGAGCTCCCTCTAAAAGCTCCATTCAAAGCTTCTCACATCCGGGTGGGTTGAGGCAATGACCCAATTGATTTAGACGCCGAGGATGACCCCGTGCTGATTGTCCAGTCCACGCATTCCATGGACTCCGCTGGACCATCTAGGCACACTCATCATGGAGCGGGCATGTCTAGGTCCAATTCTACTAGACCTATGCTTATGTCTATGGAGGAGGAGGTTGCAGATTTACGCACCTCAGTGGATAGTTTACACACGCTCATGGACGCGATGTCACAAAGACAAGCTCGGACGGAAAATAGGTTCATGGCATGGTTTCGAGCACTGGGTCGAGCGTGTAATGTCGACCCCTCCACCGTCTTTGACTCTGAGTGAGTCACATGTAAGTTTTTCTCACCCTTCTGAGCTATACTTGTATTATTATGCCATGAGGACATGTCATGATTTTAAGTGTGGGGTGGGAGACTTATCTTGTATTGTATGATGTACATAGTAGTAGCTATATAGTATATTAGCTGGCTTGGCCCGATAATGGACACTTGGCGACGAGTTTATTAAGGGTCTAAGTTTGAATAAAAACACAAAAAAACAAAAATTTGAATAATCCAAAAAAATATGAGTAGAGGGCTCTTCTTGATAACGGACTACCCGGACAAGTACTCTTGAGGGAAGTAGTCCAGGTAGGAATTTTTCTTTCTTTTATTTTCTTTTTCTAGGTAGTGTATCACCTCCCCTTGGTTTTTCTTTTGACCACGGTTCTTTTCCAAGGGTTTTTATTGAACCGGGTTAGGTAGATTTTTCTTTTTTTGGATTAGAGGGCAAAGGTTAACATGTAACTCCAAGTATGCACATTAGCAAAACTTAATTGAACTTGAGAATGTATTATCTAAGCTTGACTGTAGATTCTAGGATATGCCTTAAATTGCACAATACAGCTTGCTTGAACATTGATAGGACTTTGTAGATGAACCGGATTCTAAATGAGTTGCATGCTATGTGTGTGTGAGATTTTACTTACATTATATGTTTTACATGATACCTAGAACTTGCCCTGTGTGTTTGCAAAGCGAAATAGAAGTTGTTTGGTTGTAGAGATGATAGAGGCATTTCTTTGTGTAACCCCATAAATCAATAAGACATGAATTCACCTGTACATAATATCCTAGTTAACCCCTTTGAGCTTAAAGCCTATTCTTTGATAACCCTTGAATGTTCATGAAAAATCAACATCTTATATTGTTCTACTTTACCTCCTAGAAGCACTTGTGTTGTAATGAATATGCAAAAGTCTAAGTGTGGGGTGAAGGGAAGTTGAAAAAGGGAAAATCAAGATGCAAAACAATGATAATAAAAAATAAAAAATAAAAAAAATCAATGTATATATGTAAAATAGAAAGGCCAGTTACACCAACAAAACAAAAATTGGGGATTAAAAGTAAATAAAAGTGAAGGAATGTTTAGGGGAGACATAAGGAAGAAAACTAAAAGGGAAGTTGTGAAAAAGAATGAAAAGTGCTTAGGGAGGTTAGCCACTATAACCAAAAGTATCCTACCCGTCCCATAGCCAACATTACAACCCTTAAAGACCTCTTGATCTATGATTGAATAACTCGATTAGTGGAGTATTACACTAGGGGCAAGCCTATGGTGTGTCTGTATGCATATGAATGTTCTTTGTTGAGAGTGAGTGAATTTTTCCTATATCTATAAGTTCCATGTTCTAAATTGTTTATGTGTGGGAACTTCTCTCAATAAATTGTGTGAGGGCATGTAACTCAAGAAGAAAATGGTAAATTTGCAAGTCTGTGATAATAACTAGAGTAAGCAATAATGTGCTGGCATGTGAGTTTACGGTTAGGTAAGGATTGTGCATATCTTAGGTTAATCATGAAAGATAGCTTTTGTGACATATTTTGGGGGAGACATTAATAAAATTGGCCTAAAGTGTGATTAAGGTTGCTCGAGGACGAGCAAAGGTTTAGGTGGTTGATAATATGTGAATTTGACTATAATTATGCCCTAAATAATCACACTTTATTGTTGATTTGATATTGTTTATGATGATAAAATGCTTTTATTAGTATTTTTGGTGTGTTATAGGTACACATGAGCCATTGGAGACTAAAAGAGCAATTTTGGAGTCATAAAATGGTAAAAAGGCCAAGTGTAGAGCAAGAGTAAAGTTTGCATTAAAAATAGGAAGAAGAACCCGCGACATTGTTCATCCGCAGTCCATCCACGACCGCGAACGAACCACGAAAAAAAAGGCTCGCAGCTTTCAGACTTCAGAGGACTTGATTTCTCGCGGTCCATCCGCGACCGCGGACAGACCGCGGACGCCGCCGAATTTCTGAAGGCCAAACTTGTAAAAACTCAATTTTTGTAACCTAAACCCTCTATATAACTATAGAATTCACCCAAGAGAGGCAAGCATTGTATTATTCCCTACTTTTGCATGATAATTAGTAAGAGAGAACTCTCTCAACTTATTTCTTTGTTTTATATTAAATCTTTGTTTATGAATTCAATTATTATTCTTGTTTCTTTGATTATGAGTAGCTAATTCCTTATCTAAGGTTTTGATGGAACCTATTGAGTGATGAACTTCTCGTTTATGTGATTACAAATTGTTAGCTAGATTTCTATTTGTTCAACTTCATTCTTGTTGTAGTTAATTGGTAGGATCCCCAATTAGCTGTGCCTATTTAGTGTGTATAACTTGGAAAAGAGTGCATATTTAGGTATATTGTTGAACAACACCACACCTAGATTATTGGAGGAATCTATAATTTTAGGCGTAAAGGTGGGATTAGGAATAACGAAGCCTTGGGTGCAATCTAAAGTGAACTATTCAAATTAAAGCTAGCTAGGGTAGCTCGGGAGAGTGCACTAGTAAATTATTGTAGTTGCTCGGGAGAGAATTACGGTAAAAATAGCGTTCATGATTGATAGAATAATATTGACAATTTGTATGAGCATAAACAGAAGGGATTCCATCAATAGAGGAAATCAATACCTTAGCCTTTCTCTATATTCTTTACCCAACATTCAATTCTTTCATTCAAGTCTTTAATTCTTGCAAAAGTTAGTTGTTAGAAAACCTTCACAAAAATATATTCAAATTTTGGGAACTTGCTTCAGAAGTGTTCTTGGGTTGTAAAAGTTACAGTTGGCAGGTTAATTCCCTGTGGGATCGATTCTGAAGACTTAATGTGACAAAATCCTATGGAAGATGAGGGAGGTGATGAATCAACAGAAGAAAATAGCAAACATATGGCTAGGGATGGGGGTCTATCACCTACACCTAGTGCTAAAAGAGGCAAGAAAATAAAGAAGAATCAGAATAAAGAGTCACAACAACCTTTAATAATTATGTCTAGTAGGGAAACTTTTATATCTGAATGATGATCAAGAAATTAATATAAAATATAATATTTTTGAATACACAACAGGCCTTTCCTAGGGTGATCAACATGAATAGGGAGCATAACTTTTGTGTAGTTGCATTGATGGAATCTTTTAAAAAGAAGAGATTCATTGATAAATATAGAAAAAGGTTGAATATAGAGACATATTATGCAAATATTAATGGAAAATATGGTTGTTCTTTGATGGAGTGTTGGAATGGAAATTAATGGAGGATACTCATGATGACATTTGTTTATGCAAAATGCTCAACAATTGAGAGGTTCGAATTGTGGGATCACTTGTATTACTTAGCAAGTGATACGAAATTTTCATGGTTTGTAGGAGTGGATTTCAATGTGATATTACATGAAGATGAGAAATATGAGGACTTCTGGTACACCTGCCTGAATATGAGGATTTGGTATTTTGTGTAAATTCTTGTGGGTTGTTTGAGCAAGGATACAAAGGAAGTCCATTTACATGGTGGTATTGGAGATCAAATGCTACATGTATATTTAAAATACTGGATTGGATCTTTGTGAATTTTCCATCTCAGAACATATTGCCAACTATTGAAGTTGAAAATCTCATCAGAACCGGATCAAATCATGCACATTTGTTAATGACATGTGGGTGCAGACCACCAGTTTTATCAAGCCTTTCAGGTTCTTCAACTTTTGGACAAAACATACTATATTTATGGATACAGTGAGGCAGAATTGGGAAGCTAATTTCATAGGGGATCCATTTTTTATGTTCAAGCAAAAGCCCAAGAGGGTGAAGGCAGTACTGTCAAAATAGAGTAGGGAAATATTTGGTGATATATTCAAGCAATTGGCTATGTTGGAGGACATTGTTAGGGTGAAAGAGATGTTGTTTGAAGAAGAGCCTACAATTGAGAACAAGATTGTGCTTCAAAAGGCTCAATCTGAATTGAAGAAATACTTGAGTATTGAGGAACAATATTTGAAGCAAAAAGCTGGGATAACTTGGTTTGCTGAAGGAGATAGGAATAAAAGTTTTTTTCACAATCATATCAATGGAAAAATAAAAAAATTACAATTGAAGAAGATCAAAAGTGAAAGTGGGGTATGGGTTGAAGACTAGGAGCAATTAGCTACAACTATAGTGCACTTTCAGCAAGAACAATTCAACAGTGAAGGTGATGCATTTGACTTTTCCTTGCTCAAGAATGTACCTTCGATGGTCACTATGCAACAAAATTTGGAACTTAGCAGATTGCCAACAATAGACGAGGTAAGGACAATAGTTTTTACTCTTAGTGGAGTGAGTGCTAGTGGTCCAGATGGATTTATTGGCGTATTTTGTCAAACATGCTGGAATGGTATTGGTGCTGATATACACAATATGGTGCTACACTTTTATGGAGGAGCTGCACTGCCTAAGTCCATTACTCACACCAATCTAGTGTTACTGCCTAAGAAACCTAGGGTTGAGACCTTTTCTGACTTAAGACCTATTAACTTGAGCAACTTCATTAACAAGGTCTTTTCTAGGGTGTTACATGATAGATTGGAAAATTTTCTGCTTTCTCTAATATCTCCTAATCAATTCGGATTTTTGAACGTAGGAGTATATTTGAGAATATATTATTGGCTCAAGAAATTATGACTGACATAAGGTTAAGGGAAAAGCCAGCTAATGTGGTGATCAAGATTGATATGACTAAGGCTTGTGATAGGGTTTCATGGAATTACTTATTGCATGTACTAAGGAACATGAGATTTTCTAAGCATTCATCAACATGGTGTGGAACATGATGTCAAATAACTGGCTTTTAGTATTGGTAAATGGGCAGTCCTTAGGTTTCTTTATGTCTACCAGAGGTGTGAAACAAGGGGATCCTCTATCATCAACTTTGTTCATTCAGCTGAGGTACTTTCTAGGTATTTGAATAAACTATTTGAAGACAGGTCATTTGTGGGATTTTGAATGCCTAAGTGGTCTGATCCTTTAAACCACTTGGCATATACTGATGATACTATAATCTTTGCTTCTTCTCATGCTCCATTCTTGAGTAAGATTATGGTAGTGTTGGGTAACTAAGAGAAGATATCAGACCAGATGATCAACAAAGATAAGAGTTCATACTAAATGTATTCAAGGATTTCTAATGGATTGTTTCAGGCGGTTGGAGGTATTACATGATTTGCAAAAGGTAAATTCCCATTCATATATCTAGGATGTCTTGTTTTCTACACTAGAAGAAGGAAGGAATATTATTGAAGATCTTATCAAGAAAGTAAAGGCTAAATTGCATTCATGGAAAGGAAAACTGCTATTATTTGGAGGAAAGGCAACACACATTACTAGTGTGTTGCAAAGTATACTAATCCACATGTTATCAGTCCTACATCCACCAAAAAATGTCCTGGAGCATCTTCATAAGATTTTTGCTAGATTCTTTTAGAGAACAAAGGAATAAGGGAGAAGTAGACATTGGACCTCATGGCAAAATCTTTGCATTCCTAAAGAGGAAGGGGGGATAGGTTTTAGGTCCTTACATAATATGTCGAGGGCATTGTTTGCTAAACTATGGTGGAGGTTTAGGGCCACAAAATCTTTATAGTCTAATTTCATGTGGAGTAAGTATTGCAGGAAGGAGATACCAATGGTGGTGCAGTTTAGAAGGGGGGTCTAATATTTGGAGAAAAATGTTAAATGCTAGGAAAGACGTAGAACATGAGATCCTATGGGAATTAAAGAGTGGAAAAACTAATATTTGGCATCAAAATTAGACTAGATTGGGTGTACTTTCTCATGTATTACCTGAAGACTTTCCAATCAGTGAAGATCTTCAGGATGTTGCAGAATTACAGCAAGGTGAAATATGGGATGATCCGCTGCTAGATCAAACCTTCAATGAGGAAATTGCAGAACATATAAGGCTAAGGGTGTGTTTGGTACGACGGAAAGCATTTTTCAAAAACTATTTTCTAATTTTTCCATGTTTGGTTGGCTTAAATGTTTTGAAAAATATTTTCCTTATGAACTCATGTTCCTCCAATTGGAGGAAAATATTTTCCTTATCAAGAGAAGGAAAATATTTTCCAAAACTGCTTCTCAACCTTCCCTACCTTCACCAATCCACCCCACCCCCTCTCTCCAAAAAAGGTTTTCTTTTTAAATTTTATTTTTTTCGTTACCACTCACCCTAATATCCCTCCACCGCATTCCATGCCACCCCCATCCCCATCCATCCCCTCGACAAAAAAAAAATTTTTTTACCGTCTGATCTTTGCAAATTAGCAATCGCATGACCTGAAGCACCTGGATCTACACACAATTTGTACGGAGTAGCGTGAGTATAACCAACTCAATAAGTAACAAATCTAACCACTGAACTGAAAGTAGTGACGGGCTCAGCATGTACAGTTCAATATAGAAATAACAATACAGTCATGTAGGCATATTTTCAAGTTCAACAGATAAAAACTCAATACAAGTGAGATTGATCAACTCTGAATAATCTGATAGATATTACCTACTATATCTACAGGCCGCTATACATGTTGTATGTTGTACACTACAATGGAAGCCTCACGTATTCACACTCTCAGAATACTTAATCACTCAGTACTGTACGGGACAGGTCCAACCCAGGAAATTCCATCCCAAATATAAATGTATAGGGCAACTCCATACCCAGGGAACTCCATCCCAAATGTTAATATATAGGGAAACTCCATGCCTATGGAACTCCATCCCAATATAATATCCACTGCGCTTACTATGGAGGTGCAGACTCTGAAGAGGCGCCTTCAGCCCAAAAGCTATAATTAGCCAGCTCCAGGCATAAATAAATAAATACATGTTGCTACCTATAGCCCGATCCCTTAAATATCACTTATAATTAGGCCATCGGCTTCACTAAGTCATCAATCTCTCCTGTCTCTCGGGCTCAGAGCGCTCATACTAAGTAGCCCTAATCAATGATACGAGATATGACAATGTACAATAACAGAGACTGTGATATGATATGAATGATGAATACGGCAAAGTACATGACTGTAATTAAATAATTAACTCTACATCAATGACCACTGTAGGTCCCAACAGTACAAACATATAGCCTAACATAATTTCTAACAAAAATTACAACTCAAGTGCTCTAACACATGGAGTCCGATAAAGGTGTTTAGTTACGGTAGCTACACAATTCCATGAAATCCACTAATTCAAAATTTACATAATGCACGCCCGCACGTCCATCACCTAGCATGCTCATCACCCCAACATCAATCACATAACACATAATTCGGGGTCTCATACCCTCTGAACCAAGTTTAGAAATGTTACTTACCTCAAACTGTGAAAATCCTCCTACAACAAGCCCCTGCCTCGCTAAACGGCATTCGAATGCCTCTAATCTAGCCACAAACAGTTCGATACAATCAACACGAGCTAAAAGAATTAACTCCACAATAAAAATACTAAGCTCTTAATCAAAAGTCAAAAAGTCAACTCAAAAGTCCCCTCTCCCCCTGGCCCATATCTCAAAATCTAATAAAATTCACAAAATCCGAACACTCATGAGTCCACCCATACTAAAATTACTCACACCCGATACTAAAATTTCAATCAAATTCCTAAAATTTGGCCTAAGAATATTTTTTCATTTTCCTTCATTTTCACCCCAAATCACTAATTGAATGATAAAATCAAAGACACAAACATAAAATTTAACCAAAAATAAGTAAGAATCACTTACCCCAATCACTCTTTTGAAAATCTCTCAAGAATTGCCTCCCACCGAGCTCCCAAACAAATGTATGTTATCAATTCAAACCCTCATTTTTGAAATATTTATGTCTACCAAATGACATTTTTCGCGAACGCTACCCTCTTGTCGTATAACACAAATCAATATGACGCCCAAAAGTCTCCTACGCGAATGCAATGTACCACTCGCAAACGCGATGCCTTACTAACGCCAACCTTCGCGAACACGATCCACCTTCTACAAATGCATAGACCAAATGCATGGGGTCTTAGTCTTCTTCTCTCTTCTTCGCGAACATGACCCCTTTCTTGCGTTTGTGATACACCATATTCCCAAGCCTTTGCGAATGCGATTACCCATACGCTAACACGAATAAGAAGTACTCATCCGCCTCCATATACTCTTTGCGAATGTGTAGAGGGAAACTAGACACAAGAAAATCTGCAGCTTCGGCCTTCATCCAAGTCTAAATTCCAACCCGTTAATCATCTGAAACTCACTCAAAGTCCTCGGGACCTCAACAAAATATAACAACAGGGCTTAAACATAACAAGAATTTGTCGAGACTTTAAATCACATCAAAAAATGCTAAAACCATGTATCACACATCGATTCAAGCCTAAAGAGCTTTTGAAATTCTAATTTTTACATTCGATGCTGAAACCTATAAAATCACGTCTGGTTGACCCTAAATTTTTCACACAAGTCACAAATAACATCACAGACCTATTCCAACTCCTGTAACTCTAATCCAAGCCCAAAAACCACAAATTTTAATGTCGATAAAACTTTTAAATTTCAAACGTTTTGCTATTTTAAGCCAAATTCCACTACGGACCTTCGAATCACAATTCGAATATATTATTAAGTACTAAATCACCCAATAAAGCTAACTAATCCATCAAAACTCTATTCCAAAGTCATTTGTCAACATCCGGCTAACCTTTTTAACTTAAGTTTCCAACTTGAGACTAGTGTCTCAATTCATTTTGAAATCTCTCCGGAACCAAACCAACTACCCCAGAAAGTCACATAATAACTGAAAAGTATAAAATGATAAAAATGAGACAAGAGGGATACCACTCTCAGAATGATCGGGCAGATCATTACATATAAGAAAGGCAAGCTAGGGGGACCTCACGCGTTTGGTCGGCGTGTTTGCGAATGAGACTTCGCATTCGTGAAGCTTGAAAATGTTTGGTCATCGCATTTGTGAGTGGGTTCTAGTGTTCGCGTAAGAGGAATCTTGGCAGTAGCATTGTTGTGCTTCGCGAATGTGAGGCACTTTCTGCATTCGCGAATAGTAAGTCACTAGGCAGCAGAATAAAATTTCAAAATCGAGTGTTCATAACATTTTTTCATATTTTAGACCTAGAGAGCTCGGTGTGAGGTAATATTTCATGGGTTCTTCAAGGAAATTATTGGGATTTGAGCCATTTAAAGTTGGATAATCAAGGGAAAGGCCTACTAGTGGAGTGACTTAGCGTGCTTCGATGTAAGTGACTTTTCTAACCTTGTGTGGGGGATAATTTCCCCTTAGGATTGATATTTTTTGTGATAAATGTGATGTGTGAAAGCCATACACAAGGTGACTGATTTTAGTTGCGTAGATTCCTTTCATACCTCAGTTGAGTTATCTTAACATGTTATCTTTATCATCATTAGTATACTTTCACATGCTCTACTTGTCTTATCTCGTGTTACTAATTGCTCTAAATGTTTAGCTGATGTTCTTATTTCCTTTATTCCGTATCCATTATTTAACTGTTGACTCATTACTTGAAGTTGTCATTCCTGAAATATCTTGTTGTTCAAATTGGAATTGAGTTTTAAAGGTCGTGATTCCCATCAAGGCAAAGTGTTAATTCGTGAAATACTATTTTGTTGAGTTATTTACTTCCAGTTGTTATTATTGAGATTCTTGTGTACAGCGGCGAGCTTGCTCGCCGCGGTTCGGACCCTTGGTAGTGATTTAAGTGTCAAAAATGTTGAGAATAAAATTTTCCAGAAAATGTCAAATATGCGGTCAAGAATGCGACCGCAAACCTGACATGCGGACCGCATTCTTGCCGCAAATCATTCCAGAGAGTTTCCCAAAAATCGTGCTGAAGTGCGGTCGATATGCGATCGCATGTCAAATCTGCGGTGCACTTTGCGACCGCAGATCGAGCATGCGGACCGCATAGTGACCGCATTCCTTAACAGAACCCGCATAACTTTGAGGCCATTTTGCGGTCACTCTGCGGACCGCATGTGGATTCTGCGGTCGCATAGTGACCGCATAATTGACCCCGGCCCAGATTTTTGTAACATTTTGACCCGATCTCTTCTTTAATATAACACATTTCTTCTTCATTTTATCATATCATCTCACCAAAATTAGAGAGAGAAGAGAGGATTTTTAGAGAGAGAAGTTCTTCATCTTGAAAGATTGTTCCAATCATCTTAATTCAAAGTGATTCTAGGGCAAGGATTCAACTTCCCCAATATTTTCAAGGTAAAAACCCTAGCTATTTTCTTTAATTTTCAGTTTTAAGATGGGTAAAGGAAGGTTTTCATATAATAGCTTTTGGAAAATGGAATTTTATACTCATGCATGATTATTGATCTTGATTTTTAGTAAAACAAAAGAAGTAAGTAGAAGTAAGAGTCTTCAAGAACAAGGTTGGCAAGAATAGGATATCTTGGGTAAGCATAAAGTAGAAAGTTAACGGAAGAAAACTCATCACCGGGTATGTATGGCTAATTTTGATTCTTGTGAAATCGTCCATATGTGTAAAATTGTTTGGCATGTGTTGATTTGAGAAATTGTATGTGATTATTTGATGTTGTTGTTGGATATTCAAAGTTGTTGTTGAACTATGAGTGTTGTGGTATGAAATATGAACCGAAAGGTAAATGAGAGTTGAATTGGGTAAAGAATTTGTGAATAATGATTATGATGGCCTATATGACACCTTGTGGAAAAGAAAATGAAACACTTGAGAATTGGTTTATTGTGGAAAGAGATGAAACACTTGAATTATGGAAAATTGTTGAATATACATGTGTGAATATTCTTGAATGTGGAAACATTGTAACTTGGTTGTGATATTGGCTTGAGAAGTAATTGAGAACATGAAACAATGTGCAAGTTGCTTATTTGAACTTGTTGAAATTGTGTGTAGTACCTTATCTGCTGTTTGAAATTGTTGTGTTTTAAACCGTAAGGCGGGGTCGTGTTGCGCGCCGCAACGTGAGGAAATAAGGTGTGGGTTGGGGTGATAAGGGTGGCCGAGGTAATAAGGGTGGTCGGGGGCAATAAGGATGGAAAGCGATCGAAATCGCTATTGAAAATTGATACAAAAATCAATAATGTGAAATTGTGAAAGGAGACAGCAGGAGAGTTTGCAACCTGGGGGGCACTGATTGCCCCTATGTTTGACTACTTGCAATTTATGTGGTTGATTGGTTGTTGTTCTATTTGTGGACTTTAAACGTGCTTGTGTTGAGGCTTATCTGAAATGAGTAAAAGGTTGGAAACATGGTTAGTTAGCTTAATTGACTTCTTGATGTAATCTATTGACTGTCTTAACACGGTGATTCTTGTTTAATGGCTTGAGTTTACTTGGGACAAAGTTTGTCCATACATGCCAGTACAATTCAAGTGTACTGACGTCCCTTTTGCCGGGGACGCTACATTCGTGTTATGATTGTAGGTGGATCAGTAGCAGGCACTTCAGCTCATCGGCAGTAGTATCCTTCTCCTTCCACTGTCCGTTTTGGTGAGCCCTTTTCTTCCTCGGGGCCCAGTGTGGCTCATGCCACTTTTATTTCAGACTTTCTTTTGGATTTTTGTAAGGTATAGCCGGAGCCTTGTTACCGGCAAGTATTGTATTTCCCTTTTTGTATCCTAGAGGCTCCGTAGACATGTAAACTGTGGGATTATGGCCTATGTATATGTATGGGGCGTTGTAAATATAAATTATGAACTTGTTAGTAAATAAATCACATGGTTATGTTTATGCATTGTGAAATCAGTCATTGTTGGTAAGATATTTTGGTTAATGAGTAACAGTCAACACAGGGGTAACGCGTGGGAATGGAAGGCACCCAGGTCCGCTTGACTGGGGCAACCCGGTCAGGCGCCGGTCATGTCCCTCGATTTGGGGCGTGACAAACTTGGTATCAGAGCATATGGTTTTTAAAGTGTCCTAGGATGTCTCGGAGCCGTGTCTAGTAGTGCCCTTCTTATAGGTGTGTTGTCGACCACATCATATAAGTAGGGGGCTACACGGACATTTAGGAATATTACCCTTCTTCAACACTCCAAATCGTGCGATAAAGCTTGACTATAAGATTGTTTTGTAACCCGTGCGTTGAGATTCAAGGTAAGTTTAAATGCTCTTTCGTCTATTTCATGTAGTGTTGTCATATGTCATGACCAATGGGAAAAGACATGGGTATTATGGAGATTTCACATGTATCTTGTTGAATAAACTGTATGAATATATATAGTATAAGTACATAGTACTACAAGTATACTTTATTTGGGGAAAGGATTAGAAGTGATTACCCGCACGAAGAGGCATTGATTTGATGATTGATATGTAAGCTTAATATAGCACGCGTGGTTAGTGCAAGAAGTATATAATTGATCGTAAGGTGTGAAAGAATATTGGTTATATAAGCACGTGTTGTATGAGAGAAAGACTAGGAGATTAATGATGAGAGTGTAAGTGTCTCACAGGAGGTAAAAAGTTACGAAATGAGACTCAATTGGACCCTAGCCGAGAAGACCCTTGTCTCATGAACTTTATAAGGACCTAGAAATGTACATAAAGGATATACGAGGGGACTTGGAATCCCATACCTGCGTGGCTGAATAGGAGGAGGGAACTTATGAGATCATTACTATGGTGACTTAAACTTTCCTAATAGTCGAGTATGCATATAAGAGGGATAGATATATGAGGCATATGTCCCTAAAGTTTCTAAACTCAAGACTTGTGTCAAGATCCAGGATATTATCCCCATGTGGGAGAGGGAGGACCATCGTGAGGCTACTTAAATACAATGAAACAAGAGCGAGACCATGTAGTTATGATATTTGAATATTTTGGTGAAGACATGTGTGGTCTAGAAAAGAGATTAAGGAATGTAAATTCTTCACGCATGGCAATGTGACTGATAGGGTCAACGATTCTAGAAAATAATAGTATGTTTGTAAAGAGACTTTTACTTGTCATAAGGTCGGGAGAAATGGGACCCAAGGAGGTACCATATGTCAAATGTGAAAGATTGTGAGTTCCTAGAATGGGCTAATCATAGATTTGTGATTTAAACAAAGTTTCGGGATACTAAGAAAGCCAAAACGAGTGGGAGAAATGAATGTGTTGCCACGACAACCCAAGATGGTAATTGGGGCTTGATAGAGAGCCTCTAAAGAGCCTTACAAATAGATAAGTGTTAAATGATGTTCAGACGAACACTCCTTGCTACATATGTCCCAATAAGAGTTAAGAGGTGAGCCGGATGGAATACCTAAGGTAAGAGACCACGTAATATATGGAAGAGTGCGTGGCTATTCACTAACTAGGAAGAATGAGGTGAGAAGAAATGGGGAGAAAACCTTTAAATTGAGATGGTCATGGTTATTTAAAACAATTTGTTTGCATCAGAATGGTGGACTCACTTAGGGCACAAGTGTTAATAAAAGTTATAAGGGATTAACCGCAATTCAACCGACATGGGTGACACTGAATATCGACTAAAGGGGTCTAGAGATAGTTCATGTCTACACACAATGGGAAGCGAGGTTATCGTTGGTGAGGTTGTGGTACTCTAAAATGATTAAACAAGACATAATGATTTTTCAAGTTCACAGGAGGCGGACAAATGTGTGGAACAAGAAAGCTATTAATTATGCACTATCCGCAAATCAAGATGGGAATGAAAGGTTCAGAATAGATTGAAAGAGGATGAACACTCGTGACGGACTAGACGTGCTTAGCATGATAACTCTTAAGCCGCAATATCAGGGAACTTCATTGATAACTATAACATGGGGAATGAGGCGAGTTACTCGTCGGAGATAGAATTAGGGGGACTAAGCCTTACACTTAAGAGTAAAACCAAAAGTTGTTGTTGAAGTATTGAGGAGGATTTAAAGTTTCAGAGAATACCCTTCTCGGGCTAGTGACCCTTCCTAAGTCATATGCATATAAAGGTTGTTGATATACATTTTGAGAGGTGTTTAACCGTAATGAGGGATGGTAGGAAATTTCACAGGGGAAGTAGTGCAGTTTCTTAAAGTCTATAATGCACATATGGGGAGAAAGAGGTTGGTTAAGAAAAGTTAGAGCACAATGCTACTTTACATTCGATACAATGCCGTGCAAGTTAGTGTTATTCGGGGTATATGTGCAAGTTAGCCAGTGCTATTCATTTGAGATAGGAGGTCATATGAGAAAACTCACTCAGTAATGCCTTTTGTTAAGAATCGTAAGAGTTAGTAGAAATGGTTCAGATGGGGTCGTAACTATATCAAGGAAATTATAGTAGAACTAAATTCGTGGAAGGTCTTATGTAAGAGGGATATAATAAAGATGTTCCGCTAATGATGTAAAGTGTTAAGGTGAAAGTTATGCCTCCAAGGTTGGTTAGGGTGTGTGTTGATGCAACACGGAAAGGTTATAGAGTATGCTTTGAGATAACTCAAAAATCACGAGAAGAATTACCCGACACATGATTTGGAGCTTGCGACGGTTGTGTCTGCTTTGAAATATGGCGGTATTATCTTTATGGAGTTCATGTAGATGTGTTTTCAGACCACAAGAGCCTCCAGTATTTGTTCAAGCAGAAGGAGCTAAATCCGAGACAGCGGCGGTGGTTAGAATTGCTCAAGGACTATGAGATGAACATATTGTACCATCCAGGGAAGGCAAATGTGGTAGCCGATGCTCTTAGTCGGAGATCCATGGGTAGTTTGGCTCATTTGGGTATGTATCGGAGACCCCAGTCTCGAGAGGTTTACCAATTAGCCAGTTTGGGGGTTCGTATCTCTGCGTCAGACGAGGGGAATGTTTTGGTGCATAATGGAGCAGAATCATCATTGGTCGCGGAAATCAAGGAAAAACGGTTCATGGATCCAGCATTAGTTCGGGTAAAGGAAGCAGTTCTGAATGACAAGACCTCAACATTTGTACACAGCAGCAAAGATGGTGTAATGCGGTGTCAAGATAGACTATGTGTTCCGGATGTGGACGAGCTTCGGGAAAGGGTAATGGCAGAGGCTCATACTTCCAGGTATTCTGTGCACCCTGGTTCAACGCAAATGTATCACGATCTCAAGGAGATTTATTGGTGGAACGGTACGAAAAGGGATGTGGCAAGCTTTGTAGCTAAATGTCCGAACTGTCAACAAGTGAAGGCCGAGCATCAACGGCCTGGTGGATTAACTCAGCTTATAGAAATACCAAGGTGGAAATGGGAGATGATCAATATGGATTTCGTGGTGGGGTTACCTCGCACTCGGCGTAAGTTTGACTCAATATGGGTGATAGTAGATCGACTCACCAAATCAGCTCACTTCCTGCCTGTCAAGTCCACTGATACTGCGGAGCAATATGCAAGATTGTACATCAAGGAGATAGTAAGGCTTCATGGCACTCCACTTTCTATTATCTTGGATCGCGGGGCTCAGTTCACAGCTAACTTTTAGAAGAAGTTTCAGCAAGGTTTGGGAACTCGGGTGAATCTCAGCACAACTTTCCATCCACAGACCGACGGTCAGGCCGAGCGGACCATTCAGACGCTTGAAGATATGTTGCGGGCTTGTGTCTTAGAGTTTAAAGGTAATTGGGATGAACACTTGCCACTGATAGAATTTGCTTATAATAACAGCTATCAAGCTAGCATTCAGATGGCCCCATTTGAGGCATTGTACGGGAGAAGATGTAGATCGCCAATTGGGTGGTTTGAGGCAGGTGAAGCGGAATTGCTAGGTCCAGATATGGTGTACGAAGCTATGGAAAAGGTCAAGGTTATTCAGGAGAGAATGAAAACAGCACAGAGTCGTCAAAAGTCCTATGCGGACGTTCGTCGAAGGGATTTGGAGTTTCAAGTCGATGATTGGGTGTTCTTGAGGGTATCTCCTATGAAGGGAGTCATGCGATTCGGAAAGAGAGGGAAATTGAGTCCTAGGTATGTTGGTCCATATCGGATCGTTCAAAGGATTGGTCAAGTTGCTTATAGGCTAGAATTGCCTCTTGAGATGTCATCGGTGCACTCGGTATTCCATGTGTCCATGTTGAAGAAAGTGATTGGAAATCCATCCGCAATCATGTCAGTCGAGGCTATTGAGGTTAATGAAGATTTGTCATATGAAGAAGTTCCAGTTGCCATTCTTGATAGGCAAGTCCGTAAGTTAAGAAATAAGGAAGTTGCCTCTGTTAAAGTATTCTGGCGAAGTCAACAAGTTGAGGAGGCCACATGAGAAGCAGAGAAAGAGATGAAAGAAAAGTACCCCCAATTGTTCGATCAAGCCTAGAAGAAATTAGGTGACCCTCCTACTCCTAGTAATTGTCATCTTGCCTAAGTTGTTTCCCTCTTAGTATTAGTAAAGTCTCCTTTATTTGTAATGAGTTAAATGTGTTGTTACCTTGGGTCACTTGAACCGTTCTTGATAAATGAAAGCCTTATAAAGATTTACGTGTTTAATAAACAACTAATAGTAAGTGTAGATTGGTAATGGTTTGTTAGGTGTACATGGTGTGTTAAAATGGTTAAATGAGGTAAGAATTCATTGAAGTGACTAGTTTATGTGCAATTGTAACAATGTGATAGAATATGTGCATTCGTTGAGGTAAGAAAGTGTATACCGGTTGTGAAAAGTGTTGTAGTTGTATATTGTTGTTTGGTAATGTGTTTCGGGGGCCCTCTGACAGGTGGATATGTCCATAATACAAAGGAAACTCTAGCGAAATTTTTCTAAAATATAAGAGTTAGTCAAAATTTTGATAGCTTGCATACCATGTCTTTCAAAACTCATTTATTTCAAAATCCTCATTCGAGGACGAATGATCTTAAGGGGGGAGGATGTAAGGCCCCGTAAAATTTTTGTGCATAAAACCTAGTAGCTGTGGTGTCTTGGTCCGAATAATGTGTTAGGAATGCGTAGAATTCTTCGCGGCGAGCTTGCTCGCCGCGGTTCGGACCCTTGGTAGTGATTTAAGTGTCAAAAATGTTGAGAATAAAATTTTCCAGAAAAATGTCAAATATGCGGTCAAGAATGCGACCGCAAACCTGACATGCGGACCGCATTCTTGCCGCAAAATGTTCCAGAGAGTTGCCCAAAATCGTGTCAATAATGCGGTCGAAATTGCGATCGCATAGTGAATCTGCGGTCCATTTTGCGACCGCAGATCAGGAATGCGGACCGCATAATGGCCGCATTCCGTAACAGAGCTGGAGTAATCTTTGAGGCCATTTTGCGGTCACTTTGCGGACCGCATGTGGATTCTGCGGTCGCATAGTGACCGCATAATTGACCCCGACCCAGATTTTTGTAACATTTTGACCCGATCTCTTCTTTAATATAACACATTTCTTCTTCATTTTATCATATCATCTCACCAAAATTAGAGAGAGAAGAGAGGATTTTTAGAGAGAGAAGTTCTTCATCTTGAAAGATTGTTCCAATCATCTTAATTCAAAGTGATTCTAGGGCAAGGATTCAACTTCCCCAATATTTTCAAGGTAAAAACCCTAGCTATTTTCTTTAATTTTCAGTTTTAAGATGGGTAAAGGAAGGTTTTCATATAATAGCTTTTGGAAAATGGAATTTTATACTCATGCATGATTATTGATCTTGATTTTTAGTAAAACAAAAGAAGTAAGTAGAAGTAAGAGTCTTCAAGAACAAGGTTGGCAAGAATAGGATATCTTGGGTAAGCATAAAGTAGAAAGTTAACGGAAGAAAACTCATCACCAGGTATGTATGGCTAATTTTGATTCTTGTGAAATCGCCCTTATGTGTAAAATTGTTTGGCATGTGTTGATTTGAGAAATTGTATGTGATTATTTGATGTTGTTGTTGGATATTCAAAGTTGTTGTTGAACTATGAGTGTTGTGGTATGAAATATGAACCGAAAGGTAAATGAGAGTTGAATTGGGTAAAGAATTTGTGAATAATGATTATGATGGCCTATATGGCACCTTGTGGAAAAGAAAATGAAACACTTGAGAATTGGTTTATTGTGGAAAGAGATGAAACACTTGAATTATGGAAAATTGTTGAATATACATGTGTGAATATTCTTGAATGTGGAAACATTGTAACTTGGTTGTGATATTGGCTTGAGAAGTAATTGAGAACATGAAACAATGTGCAAGTTGCTTATTTGAACTTGTTGAAATTGTGTGTAGTACCTTATCTGCTTGTTTGAACTTGTTGTGTTTTAAACTGTAAGGCGGGGTCGTGTTGCGCGCCGCAACGTGAGGAAATAAGGTGTGGGTTGGGGTGATAAGGGTGGCCGAGGTAATAAGGGTGGTCAGGAGGTAATAAGTATGGAAAACGATCAAAATCGCAAATGAAATTGATACAAAATCATTAATATGAAATTGTGAAAGGAGACAGCACGAGAGTTTGCAACCTAGGGGGCACCGATTGCCCCTATGTTTGACTACTTGCAATTTATGTGGTTGATTGGTTTTTGTTCTATTTGTTGACCTTAAACGTGCTTGTGTTGAGGCTTATCTGAAATGAGTAAAAGGTTGGAAACATGGTTAGTTAGCTTAATTGACTTCTTGATGTAATCTATTGACTGTCTTAACACGGTGATTCTTGTTTAATGGCTTGAGTTTACTTGGGACAAAGTTTGTCCATACATGCCAGTACAATTCAAGTGTACTGACGTCCCTTTTGCCGGGGACGCTACATTCGTGTTATGATTGTAGGTGGATCGGTAGCAGGCACTTCAGCTCATCGGCAGTAGTATCCTTCTCCTTCCATTGCCCGTTTTGGTGAGCCCCTCTCTTCCTTGGGGCCCTGTGTGGTTCATGCCACTTTTGTTTAGATTTCATTTTGGTTTTGTAAGGTATAGCCGGAGCCTTGTTACCGGCAAGTATTGTATTTCCCTTTTTGTATCCTAGAGGCTCCGTAGACATGTAAACTGTGGGATTGTGGCCTATGTATATGTATGGGGCGTTGTAAATATAAATTATGAACTTGTTAGTAAATAAATCACATGGTTATGTTTATGCATTGTGAAATCAGTCATTGTTGGTAAGATATTTTGGTTAATGAGTAACAGTCAACACAGGGGTAACGCGTCTGAAATATCTTGTTGTTCAAATTGGAATTGAGTTTTAAAGGTCGTGATTCCCATCAAGGCAAAGTGTTAATTCGTGAAATACTATTTTGTTGAGTTATTTACTTCCAGTTGTTATTATTGAGATTCTTGTGTACATTGTGGTTGAGCCATGAACTTTTTATTATGAAAATACAGTTATTGTTGATATCTTTGGTAATTTGTGATATTGGGCACTTGTGGTGCAATCTGTGATACATTATGATATTGATACACATATGGTGGTATAAGGTTTGAGGTTAAAATACATGCGGTGAGATAAGGCTATCTTGATACACGTGGCTAGTAGGGGAACTAATAGAAGAAACACAGTGCAATAAGGTGAGCTAAACTATGGGGTGCTATTTTGAAAAATTTATTTTTAAAACTAATTGCAAGGCTCCCATAGTGATATAAGAAAATATTGTGAATTACTTTTATGATTTGAGACTACAAGGCGGTGCCTTAGTAGTGACACTTGTTGGTATTTCTCTATTTCTTTACTCATATTAATTCACGAAATAACAGCGATACATATAACGAAAACGGGGAACCAAGTCCCATAATACATCAACTCCCATAGACCGAAGGGTCAAGAGTCATGAGCCTCTACCGAACATGAGTGTATAAAGGTTTACAAGATACCAAGTGCGGAAAGAAAAGTCAATACAAAATCAAGAGACGATAAGAAGGAATATCGGGTCCTGCGGACTCTGCAGCTACCTCGAATATCCACAAATGTCGCCTCGCACAGCTACTGGATCACTGCTGAGAGGTACCTGGATCTGCACACAAGGTGCGGGGAGTAAAATGAGTACTGCCAGACTCAGTGGTAATAAACAAGGGTAAGACAGCGCAGATAAGAAATCCGCAATAAAGCACTATGTAAAGCTGTAATCAAATACCCTGTCACAGAATCAATATCAACTGTACCTGTACTATCAAGTACCAGCAAAATAGTATAACAACTATCGGATGTAGCTAAATGCAATGCAATGCATGATATGACCGCTACGGCGCGTAGCCCGATCCAATTTGGGTACCCGTGCTCACCGTGGGGGTTCAGACTCCGGAGGGGCTCCTACAGCCCAAGCACAATATCACTGCGGCGTGCAGTCCGATCCAACATATATACTACTCCGCGAGGCCCTTGCCACGAGAATCAAGCTCCGCACGCATAGAATCTGATCAAATATAGTAGAAATACAACAAATTAGGCCAATGGGACGACACCCAATCAATACAACTCAATTTACATCAAAATTCCCAAAGTTGTCAAAACCCGACTTTCGGTACGCTTGTCGAAAAATTACAAAAGTCACATATTCGGAACCCTCATCTCGATACGAGTCTAAGCATATAAGATTTACCAAATTCGGACTCCATTTGCCCATTCAAAACCTTGATTTTCTAAAGTTCAAGCCTTAGGGCTAAATCCTCCATAAATTACCCCAAATTCCTCCATTTTCATGATATAATTGCATAATATTACCAATACTAATCATAGTTTAAGTCCATAGTTGATTACCTGATGATTTCCCTTGAGTTTCTCTTCAAAATCGCCCAAATCGCCTCTAAAGCCGAGACCCAAATGTGTGAAATGTTTCTGAAATTTTCTAACTTCTGATACACTTAACTCACTGCGATTTTCGCTTCTGCGGGCCATTTTCCGCCCCTGCGGAACCGCTTCTGCGACCAATTGGTCGCTTCTGCGAACCCAGGCCTATTTGGCCAATCCCGCTCCTGCGATCCATGGACCGCCCCTGCGCGTCCGCTTCTGCGGAAATTCATTCGCTCCTGCGGTCCTTTCCGCCTCTGCGATCAAGAGTCCGCTTCTGCGGACTCGCCTATGCGATCGACCTTCCGCTTCTGCGGACTTCCCATCTCGCCTCTTGGACCGCTTCTGCGGTCTCCTCTACGCTCCTGCGACGCCGCTTCAGCGGAGAAGATTTCCGCTTCTGCGAAGCCAAGTGCTTCTGCGCCCCCTCGTCCGCTCCTGCGGACTCGCTCCTGCGCCCCCATTTCCGCGGGAGCGAAAACAACAGAACCAGAGTCAAAACCTGCAATTTTCCACATTTTCTCCCGTTTAACCATCCGAAATCACCCCGAGGCCCCCGGGACCTCATCCAAACACACCAACACATCTTAATACCTTATTCGAACTCGCTCCAATCCTCAAAACACGTCTAATAACACCACAACCCATAATTCACATCAAATTCAAGCCTAAATTCCTTAAAACATTCCGAATTACACATTCGATCGAAAACCCGACCAAACGACGTCCAGAGCATCCTGGACTAACTCAGTCCCTATCAATCTAACCTCACCAGGCTCAAACCATCCCACGGGGATCTACACCGCCTGCCATACAATGCCTCATACGGGGCCATCTGAATACTCGACTGATAACTGTTGTTGTAGGCAAACTCAGCAAGTGGTAGGAACTCATCCCACGAACCACCAAAGTCAATCACACAAGCTCGCAACATATCCTCCAAGATCCGAATAGTGCGCTCAGACTGTCCGTCTGTCTGGGGGTGAAATGTTGTACTCAACTCAACCCGCGTACCCATCTCTCGTTGAAATGCTCTCCAAAACTGAGAAGTGAACTGAGTACCCCTGTCGGATATGATAGACACTGGAACTCCATGCAACCGAACAATCTCTCGAATAAAGATCGCTGCCAACCGCTCCGATGAGTAGGTAGTACTAACTGGAATGAAGTGAGCTGACTTGGTCAGTCTATCCACAATCACCCATACGGAATCAAACTTCCTCGCCGTCCGAGGGAGTCCAGTAACAAAGTCCATAGTGATCCTCTCCCATTTCCACTCAGGAATAGCAATGCGCTGAAATACACCACCGGGCCTCTGGTGCTCGTACTTAACCTGCTGACAGTTGAGGCATCGTGCTACATGTCTGACAATGTCCATCTTCATCTTTCTCCACCAATAGTGCTATTTCAAATCTTGATACATCTTCGCGGCCCCTGGATGGATAGAATATCGCGAACTATGGGCCTCCTCCAGAATCAACTCACGAAGGCCATCCACATTGGGCACACATATCCGGCCCCGCATCCTCAATACGCCGTCACTATCAATGGTGACATCTCTATCATCATCATGCTGAACTCTGTCCCTCAGGACAGCCAAATGTGGATCATCATACCTGGCGCTCACGAATACGATCATATAGAGATGACCGAGATACAACACAAGCCAATACCCGGCTGGGCTCCGAAATATCTAACCTCACTAGCCGATTGGCTAGCACCCGAACATCATGAGCAAATGGCCTCTCCTCAGCTGGAATATATGCCAAGCTCCCCATACTGACCGCCTTTCCGGCTCAAAGCATCGGCCACCACATTGGCCTTCCCCGGATGATATAATATAGTAATGTCATAATCCTTCAGCAACTCAAGTCATCTCCGCTGTCTCAAATTAAGGTCTTTCTGTTTGAACAAGTGCTGGAGACTACGATGGTCGGTATACACCTCACAAGACACACCGTACAAATAGTGCCTCCAAATCTTCAATGCATGAACAATGGCGGCTAGCTCCAAATCATGAACAGGATAGTTCTTCTCATGTGGCTTCAATTGCCGAGAAGCATAAGCAATCACCTTACCTTCCTGCATCAACACACAACCTATCCCCACTCCCGAGGCATCACAATAAACAGTATATGAACCTGAAGCTGATGGCAATACTAACACCGGAGCTGTGGTCAAAGCTGTCTTGAGCTTCTGAAAGCTCTCCTCGCACTCATCCGACCACACGAATGGTGCACCCTTCTGAGTCATGCTAGAACCAATGGATGAAGCAATGGATGAAAATCCCTGAACAAACCGGCGATAATACCCTGCCAACCAAAAGAAACTACAAATCTCAGTGACTGAGGTCGATCTAGGCCAACTCTACACCGCCTCTATCTTCTTTGGATCAACTCGAATACCATTACTAGACACCACGTGTCCCAGAAAAGCCACAGACCCAAGCCATAACTCACACTTGGAGAACTTTGCATAAAGCTTCTCCTCCCTCAATCTCTGCAACACAATACTCAAATGCTGAGCATGCTCCTCCTGACTACGGGAGTAGACTAGAATGTCATCAATGAACACAATCACAAATGAATCCAAATAGGGCATGAACACACTGTTCATCAGATGCATAAATGCTGCTGGGGCGTTGGTCAGCCCAAACGACATCACAAGAAACTCATAATGACCATATCGGGTCCTGAATGCAGTCTTCATAATATCCGAGTCCCCGATCTTCAGCTGATGATAGCCCGAACGAAGATCGATCTTAGAAAACACCCTCGCACCCTGTAACTGATCAAACAAATCATCTATGCGCGGTAGAGGGTACTTGTTCTTCACTGTCACTTTGTTCAATTGCCTATAATCAATACACATTCACATGGAACCATCTTTCTTTTTAACAAATAATACCGGCGCACCCCACGGGGACACACTAGGGCGGATGAAACCCTTATCCAGAAGCTCCTGAAGTTGCTCTTTCAGTTCTTTCAACTCAGCTGGTGCCATCCGATAAGGAGGAACGGATATGGGCTGCGTGCCCGGCACCAAGTCAATGCCAAAATCAATATCCCTGTCCGGCGGCATGCCCGGCAGGTCTGAGGGGAATACATCTGGGAAGTCCCTCACAACAGGTACGGAATCAATGCTAGGAGACTCGGCTCCCACATCTCTCACAAAAGCTAAGTACGATAGACACCCTTTTTCAACCATCTTCTGAGCTTTTAAGAACGATATAACACGGCTAGGGACGAAATCGGTCGAACCCCGCCACTCAATCTGAGAAATACCAGGAATGGCCAACGTAACTGTCTTAGCATGACAGTCCAATATAGCATGGTACGGAGACAACCAATCCATACCCAATATAACATCAAAGTCCACCATACCCAACAATAACAAATCTGCCTGGGTCTCCAGACCCCCAATAGATATAACACAGGATCTATGGACATGATCCACAACAATCGTATCACCCACGGGGGTGGATACATGAACAGGTAAATCAAGACTACTACGAGGCGCACCCAAGTGATGTGCAAAGTAAGAGGACACGTAAGAATATGTGGACCCCGGATCAAATAGAACGAGAGGCATCTCCGTGACAGATAGAAATGATACCCGTAATCACTACATCGGAGGCAAGCGCATCACGCCTGTCGGGAAGTGCATAGAACCGTGCCCGGCCTCCACTAGATCTCTCCTCGCCCCCGGGGCGACCACGAGAAGACCGACCTCCACCTCTACTAGACCGAGATGGTGCTGAAGATGAGGGCTGATCCCTCTGCCGAGTCCTGTCCCTACGGAGTCGAGGGAACTATCTCCTCATGTGGCCAAACTCACCACACTCATAACATGCACCCGGTGCCGGAGAAGGGGACCGAAGGGAACCCCTCGCCGCGAGAAGAACCCCGGGCCGAAGAAGTAGGTGCTGACCCTGGGCCGGAAGGGCACTAAGCGATGACCGACCCTGCGCTGAAACCCCCGACGACCACGACCATAAGAACCTCCGCTCTGCTGCGGGCGGCCCGAATGAGAAGGTCCAGATGAGCGACCTCTCGCTTCTGCCGGGAATGCCCTCCAGATGGAGCACCACCGAAACGGCCAGAACCACGAGGCCTCCTGGCCTCCCGCTCCTCTCTCTCTCGGCGACGATCCGCCTCGATGGAGCGTGCCATATCAACAACTTGCTCAAATGATGATGACAAAACTCTCTCTGGTCATAAGAATGCGGATAGAGTAGTTGAGGCCATCAATGAACCTCTTGATCCTCTCCCTATCATTAGGGATCATCCATGTGGCATGCCTAGCCAACTGTGTGAATCTGAGCTCATACTGGGTCACAGACATGTCGCCCTGAATCAACCACTCGAACCGGCGACGTAGCTCCTCGCGACGAGACTGAGGTACATATTTCTCTAGAAAGAGAGTAGAGAACTGCTGCCATGTGAGAGGTGCTGCTCCTGCAGGCCTACGCCTCTCAAACTCTTCCCACCAATCAAATGCGGGACCGGTGAACTGAAAGGTAGTAAATGAAACTCCGCTGGACTCAAGAATACCAGCCGTCCGCAACATCCTCTGACACTTGTCCAAGAAACCATGGGCATCCTCGCCCTCAACGCCACTGAAATGGGGTGGCTGAAGTCTACCAAATCTCTCAAGACGACGCTGCTCGTCGTCGGGCATAACCTGAACCATATGCTCTGGAGCTGGAGCTCGTGCAGCTGGAGGAATAACTGGTGCAACCACCTGAGCGGGGACCGCCTCTGGCGTCTGAAGTCCCTGAACAACCTACTCAGGTGTGCGAGCTGCAGGGGTCTGCTGATCACCCCTTGTCTGAGATGTCGCTGCAGTAGCGGTAGCTGAAACTACCCGAGCCAAACCGGAACACACCGATAATATCTGAGCAAGAGTCTCCTGAAGACCAGGAATAGCAATAGATACAGTCTGGCCCTGAACTGGGGTTGCTGGAGCATCAACCACTGGGGGCTGCTCCTGAACTGGTACAACAGGCGGGTCAGCTGGCACTGCCTCAGCCGCCCTACCTCTACCTCTAGCACGACCGCGCCCACGGCCTCTAACAGGTGGCAATGGAGGTCGTCCACCTCGTCCCGATGCTCGCGTTCTCGCCATCTGCGAGAGAATAGAATATAGAAGTTCAGTTCTCAGAACAACAAGATCGCACGATAGAGTTCAAGAAAAGTGAAGTTTTCCTAAAGGTTCGCAGCCTCCCGAGGATAAGTACGAGGCGTCCCCGTACCGATCCACAAGACTCTACTAACCGGCTCAAGACTCATGAGGCCTAGTAAACCTAGGCTCTGATACCAACTTGTCACGTCCCCAAATCCGGTCGTGATGGCGCACAACACATTGCTAAGCCAGCCTGACCAATCAATATCAACCACGGAGCTAGAAGCTTTCTTTAGCCCATTTAAGCATATTAATTTACGAAATAACAGCGATACATATAACGAAAACGGGGAACCAAGTCCCATAATGCATCAACTCCCAAAGACCAAAGGTTTACAAGATACCAAGTGCGGAAAGAAAAGTCAATACAAAATCAAGAGACAGTAAGAAGGAATATCGGGTCCTGCGGACTCTGCAGCTACCTCGAATATCCACAAATGTCGCCTCGCACAGCCACTGGATCACTGCTGAGAGGTACCTGGATCTGCACACAAGGTGCAGGGAGTAAAATGAGTACTGCCAGACTCAGATGGTAATAAACAGGGGTAAGACAGCGCAGATAAGAAATCCGCAATAAAGCACTATGTAAAGTTGTCATCAAATACCCTATCACAGAATCATTATCAATTGTACCTGTACCAACAAGTACCAGCAAAACAGTATAACAGCTATCACATGTAGCTAAATGCAATGCAATGCATGATATGACCGCTACGGCGCGTAGCCCGATCCAATTTGGGTACCCGTGCTCACTGTGGGGGTTCAGACTCCGGAGGGGCTCCTACAGCCCAAGCACAATATTAATATCACACCTGCTGTGGCGCGCAGCCCGATCCAACATATATACCGCTGCGGCGCGCAGCCCGATCCACTACCAGTCAGCTAATATGCAAATACAGCCTCGCAGGCTCAAAAGTAGTTTTTGAAAACTCTTTTATCATTTTTCAGTTGAAAATAGTAATATCAAGTTCCGGAGATTGGAAATAGCATGATAACAGAAATAGCTACGGACTGGTAGTAACTAACATGTCAATATGATAAGACAATGATAACGATCCTCGCGGGATCCAATAACCGGCTCACGGCCCACAAGTATACTCAACCGCCCAAGAAGGGGGTTCCTCGGCTCAAGAGTGGCCAATATCACAATATATAGTATGCAACCATCCGAGAAGGAGGTTCGACGGCTCAAGAATAGCCAATATCATAACACAGTATCAACAAGTCGGACTAAGCCATAGTCCCCAATCACAATCGACCCCGCACTCACAAGAGAGTACGTGTCTCGCCGCTATACAGCGTCACAAAAGTGGTATACCGGGGTTTCGAACCCGCTAGTCATCACCCACATCTATTACTCACCTCAATACGGCGCGACGACTACTCCGCAATGCCCTTGCCACGAGAATCAAGCTCCGCACGTGTAGAATCCGATCAAATACAGTAGAAATACAACAAATTAGGCCAATGGGACGACACACAATCAATACAACTCAATTTACATCAAAATTCCCAAAGTTGTCAAAACCCGACTTTCGGTACGCTTGTCGAAAAATTACAAAAGTCACATATTCGGAACCCTCATCTCGATACGAGTCTAAGCATATAAGATTTACCAAATTCGGACTCCATTTGCCCATTAAAAACCTTAATTTTCTAAAGTTCAAGCCTAGGGCTAAATCCTCCATAAATTACCCCAAATTCCTCCATTTTCATGATATAATTACATAATATTACCAATACTAATCATAGTTTAAGTCCATAGTTGATTACCTGATGATTTCCCTTGAGTTTCTCTTCAAAATCGCCCAAATCGCCTCTAAAGCCGAGACCCAAATGTGTGAAATGTTTCTGAAATTTTCTAACTTCTGATACACTTAACTCACTGCGATTTTCGCTTCTGCGGACCTTTTTCCGCCCCTGCGGAACCGCTTCTGCGACCAATTGGTCGCTTCTGCGAACCCAGGCCTATTTGGCCATTTCCGCTCCTGCGATACACGGACCGCCCCTGCGCGTCCGCTTCTGCGGAAATTCTTCCGCCCCTGCGGTCCTTTCCGCCTCTGCGATCAAGAGTCCGCTTCTGCGGACTCGCCTATGCGATCGACCTTCCGCTTCTGCGGACTTCCCATCTCGCCTCTTGACCGCTTCTGCGGTCTCCTCTACGCTCCTGCGACGCCGCTTCAGCGGAGAAGATTTCCGCTTCTGCGAAGCCAAGCGCTCCTGCGCCCCCTCGTCCGCTCCTGCGGACTCGCTCCTGCGCCCCCGTTTCCGCAGGAGCGAAAACAACAGAACCAGAACCCCAAACCTGCAATTTTCCACATTTTCTCCCGTTTAACCATCCGAAAACACCCCGAGGCCCCGGGACCTCATCCAAACACACCAACACATCTTAATACCTTATTCGAACTTGCTCCGATCCTCAAAACACGTCTAATAACATCAAAACCCATGATTCACATCGAATTCAAGCCTAAATTCCTTAAAACATTCCGAATTACACAATCAATCAAAAACCCGGCTAAACAACGTCCGAATGACCTGAAATTTTGCAGGCACATCCAAAATCACCTAACGGAGCTACTGAAATTGTCGGAATTCCATTCCGACTCCCGGATCAAAATCTCACCTACCGTTCGGATTTCGCCAAAATTCAACCTTAGCCAATTCAAGCCTATTTCTACATCGGACCTCCAAATTCAATTCCGATCGCTCCCCTACGTCACAAATCACCACCCGGAACTAACCGAATCATCAGAATCCGATTCCGAGCCCTCTAACCAAATAGTCAACTCCGGGTTGACTTTCCTTATTCAAGTTTCTTTCAAAAAGGCTATATGCCTCATTTCCAATCCAAATCACTCCTAACTCACCCGATAGACTTTAACACCGATATAAAAGCATAAAACATACAATTTCAACATAACAGGGTGGTAATTCCCTTGCAAGGCTCCCATAGTGATATAAGAAAATATTGTGAATTACTTTTATGATTTGAGACTACAAGGCGGTGCCTTAGTAGTGACACTTGTTGGTATTTCTCTATTTCTTTACTTGTATTTGGTTGTTTGTTTCTTTGCCTTAACATTTTGTTTTGCTTTCTTCCGTGATGCATTCTTTGCCTTTATTCTGTGCAATTAATTTTGGCATATTTATTAGTTGTTTCATTTACATTGTTAATATTATTGCACCATTAAAGTTTCATCCAGTTTCTTGTTTATTCCAGCAGATCCTTGACCTAACTTCATCACTACTCTACCGAGGTTAGGCTTGATACTTATTGGTTACTTGAAGACTTCGAAATACACCTGGCGGCGTCCACATGCCTCGAAGCCACCTTCTAGCTATTTCTATGGTTTCCTCCTTTTATTAGATACAATTGTATAGGGATGACTATGATGCCGTTGTAGAGCTTGTGACTCGATGTCAACTGGATTTGGAAAAATTGTAAATGTTGAGATGTGGAGTTTTTTTATTAAAATTGCTGAGTATTTGAAAGGGAAATTGGGGTCGTAACAATTATGATCAAAGTAGAAAAATTATTTTGATAATGCCAAAGAATTTGTTTGGTTCTCTGGGTTACAATATCACTTAGATTAATTTGACATATTTTTTATTCTTTCTTGTGTAATCTTATGTTTTAAAAAAAATTCAAATGATTCATGAATTATATTATTGTTCAAACCTTCTATGAAATAAAAAATTTAGTTGTTTTTTGCAAACTAATCTTTCTGCAACTTATTTCTGAACTAACTTTCAAATTCCCCGACTATATTTCAGTAACTGTCTCCAAAACTTTCATATATTTAGAAATCAACTTGTTACAAGTACACATATTATTACCTAACTAAGCAGTTTATTCAGTAAAATGCAGACATGAAAAAAGTTTATATAGCAAAGAATTTTCTTTTTATTAAGATCTCTTGATTTTGAACTCATCTTTGATTCTGTTAAGATCTGTTATTCTCTGTTACCATAAATAATCATCTTAAGGAGTATAACCTTATTCAAAATACTTTCATCACTGTTAAATAAAAGTACTCTAAATATTTAAAAAGAAATAAACGTTAGTTAGCTTGCACTTCACAACAAAATAGGTGGCTTATTTGTTTACAAAGTGAAAAGTACAGTTTTGGTGCAATTAGTTGCAACTTCTTTCTTAACCACTCACTTTTCGTTTGATTAGAATTATATAAACTTTTCTTCAAACCAACTCCATTCGTTTGTCTTTCAATTTTCAGAACATTATTTTAGTTTTTTTTCCACATTAAGATACACTAATTATTGACGTGGCTTGATTTCCACATTAAGATACACTAATTATTGTTGTGGCTTGAAAATGTGCAGCATGACTAGCGTGTATTTGAAACGATAGGAACAACCCAATATATTACCATAAGTAGGGTCTAAAGAAGGTATGATGTACGCAATCTTTACCCTACTTTAGAAGGATAGAAATATATTCCAATAGACCCTCGGCTAAAAATATTACGTTTGAGACACACTTCAAGTATTGAAAAAAGAAGAAGAAAGAATTTCTCCATTTTACAAATGTCAAAAGGTATATCCCAGTATTTGTAATTAAATATTTATATATATTTAATAATTTTTTTAAATATAAATACAGAATCTAAGTAAACCTTTCTGGGTTCTAATCGAAAATATCTTTTTGCCCTCTTAATATCCAAAAGAATAGAGTAACCCATTTGAGTAGGGGTGTGCATTCGAATGGGTTTATCGATAAATTGAATCGATTATTTGTTATCGGTTCATCGATAAATGAAATCGAAAAAATCGAAACCTTATTGAAACGATAACGATAAGCATATATACAAATCGATAATCGATAAGTAATTATCGATAAAGGTCAAAATCGAATCGATAAATCGAATGCACACCCCTAATTATTTCATATACCACATTTAAGGAATGATCATATTTAAAGCTGAAGGGAACGAAGTTCAAATTAATGGAAAATAGAATTGGCAGTGATGATGTATTTTTATTTTTGTTAATATCGTTGGAGTGTTGGTGGCATATATTTGATCCCTTACTTTAGTTTCGTTGCATGTCTATTGACACAATTTTTATGTTATAAACATTGTTCATCTTATTTTAGCTTCTTTTTGTCCATATTAGTTAGGCGTGTTTATAGCGATATACTTGCTATGGAATCCCGCAAATTTTCTTATTGGTGTAATAGATAACCGAATCGATAAGCCCCAAAAATTAATAAATCGAAACCGGAAAAATCGAAACCTTATTGAAACGATAACGATAAGCATATGTACAATTCGACAATCGATAAGTACTTATCGATAAGAGTCAAAATCGAATCGATAAATCGAATGCACACCCCTACATTCGAGGAAGTTGGGGAGGCACGATAAATGGCTACTTATATTTGTTATACCTTTTCTATATGAAGTATCATTTTGGATGAAAAAAATAATTTTTTTGATTCAAATGTTGGGCCACGGATTTGAACATACAAAATTTGAATGAGAGCCAAAAGAAAGAAACATAATCATATTTCATTAGTAAGACTAATGTAATTGGAAAGTTGTATCAAATTATTTAGAATACGTATGGAAAGCCATCATGTAATTGAAAATGGTGTAATTACTAGGGTAGTAATTACACAGTCTAGTAATTACGAGTACTTGTTTGTTTGTCATAGAGTAAGTACATTATAATTATATATTTACTGTTTGGTTGCACAAGTGTAATTACACAGTTAGATTAAATTTTAAATTAAATAACTATTGAAACTTAAAAATTAATATAATAAATATATGCTTATAAACTTTTACAAGTATAAATCATATTATATTTTATATTTATGATATATATTTTTTCTTGTACGTTAATTTAGTAATCATATATTTATAACTAGTATTGTGTGACGACCTAACCCGTTTTCCCTTTATTGTGTTGCTTCATGTTTCTATATCGGTATTAGAGTCTATCTGGTGTGATTGGATTAATTCTGGTTAAAATTAAGGCATATAGCCTCTTATAAGGGAGTTTATTTCACAAAAATTAATCGGAAGTTGACTATATGGTTAAAGAGCTCGGATGTTAATGCCGGTGGTTCAGTTAGCTTCAGGAAGTGATTTGTGACTTAGGAAAGCAATCAGAATTGAATTTGGAGGCCCGGTGTAGAAATAGGCTTGAATTGGCAAAGTTTGAATTTTGGCGAAATCCGGTTGATCGGTGAGATTTTGATCCGGGAGTTGGAATGGAATTGCGACAGTTGCAGTATCTTCGTTTGGTGATTTTGGATATATCTGCAAATTTTTAGGTCATTCGAAAATCGTTTGGTTGGGTTTTTGATTGAATGTTGGTTTCAGAAATTTTAAGGAAAACTAGGCTTGAATCCGTGGTAATTTGGTGATTTTTGTGTTAAAGGATGAGTTTTTATGACTGGAAAGTTTGTATGGTGTTTTAGAGTGGGTTGGTATTTTTGGTTGGGGTCCCGGGGACCTCCGGATGGTTTCTGATGGTTAATTGGGAAATTTGGAGTGTTGTATCAAGTCAGTTGGGAAGTTTTCTGTTATTTCCGCATCTGCAGTGGGTGAGCCGCTTAAGCGGTCGCGCAGATGAGGCTCTGTGATCGCAGAAGCGGCTCTTGGTGGCCTAGGGTTTTTCCGCAGAAGCAGACCTTGCTCCGCAGAAGCGGTCTCCACAGAAGTGGATAGTGGCCGCAGAAGCGGTTTGGAGTATTATGGTGGGGACCGCAGGAGCGGTTGTTTGACCGTAGAAGCGATATTGGACCGTAGAAGCGGTCGAGCCGGATTTTAAGATAAACTGCAGAAGCGGTTATTTGGACGCGAAAGCGATACCGTAGAAGCGGTTATGGGAACCCCAGAAGCGAAAAGTCTGAAGGGTTTAAAGAAAATCAGAGCATTCGAATTTCAGAAGTGTATAATCAATTTGGGGTGTGAACTAAGGTGATTTTTGGGTGATTTTGAAGAGGCTTCGTAGGAGAACCATTAGGTAAGGATACTTGGACTTGGTTTATGTTATTATAGTATAAAAATATGAAATTATCACTGAAAATTGGAGGAATCAAAGGGTAAAAATGGAAGTTTTCGTTTGAAGCCTAATAAATGGTAAAATGATGATTTGAGGGGTCAAATGGACTCCGATTTTGATAAATTTGATATGCATGAACTTTAGGTGAGACGAGAATTCTGAAAATATAAATTTTGTAATTTTTTGAGAAGTGAGCCCGGGGCTCGGGTTTTGCCAACTTTGTATTTTTGGATTTTTTTGATTTATTTTGATTGGGTTATGATCCGCCTATTTTGATGTATTTCTATTGGATTTGATCAGATTTGGCACATGTGGAGGTCGATTATAGAGGGAAAGGCATTGTGGACAAGCTTTTGGAGCCGGTTCAAGGTGATTAATAGATGTGGATGATGACCTGAGGGTTTGAAACCCCGGTATATCACTATGTGACACTATATTGAGGCGAGACACATACTTTACGGTGGGTACATGGTCGGTTGTGATTGGGAATAATGGCTTGGTCCGATTGAGTGGCATTGTATTGTGTTGTTGGCTATAAATCAGCCGGTAAACCTCCTACTTGGATGGTTATGGATATATTTGGGTTGTGTGCTGGTTATTTGGATCCCGTGAGGATCGTTATCACTGTTTCTATGATTATAGCGTTTTTTCATGATATCAATCCTGAGCTAAATACTGTCTAAAAATAATTTGCAAATTTTGAGATTTTTGAACACTTAGTTGTATAATATCTATTAAATGGAACTAAAAATTGTAAGTAATTGTGTCTGTGCGGCTTGCATTGCGTGTAACTAGACTGATAGTGCGGGCTGCACGCCGCAGCATATGTTATTGATATAGAACTTTGGTTGTAGGAGCCCCTCCGGAGTCTGAACCACCACAGTGAGCGCGGGTACCCAAATGGATCGGGCTACGCACCACAGCGTCATGCATTTGCATTGCATTCATGCATCTTTACCTATCTACTCTATCTGTTATTGTTTTCCCTGAGATTTATACTGTTAAAAAGAAAATGATAAATTGTATATCTTTACTATATGGTATTTTTGGTTTTCTTACCTTCAATGTCATTATACATGCCTATTACCACTGAATTTGAAGTACTCACTCTACTCCCTTCACATTGTGTGCAGATCCATGTACCTCTCAGCATGGTTGATATTCAGCCGCTCCCAGAGCATATTTTAGAGTTGTCGAGGTAGCTGTTTTGCGTCCGCAGGACCCGACTCTCCCTTGTTTTCCTATGTTTTTAGAAATTTTGTATTTTTCAGATTTACTTTGTATACAGTATTATTGCTATGTTATTCGATAGAGGCTTTTAACTCGTGAACCCCAGATCTGTGGGAGGTGGTGTGCAATGTTATTGGGATATTTTCATAAATGTTTTGCTAAACTTCATATACTACCTTATTATTATTGATTTGAAACAAAGAATGCGAGCTGGTAGCTCGGTAATATGTGTGATTGGTCGGGCTTGCCTAGCAATATGTTGGGCTCCATCACGATTAGGTTCAGGGTTATGACAAGTTAGTATCAGAGCCTAGGTTACTAGGCCTCATGAGTCTTAAGCCGATTAGTAGTGTCTCGTGGATTGGTACAGAGACGTCTGTATTTATCCTCGAGAGGCTGCAGACCTTTTAGGAAACACTTGATATTCTTAAATTCTATCGTGCGATTTTGTTGTTCCGAGAATTGAACTTCTGTATTCTATTCTCTCGTAGATGGCGAGGACTCGTGCTACCGGACGAGGTGGATGACCACCATTTCCACAAACTAAAGGTCGTGGTCGCGGCCGTGTTCGTGGTAGAGCAGCAGGGGCAGTACCAGTAGACCCACCTATTGCCCTTATTGAGGATTAGCCCCCAGTTGATGAGGCTCCAGCAGCACCCGCTCAGGCACCGACAGTGCATATTGTTATTCCTGGCCTTTAGGAGGCATTGACCCAAATATTATTTGTCTGCACTGGTTTGGCTCAAGTAATTTCAGCTACTACTGCCGCAGCGATATCTCAGATCGAGGTGGTCATTAGACCCCTGCAGCTCGCACACCAGAGCAGGTTTTGTAGGGACTTTAGATGCCAGAGGCAGCTCCAACTCAGGTAGTTGCACCAGCTATTCCAGTTTTGCCAGTTGTGCCAGTCCCAGGGTATAATGTTCCGGTGATGCCTGACGACGAGCAGCGTCGGTTAGAGAGGTTTGGCAGACTTCACCCGCCTACATGCAGTAGTACTAAGGGCGAGGATGCCCAGATATTCTTGGATAAGTGTTAGAGGATGCTACGTACAATAGGGATTATTAAGTCTGGCGGGGTATCTTTAACTACATTCTAGTTTTTGGGGCCAGCATTCATATGGTGGGGGGAGTTTGAGAGGCGTAGGCCTGCAGGAGCATCACCCCTTACCTGGCGGCAGTTTTCCACTCTCTTTTTAGAGAAGTATATGCCGCAGTCCCGCTAGTTTGAGTGGCTAGTTCAGGGTGATATGAGAGTGACTCAGTCCCCTGCGGCGAGAGGTTCCCTTCAGTCCCCTTCTCTAGCACCGGGCAGTTGTTTTGAGTGTGGCGCGTTTGGCCACATGAGGAGGTAGTGTCCTCGAATCCGCAAGGGTAGGTCTCAGCAGAGGGATAAACCCTCATCTTCTACTCCATCTACTTAAGCACCATCCTAGTTTAATAGGGGTGGGGGTCAGTCTTCTAGAGGTCTCCCCAGGAACGAGGAGCGATCAAGCGGTGGTCAGGCTCATTTCTATGCACTTCCGGATAGAAGAGATGTTGTTGCTTCAGACGTAATGATCGCAAGTATTATTTCAGTTTTCCATAAGGTTACTTCTGTTTTGTTTGATCCCGGATCTACATACTCATATGTGTTTTCTTATTTTTCTCATCATTTGGGTACGACTTGTGGTTATCTTGCCTTTTCCTGTACATGTATCAACCCCGGTGGGTGATACGATTGTTGTGGATCCCATCTATCGATCTTGTCTTGTTACTATTGAGGGTATAGAGACCCGAGTGGTTTTGCTATTGTTGGGTATGGTAGACTTTGACGTGATTTAAGGCATGGATTGGCTATCCACGTGCCATGCTATTCTGGGCTATCATGCCAAAAAGGTTACATTGGCTATTCCTGGTATTCTATAGATTGAGTGGCAGGGTTCGACTTATTATGTCGCTAGCCGGGTGATTTAATTCTTAAAGGCTTAGAGTATGGTTGAAAAAGAGTGTTTATCGTATTTAGCGTTTGTGAGGGATGTTGCAGCTAAGACTCCTAATATTTATTATGTGCCCGTTGTGAGGGACTTAACAAATGTGTTTCCATTAGACCTGCCAGGCATGCCGCCGGATAGGGATATCGACTTTGGTATTGATTTGGTGCCGGGCACTCAACCCATCTCTATTCCTCCTTATCGTATGGCATTGGCTAAGTTGAAGTAGTTGAAAAAGCAACTTCAGGAGCTCCTAGATCAGGGATTCATTCACCCGAGTGTGTCACCGTGGGGTGCACCAGTGTTGTTTGTTAAGAAGAAAGATGACTAAATGAGGATGCGTATTGATTATAGACAGTTGAATAAGGTAACGGTGAAGAACAAGTATCCCCTACCGCACAATTGATAATTTATTTGATCAACTCTAGGGAGCGAGGGTGTTCTCGAAGATTGATCTTCGTTCAGGTTATCACCAGCTGAAGATTAGAGATTCTGATATTATGAAGACAACCTTTAGGATGAGATATGGGCACTATGAGTTTCTGGTGATGTCTTTTTGGCTGACCAATGCCCCAGCAACGTTCATGCACTTGATGAACAATGTGTTACGGCCGTATCTGGATTCCTTTGTGATTGTGTTTATTGATGACATCCCGGTGTACTCTTGTAGCCAGGAGAAGCATGCTCAGTATTTGAGAGTTGTATTGCAGAAATTGAGGGAGGAGAAGCTGTATGCGAATTTCTCCAAGTGTGAGTTTTGGCTTAAGTCTGTAGCTTTTCTAGGTCATGTGGTGTCTAGTGATGGTATTCAGGTTGACTCGAAGAAGATAGAGGCGGTGCAGAGTTGGCGTAGACCGTCCTCAGCTACGGAGATCCAAAGATTTCTTGGTCTGGCGGGGTATTATCGCCGGTTTGTTTAGGGATTTTCATCTATTGCTTCGTCCTTAACTAGGTTGACGCAGAAGGGTGCACCATTCGCATGGTCGGATGAGTGCGAGGAGAGCTTTAAGAAGCTCAAGATAGCTTTGCCCACGGCTCTAGTGTTAGTCTTCCCATCAGCTTCATGTTCTTATACCGTGTATTGTGATTCATCGAGAGTGGGGATAGGTTATATTTGATGCAGGAGGATAGAGTTATTGTTTATGTTTCTTATTAAGAGTGTGTCATCATAGGGTGCACCAATGTTGTTTGTTAAGAAGAAAGCTAACTCAATGAGGATGTGTATTGATTATAGACAGCTGAACAAGGTAACGGTGAAGAACAAGTATCCCCTACCACGCATTTATGATTTATTTGATCAACTTTAGGGAGCGACGGTGTTCTCGAAGATTGATCTTCATTCAGGCTATCACCAGCTAAAGATTAGAGATTCTGATATTATTAAGATAGCCTTTAGGATGAGATATGGGCACTATGAGTTTCTAGTGATGTCTTTTGGGCTGACCAATGACCACAACTCCAGTGTTAGTCTTGCCATCAGCTTCAGGTTCTTATACCGTGTATTATGATGCATCGAGAGTGGGGATATGTTGTGTTTGATGCAGGAGGTTAGAGTTATTGCTTATGCTTCTCATCAGTTGAAGCATCATGAGAAGAACTACCATGTTCATGATTTAGAGTTAGCTGCCATAGTTCATGCCTTGAAGATTTGGAGCCACTATTTGTATAGCGTGTCCTGTGAGGTGTATACTGATCATCACAGTCTCCAGCACTTGTTCAAACAGAAGGATCTCAATTTGAGGTAGCGGAGGTGGCTTGAGTTGATAAAGGATTATGATATTACCATTTTATATCATCCGGGAAAGACCAATGTAGTGGCCGATGTTTTGAGCCGAAAGGCGGTTAGTATGGGCAGTCTGGCGTATACTCTAGTTGGGGAGAGACCCTCTGCAGTTGATGTTCATGCATTGGCCAATCAGTTAGTGAGGTTGGATATTTCAGAGCCCGGCGGGGTGTTGGCTTGCGTTGTTTCTCGGTCTTCCTTATATGATCGCATTCTTGAGGCCTAGTATGATGATCCACACTTGCTTGTCCTTAAGGACATAGTTCAGCATGATAATGCCAGGGATGTTACTATTAATAGCAATGGTGTGTTGATGATGCAGAGCTAGATTTGCATGCCCAATGTAGATGGCCTTCGGGAGTTGATATTGGAGGAGGCCCATTGCTCGCGATATTCTATCCATCCAGGTGCCGTGAAAAAGTATCACGATTTGAGACAATATTACTGGTAGAGGATGGTGAAGAAGGACATTGTGAGTTATGTAGCTCGGTGCCTCAACTGTCAGCAGGTCAAGTATGAGCATCAGAGGCTCGGTGGCATGTTTTAGCGTATTGATATTCCCGAGTGGAAATGGGAGAGGATTACCATGAACTTCGTTTATGGTCTACCTCAGACAGTGAGGAAGTTTGATTCAGTTAGGGTGATTGTGGATACGCTGACCAAGTCTGCACACTTCATTCCTGTGTGTACTACATATTTCTCAGAGTGGTTAGCAGAGATATTCATCCGTGAGATTACATAGGGTCCCAGTTTTTATTATATCAAATAGAGGTACTCAGATTACTTCGTAGTTCTGGAGGACATTCCAGCGAGAGTTGGGTTCACAGGTAGAGCTGAGCACTGCATTTCATCCTCAGATGGACGGACAATCCGAGCGTATCATTCAGATCTTGGAGGACATGTTGCGCGCCTGTGTTATTGATTTTGATGGTTCTTGGGCTGATTACTTGCCTCTCGCAGAGTTTGCTTATAACAACATCTACCAATCCAGTATTTAGATGGCTCCGTATGAGGCCTTATATGGGAGACGGTGTAGATCTCCAGTTGGTTGGTTTGAGCCCGGTGAGGCTAGGTTGTTGGGGATAGAGTTGGTCCAGGATGCTTTGGACAAGGTGAAGGTGATTTAGGAGAGACTTCGCACATCCCAGTCGCGCCAGAAGAGTTATGCAGACCGGAAGGTCCGGGATATGTCTTATTCAGTGGTTGAGAAGGTCTTGCTGAAGGTTTCACCTATGAAAAGCGTCATGAGATTTGGAAAGAAAGGAAAGCTCAGTCTGAGATTTATTGGCCGTTTTGAGATACTCAAGAGGACTGGAGAGGTGGCCTATATGCTTGCTTTGCCACCCAGCCTATCAGGAGTTTATCCGGTGTTCCACGTATCTATGCTCCGGAAGTATGTTGGCGACCCGTCGCATGTGTTGGATTTCAATACAGTTCAGCTAGATGATGACTTGACTTATGATGTGGAGCCTATAACTATATTGGGTCATCAGGTGCGGAGATTGAGGTCTAAGGATATAACGTTTGTGAAGGTGCAGTGGAGAGGTTGGCCCATTGAGGAGGCCACTTGGGAGACCGAGCAAGACATGTAGAGCAGATATCCACACTTGTTTGAGACTCCAGGTATGTTTCTTGACCCGCCCGAGGACGAGCGTTTGTTTAAGTTGGGGAGGATGTGACGACCCGTCTTGTCGTCATGAGAGATACCGCCCCGGTTCCCCTTATTGTGTTGCTTCATATTTCTTTATCATTATTAGAGTCTATCGGGTGTGATTGGATTGATTCTGGTTGAAATTAAGGCATATAGCCTCTTAGAAGGGAGTTTGTTTCATAAAAGTCAACCAAAAGTTGACTATGTGGTTAGAGAGCTCGGATGTGAATTCCGGTGGTTCGATTAGCTTCGGTAGGTGATTTGTGACTTAGGAGAGCGATCAAAATTGAACTTGGAGGTCCGATGTAGAAATAGTCTTGAATTGGCGAAGTTGGAATTTTGGCAGAATTCGATTAATAGGTGAGATTTTGATCTGGGAGTCAGAATGGAATTCTAATAGTTGCAGTAGATTTGTTAGGTGATTTTGGATATGTTTGCCAATTTTTAGGCCATTCAGACATCGTTTGGTCGGGGTTTTGATTGAATGTTGGTTTCAGAAGTTCTAAGGAAAATTAGGCTTGAATCCGTGGTAATTTGGTAATTTTTATGTTGAAGGACATCTTTTTAGGATTGGAACAAGTTCGTATGATGTTTTAGAGTTAGTTGGTGTTTTTGGTTAGGGTCCCAGAGGCCTCGGGATGGTTTCGGATGGCTAATAAGGAAATTTAGAGTGTTGATCAGGTCTGTTGGGAAGTTTTCTGTTTTTTCCGCATCTGCGGTGGGTGAGCCACTTAAGCGGTCCTGCATATACGACTGTGTGATCACAGAAACAGCCCTTGGTGGCCTGGGATTTTTCCGCAGAAGCAATCTCCGCAGTAGAGGATAGTGACCGTTGAAGCGGTCTGGAGTATTATTGTCACGCCCCAAATCGAGGGACATGACCGGCGCCTGACCGGGTAGCCCCAATCAAGCGGACCTGGGTGCCTTTCATTCCCACGTGTTACCCCTGTGTTGATTATTTCTCATTAACCAAATACCTTACCAATTATAACTGATTTCACAATATACAAACATAACCATGCGAGTGATTCATTATAAAGTTTATAGTTTTTACAACGCCTAACATAATATATACATGAGCCTCGAATCCCACAGTTTACATGTCTACGGAACCTCTAGGATACAAAGGACTATACGATACCCCCAGTCAAGCGAACCTGGGTGCCTTTCATTCCCACGCGTTACCCCTGTTTTGATTGTTTCTCATTAACCAAATATCTTACTAACCATGAATGATTTCACATTAAACAAATAAAACCATACGAGTGATTCATTAACAAGTTTGCAGTTTTTACAACGCCCGACATAACATAATGTATACATAATACTGGAGTCCCACAGTTTACATGTCTACAGAGCCTCTAGGATACAAAAAAGGGGATACAATACTTGCCGGTAACAAGGCTCCGGCTATACCTTAGAAAACCAAAATGAAATCTAAACAGAAGTGGCATGAACCACACAGGGCCCCGAGGAAGGAAAGGGGCTCACCAAAACGGGCAGTGGAAGGAGAAGGATACTACTGCCGATGGGCTGAAGTGCCTGCTACTGATCCACCTACAATCATAACACGAATGTAGCATCCCCGGCAAAAGGAACGTCAGTACACTTGAATTGTACTGGCATGTATGGACAAACTTTGTCCCAAGTAAACTCAAGCCATTGAATTACATCAACAATTAATTAAGCCAACCAACCATGTTTCCACATTTTCCTCATTTCAAATAATTCTCAACACAAAGCACTTTCTACGATCAACCAATTTAACAATAACCAATCAATCACGTAAAGCACAAGTAGTCAAACAAAGGGGCAATCGGTGCCCCACAGGTTGCAAACTCTCCTGCTGTCTCCTTTCACAATTTCACATTATTGATTTTTGTATCAATTTTCAATAGCGATTTCGATCGCTTTCCATCCTTATTGCCCCTGACCACCCTTATTACCTCGGCTACCCTTATCACCCCAACCCACACCTTATTTCCTCACATTGCGGCGCGCAACACGACCCCGCCTTACAGTTTAAAACACAACAATTTCAAACAAGCAGATAAGGTACTACACACAGTTTCAACAAGTTCAAATAAGCAACTTGCACATTGTTTCATGTTCTCAATTATTTTTCAAATCAATATCACAACCATGTTACAATATTTCCACAATTCAAGTGTTTCATCTCTTTCCACAATAAACAAATTCTCAAGCGTTTCATTTGTTTTACACAAGGTGCCATATAGGCCATCATAATCATTATTCACAATTCTTTACCCATTTCGACTCTCATTTAATTTTCGGTTCATATTCTATACCACATTCACTCATATTTCAACAACAACTTTGAGAATTTCACACAATTTGTTAAATTAACACTAACCAAACAAATTTCACACATATAGGCGATTTCACAAGAATCAAAATTAGCCATACATACCTGGTGATGATTTTTCTTCCTACTTTATGCTTACCCAAGATATCCTACTCTTGCCAACCTTGTTCTTGAAGACTCTTACTTCTACTCACTTCTTTTTACTAGAAATCAAGTTCAATAATCATGCATGAGTGTAAAAATTCTATTTTCAAAAGCTATTATATGCAAACCTCTCTTTACCCAATTTAAAACTGAAAATCAAAGAAAATAGTTAGGGTTTTTACCTTGAAAAGATTGGGGAAGTTGAATCCTTGCCCTAGGATCCCTTGGAATTAAGTGGTTGGAACAATCCTTGAAGATGAAAGATTTCTCTCTCTAAAAACCCTCTCTTCTCTCTCTAATTTTGATAAGATGATATGATAAAATGAAGAAGAAAGGTGTTATATTAAAGAAGAGATCGGGTCAAAATGTTACAAAAATCTGGACCGGGTCAATTATGCGGTGCACTTTGCGACCGCAGAATCAACATGCGGTCCGCATAGTGACCGCAGAATGGCCTCAAAATTACACAAGTTCTGTTACAGAATGCGACCAATATGCGGTCCGCATTCTTGATCTGCGGTCGCAAAGTGCACCACAGATTCACTATGCGATCGCATATCGACCGCATTTTCAACATGATTTTTGGGAGGCTTCTGTTAAGCTTTGCGGCAAGAATGCGGTCCGCATAACGGGTTTGCGGTCGCATTCTTGACCGCATATTTGACACTTTTCTGGAAAACTTTATTCTCTACATTTTTGACACTTATAACCATGCGAGTGATTCATTAACAAGTTTACAATTTTTACAACGCCCAACATAATATATACATGAGCCTCGAATCCCACAGTTTACATGTCTACGGAACCTCTAGGATACAAAGGACTATACGATACTTCCCGTTAACAAGGCTCCGGCTATACCTTACACAAAATCAAAATAAAGTCTAAACAAGAGTGGCATGAACCACACAGGGCCCCGAGGAAGAAAGGGGCTCACCAAAACGGGCAGTGGAAGGAGAAGGATACTACTGCCGATGAGCTGAAATGCCTGCTACTGATCCACCTACAATCATAACACGAATGTAGCGCCCCCGGCAAAAAGGGACGTCAGTACACTTGAATTGTAGTGGTATGTATGGACAAATTTTGTCCCAAGAAAACTCAAGCCATTAAATTACATCAAAACTAATCAAGCCAGCCAACCATGTTTTCCACCTTTTACTCATTTCAGATAAGCCTCAACACAAGCACGTTCAAGGTCAACAAATAGAACAACAACCAATCAACCACATAAATTGCAAGTAGTCAAACATAGGGGCAATCAATGCCCCCCAGGTTGCAAACTCTCCTGCTGTCTCCTTTCACAATTTCATATCAATAATTTTGTTTCAATTTCATTTGCGATTTCGATCGCTTTCCATCCTTATTACCTCGTCCACCCTTATTACCTCGGCCACCCTTATCACCCCAACCCACACCTTATTTCCTCATGTTGCGGCGCGCAACCCGATCCCACCTTACAGTTTAAAACACAACAATTTCAAACAGCAGATAAGGCACTACACACAATTTCAACAAGTTCAAATAAGCAACTTGCACATTGTTTCATGTTCTCAATTACTTATCAAGCCAATATCACAACCAAGTTACAATATTTCCATAATCAAGAATATTCACACAAGTATGTTCAACAATTTTCCACAATTCAAGTGTTTCATCTCTTTCCACAATAAACCAATTCTCAAGTGTTTCGTTTCTTTTCCACAAGGTGCCATATAGGCCATCATAACCATTATTCATAATTCTTTATCCAATTCAACTCTCATTTACCTTTCGGTTCATAGTCCATACCACATCACTCATATTTCAACAACAACTTTGAATATCCAACAACAACATCAAGAATTTCACACAATTTGTCAAATTAACACTAACCAAACAATTTTCACACATATAGGCGATTTCACAAGAATCAAAATTAGCCATACATACCTCGAAGAGCTTTTCCTTAAGTTACTACAACGTTCCGAAAATTCTAGCAACTTCAATCTATTTTGAGACATAGCAAAATTGAGCAACAATTAGAAAGATATTCATGGTTTCCGCTCATTTGAGCATTCTATCAAACACTAGATGAGCATCTTGATTTTAAATCCCCTTTTCAAGACTTCCTTCATTCCCTAACCCAATCTTTAGTTATTTAAGTTAAACAATCTTCCCATAAACCTAAGTTGTACATGCATGTATACACAATACTAATAAACCCAAGAATCATACCTCAATAACTCATCTTATACACCAAACTCGAAATTAAACCCTAGGGTATAGAATCTTACCTCTTAGATGAAGAACTTGCTATTGGGTTATTGATTCTTGAAGATTGATGCAAGATTTGGATGATTTAGATGTTGGGTTCCTCCTTCTCTCTCTAAAATACTCTCACCTCTCTCTAAAATCAGTAAGAAATGACCCCAAAATGAACCCCAAAGCCTATATATTAAAATGGGGTCGGGTTATAAAAATTAGAAGAATTAACTGGGCTTCTCGGGTTCAGTTTGCGACAGGAATGCGACCGCAAAGTGAGAAATGCGATGCATTATGCGGTCGCAGAATTGACACAGGATTTTATTTTCCAACCTTTGGTAATTTGATCATAACTTTGTGTAGGAATGTCCAAATGACGAACGGTTTGAAGCGTTTGAAACTAGACTCAAAGGGATTTCATTTGATATGATATTCACCACATAAAACCTTATACATAATTATCTATGGTCGTTTAAAGTGGAGCCTTGTGTGAATCCATTTGGAATTTTGGCCTATTTCGAAAATTTTTCCTATTTGGCTTACACTTGGGCTTTCATTTGGACCTCATATCACTTACCATAAGACTCATACTCATATTTAGCAAGTCTAATTGATGTCCATAATGTTCATAGCACATAAAATATAATAATTAGCCTACGTGGCACCACAGAATCCTATATTACTTAGCGAAATTTTATGGGGCCTTACATTCTCCCCCCCTTAGGATCATTCGTCCTCGAATGAGGAGTATAGTCTTCCCAAACACTTTAACATCACACATCTCTTTTCTAACCTACCTCTAGTCCCAAAATTTTTACTAACTCATAAATTTTTCAAATATTTTGGCAGAGTTTCCTTTGTAACTAGGCCTATCCACCTGCCAGAGAATCACTAAAATCTTCTTATCCACACATCCACAACTGTACATAGCACCACAATGTATATATCCACAATCCTAATCCCAGTATTACAAGAACTACATTAACATATGGATACCAGAACATGGACTGCACAGTTTAGATCAAAACACCTATATGGTACATTCCAAGTCAAAACTAGCTGGTATTCAATCAAACGAAAGTACTTTCCTTCCACAACACATTTATCCTTCCACACGACATTATTGACTTACAAGCATTGTCATAACACCTTCTCAGAAGTAATATCAACTCCCAAAAATACGTAACAAGGATGACAGATAAACATCTTGCATGAGATAACTATCCATTGACTTTACCTTTTGATAACTTCCACTGTACAATTTACACTCCACTGGATATTGGAATTCATGATAACAACAATAACCCACAATTCCATAACTTGACACCATACCATCAAGGATGTCAGTTCATACTAAACAAACAATCATGTGTTCATAATAGTCCTTACCAACCATTAATGTAATCGCAAAGGTGTTCTTCAACAAGAATATAATTTCATTTCAATCAACAGTCCATATGAAGTCAAGCCATCATGAGTCTTGCTATTAGTGCATAATATAGGATATTACCATGATCATATAGTTCAATCAAGTCAATTCATACCCACAATTTTTTTTTCATCACTATCTTCTTAGACATAAGCATATAGAAACACAAAGTACATGAGGAACAGTTACGGGGAATATCATACACCTATTGCAACCTAATGTGTAATACAGTCATGTTACCTTTATTATCAACTCACATAACATTTTCAGGGGTACACTCACATTAAACCCTTGATGACCCTTAATAGTTACCCTAAGATGTGATACCATAAACTGACCATAACTTTATCTATCCAATATATATGTGATCACACTATGAAGCTTTATATTTGACTTGTCTGAACTTACAATACCCAATGGATCTAATACAACGAGGAACAACAGAGTTCAAGATCGGGCTGGAGTTCTTCAAGAATCCATTAATGCAGTGGGTAGAGTACTATATGAGGTCGTATACTAAGAGACACAAAATGTTACTACTAATAATACTGACATGGTTAATCATTGTGACTACCTCAATTAATACATAAATGAGGAATATGATTAAGTAGTACATGGAAATAGGAATCATTAAGGAGGAATACTCAAGCACGTGAACCACTCATTTCCTAAAGTGTAGGAAAAATTCGTCGACCCCGAATAGGAATACTCTAGCACCTTGAATGTGATATGGGATTCAAAATACACGAAGTTGAATTACACTCTTAACATTACTTGACACACAGAATCTATGCCACAAGCCTATAAGGATGAAAAGAATTGAACGCTTATGAGATTACCATATTCTAGACAACTTACCACTTCTTGGTAATTGATCATATACGAGGAAACTAAAAACTACGACCATTGTTTTTCATTCAAATCAACATGTTCATGATATGTACAAAAATCCGAAGTCATCTAATCTCAACCTTTCACGAGTGAAACTCAATAGCTAGGAAATCTTGATATTGGGACAAAAGCATGAATTTGTTAGATGGTTCTAATAGTTAACACGACGCTCCAGGGAGAAGGCAAATCTAGCCAAGAAGGTGAGATACCAAGGGTAGTAAAACTCTCCACACATGACAACGACATAGTCCAAGATTCTAGAAGTTGAGGGTATAAAGAAAACCAAACTCAATGAGACATTGCACAATAATCACTGAAGGTTTGCAAATGTTCATGAAGAGATCTCCATAGGTTTTGACTCGAAAAAGGAAGTGTCATAGTGATACATAGAAGGCACGTTCTCTCATGGTTATCGTACAAGTGTTGGGTACTAGCACACCAACTTCACCAAATAAGGAGTACAATTAACACATTATGGAGACATGAAGAGAGAATAATCATTCGTTATGTGTTGGACATGCCTATGCTATACTATCTTCCAAACTGCAATACAATTCTACATCACGAGCAACCACAATATTAGAAACCAAGTGAGCTACTTACTACGGGATATCTCAAGTGGAAACAAAAATTATGGCGACACAAGGTCTTCCTATGATGGGATATGAGGATCTCAATTTTCAGAAAAACTTTATGCACACAGTGACCATTTAAATTGACATGTACTTGTAGGATAAGTGTGGATGCATGCTTTCACGTTTCTTGATAGTAAGAAGGTTTTCATGATGTTACTCGTAAGAGAGTAGATTGGTTGATTAAGCCATATAAGCCACACACAACTAAGTAAAAGAGTGACTCGAGAAGGATCACAAATCTTGGATACTTTGCATGGAACTTGACACCACATGTACAAACTTTATGATGGTGCATGTGCATGAACTGTTTTGTAATTTAGATTCTTTTTAAGAACATATCTATGCAAGGACAAGGAAATTATAAGGGTTTAACAAAAGCTTTAAACAATCACCACATTACCAAATAAAATGGATCACATAGTTTTCACATAAGTTCCATACCTATAGGATGCATATCATAGCCCTTCCGTAGGGTTCACATATCAGATTATACACCTATGTGCTTCATACAATAATAAGGAAATCACAATTACGAATCAAACACATTAAATGATCACCACATTATCAAATAAAAGAATCATGCCATTTTCACGTATATTTGTCCATCGACTCTTAGGGCCATAATTATCACATCAGACTTGGCACTAGGCCACATTTCATAACACAATCTCTTCTTCCTCGCATTTCACATCATTTTCTCATATTTCACATCAACATCATAATCGGTTTCATATTCCCTCATGTCACAAGTATCACCAGGTACAATTTCATTTCGAGTTCTCGACACATTGTCTACATTTTGTTTCTCAAAAGCATTTGACTTATTTCAACATCTCTATACATAGAGGACATCACATGGTTTTATTTAATGTATGCGGCTTCAATTTCAATTTAAGGCCTTCACAATTCAATGCATGATTCATACCCCTTGCACCCATTTTATGTTGTCAATAATAGCACATTGATCATATTGGAATGCATCTTTCACAAACATCGGGTCACAACACCAATTCATGTAAAGTATCAATCACAACAAGAATCCAAAGTTCAATCTTACCACATTTACACATTCACTTTCTTTGCTTCCAAATATCTTTGTATATTACCATCAACTAGTCACAATCAATCAAATTCTTTTGGTACACATAAGAACAGTTTGGAAGAATCAACCATAACAAGTTTTCTCACAAAATTTGGCATCAAAATATCTATTTAAACTTGACTTGAAGTCTAGTTATTTTAGCACATAGTTCACATTCTATACATATCCTCATCTACTAAGAATAATATATTAAACAAATGAAGAAGTGCCTAAGCGAGCCGCGGTTCGGACCCTTGGTAGTGATTTAAGTTTAAAAAATGTAGAGAATTAATTTTTCCGAAAAATGTCAAATATGCGGTCAAGAATGCGACCGCAAACCTGACATGCGGACCGCATTCTTGCCGCAAAACGTTCCAGAGAGTTTCCAAAAATCGTGTCAAATGTGCGGTCGATATGCGATCGCATGTCAAATCTGCGGTGCATTTTGCGACTGCGGACCGCATTCTGGCCGCATTCCTTAACAGAACCTGTGTAAAATTTGGGGCAATTCTGCGGTCACTATGCGAACCGCATGTTGATTCTGCGGTCGCATAGTGCACCGCATAATTGACCCCGGCCCAGATTTTTGTAACATTTTGACCCGATCTCTTCTTTAATATAACACCCTTCTTCTTCATTTTATCTTATCATCTTACCAAAAATTAGAGAGAGAAGAGAGGGTTTTTAGAGAGAGAAATCTTTCATCTTCAAAGATTGTTCCAACCATCTTAATTCCAAGGGATTTTAGGGCAAGGATTCAACTTCCCCAATCTTTTCAAGGTAAAAACCCTAACTATTTTCTTTGATTTTCAGTTTTAATTGGGTAAAGAGAGGTTTGCATATAATAGCTTTTAAAAATAGAATTTTTACACTCATGCATGATTATTGAACTTGATTTTTAGTAAAAAGAAGTGAGTAGAAGTAAGAGTCTTCAAGAACAAGGTTGGCAAGAGTAAGATAGCGTGGGTAAGCATAAAGTAGGAAGTTAACGGAAGAAAACTCATCACCGGGTATGTATGGCTAATTTTGATTCTTGTAAAATCGCCTATATGTGTGAAGTTTGTTTGTTTCGTGTTAAATTGACAAATTGTGTGAAATTCTTGATGTTGTTGTTGGATATTCAAAGTTTGTTGTCGAGCTATGAGTGATGTAAAATGAGAGTTTAATTTGGCAAAAGAATTGTGAATAATGACTATGATGGCCTATATGGTACCTTGTGGAAAACAAATGAAACACTTGAGAATTGGTTTATTGTGGAAAGAGATGAAACACTTGAATTGTGGAAATATTGTAACATGGTTGTGATATTGAATTGAGAAGAAATTGAGAACATGAACCAATGTGTAAGTTGCTTATTTGAACTTGTTGAAATTGTGTGTAGTACCTTATCTGCTGTTTGAAATTGTTGTGTTTTCAACTGTAAGGCGGGGTCGTGTTGCGCGCCGCAACGTGGTGAAATAAGGTGTGGGTTGGGGTGATAAGGGTGGCCGAGGTAATAAGGGTGGTTAGGGGCAATAAGGATGGAAAGCGATCGAAATCGCTATTGAAAATTGATACAAAAATCAATAATGTAAAATTGTGAAAGGAGACAGCAGGAGAGTTTGCAACCTGTGGGGCACTGATTGCCCCTTTGTTTGACTACGTGTGCTTTACGTGATTGATTGGTTATTGTTAAATTGGTTGATTGTAGAAAGTGCTTTGTGTTGAGAATTATTTGAAATAAGGAAAATGTGGAAACATGGTTGGCTGGCTTAATTAATTGTTGATGTAATTTAATGGCTTGAGTTTACTTGGGACAAAGTTTGTCCATACATACCAGTACAATTTAAGTGTACTGACGTCCCTTTTGCCGGGGGCGCTACATTCGTGTCATGATTGTAGGTGGATCGGTAGCAGGCACTTCAGCTCATCGGCAGTAGTATCCTTCTCCTTCCACTGCCCGTTTTGGTGAGCCCTTTCTTCCTCGGGGCCTTGTGTGGTTCTTGCCACTTCGGTTTGGATTTCATTTTGGTTTTGAAAGGTATAGCCGGAGCCTTGTTACCGGCAAGTATTGTATTTCCCTTTTTGTATCCTAGAGGCTCCATAGACATGTAAACTGTGGGATTGTGGCCTATGTATATGTATGGGGCGTTGTAAATATAAATTATGAACTTGTTAGTGAATCAATCACATGGTTGTGTTTATGCATTATGAAATCAGTCATTATTGGTAAAATATTTGGTTAATGAGAAACAATCAACACAGGGTTAACGCGTGGGAATGAAGAATCAACCATAACAAGTTTTCTCACAAAATTTGGCATCAAAATATCTATTTAAACTTGACTTGAAGTCTAGTTATTTTAGCACATAGTTCACATTCTATACATATCCTCATCTACTAAGAATAATATATTAAACAAATGAAGAAGTGCCTCCTACATATATTTTCACAGCAATAATTCGCTTAACATAACAAAACGGGTACTGCATAAATTATATTTTAAACCTACAACATTTACGCGGACACCATGGAAGCTTAATTTCTTAGAGATGGGGTTTTAGCCGTACATATTGATGATATACTACATGATCTGGTGGTACAGTGACATTAGTGGGAACAAGGGTACTCTCCTAAACAACAAGTTCTACCAATCACTCCATGGCTCAACATGTTCTTCTAACAAGTCCTTGGGTGATCCACTTGGACTCAATGGTGAGATAAATCTCACCTTACATGATTCAAATTCACATATTATGGTATCAAAATTACCAATATTGAGGGTAATACTTAGAGAGGAAATTAGCTCCATATCTTGAGCCATATCACACGATCTAGAATATCAAAGAAATGGGTAAATTCCTAAATGCCCGTGCAGCCCCCAACTTATATGATGTGGTCGACAACACACCGATAAGAAGGGCACTACTAGACACGGCTCCGAGACATCCTAGGACACTTAAAAACCTTAGGCTCTGATACCAAGTTTGTCACGCCCCAAATCGAGGGACATGACCGGCGCCTGACCGGGTAGCCCCAATCAAGCGGACCTGGGGTGCCTTTCATTCCCACGTGTTACCCCTGTGTTGATTATTTCTCATTAACCAAATACCTTACCAATTATAACTGATTTCACAATATACAAACATAACCATGCGAGTGATTCATTAACAAGTTTACGGTTTTTACAACGCCCAACATAATATATACATGAGCCTCGAATCCCACAGTTTACATGTCTACGGAACCTCTAGGATACAAAGGACTATACGATACTTCCCGTTAACAAGGCTCCGGCTATACCTTACACAAAATCAAAATAAAGTCTAAACAAGAGTGGCATGAACCACACAGGGCCCCGAGGAAGAAAGGGGCTCACCAAAACGGGCAGTAGTAGTATCCTTCTCCTTCCACTGCCCGTTTTGGTGAGCCCCTTTCTTCCTCGGGGCCCTGTGTGGTTCATGCCACTCTTGTTTAGACTTTATTTTGATTTTGTGTAAGGTATAGCCGGAGCCTTGTTAACGGGAAGTATCGTATAGTCCTTTGTATCCTAGAGGTTCCGTAGACATGTAAACTGTGGGATTCGAGGCTCATGTATATATTATGTTGGGCGTTGTAAAAACCGTAAACTTGTTAATGAATCACTCGCATGGTTATGTTTGTATATTGTGAAATCAGTTATAATTGGTAAGGTATTTGGTTAATGAGAAATAATCAACACAGGGGTAACACGTGGGAATGAAAGGCACCCAGGTCCGCTTAATTGGGGCTACCCGGTCAGGCGCCGGTCATGTCCCTCGATTTGGGGCGTGACAATTATGGTGGGGACCTCAGGAGCGGTTGTTTGAATGCAAAAGTGGTTACCGCAGAAGCAGTATTGGACCACAGAAGCGGTCGAGCGAAATTTTAAGTTAAACCACAGAAGCGGTTATTTGGACGCGGAAGCGATACCGCAGAAGCAGTTATGGGAACCGCAGAAGCGAAAAGTCTAAAGGCTTTAATGAAAATCAGAGTATTCGAATTTCAGAAGTGTAAAATCAATTTGGGGTGCGAACTAAGGCGATTTTTGGGCGATTTTGATGAGGCTTCGTAGGAGAATCATTGGGTAAGGATACTTGGACTTGGTTTATGTTATATAGTATAAAATATGAAATTATCACTGAAAATTGGAGGAATCAAAGAGTAAAAATGGAGGTTTTTGCTTGAAGCCTAATAAATGGTAAAATGATGATTTGAGGGGTCAAATGGACTCCGATTTTGATAAATTTGATATGTATGGACTAGTGGTGAGACGAGGACTCTGAAAATGTGAATTTCGTAGTTTTTTGAGAAGTGGGCTCGGGGCTCGAATTTTGCCAACTTCGTGTTTTTGGGTTTTTTTTGAGTTATTTTGATTGGGTTATGATCGATTAGCCTATTTGATGTATTCCTATTGGTTTTGATCAGATTTGGCACCCGTTGAGGTTGATTTTAGAGGAAAAGGCATTGAGGACTGCCGGTTCGAGGTGAGTAATAGATGTGGATGATGAACCGAGGGTTTGAAACCCGATATATCTCTATGTGACGCTATATTTAGGTGAGACACATACTCTGCGGTGAGTGCGGGTCAATTGTGAATGGGAACTATGGCTTAGTCCGATCAAGTGGTATTATACTATGTTGTTAGGTGTAAATCAGCCGGTAAACCTCCTACTTGGATGGTTATGGATACATTTGGGCCGTGTGCCGGTTGTTTGGATCCCGTGAGGATCTTTATCACTGTTTCTGTTATTATAGCATGTTTTCATGATATCAGTCGTGAGATAAACACTATCTAAAAATGATTTACAAATTCTGAGATTTCTAAACACTTAATTACATAATTTATGTTAAACGGAACTAAAAATGGTAAGTAATTGTGCCTGTGAGGCTTGAATTGCATGTAGCTGGACTGATAGTGGATCGGGCTGCGCGCTGCAACATATGTTATTGATATTATGCTTGGGATGTCGGAGCCCCTCCGGAGTTTGAACCTCCACAGTGAGCACGGGTACCCTAATGGATCGGGCTACGTGTCGTAGCGTTATGCATTTGCATTGCATTCATGCATCTTTACCTATTTGCTCTATCTGTTATTATTTTCCCTGAGATTTAATCTGTTAAAAAGAAAATGATAAATTGTATAGCTTTACTGTGTGGTATTTTGGGTTTTCTTACCTTCAATATCACTATACATGCCTATTACCAATGAGTTAGAAGTACTCACTCTACTCCCTGCACCTTGTGTGCAGATCTAGGTACCTCTTAGCAGGGTTGATATTCAGCTGCTCCGAGAGCATATGTCGGTGTTGTTGAGGTAGCTGCCTAGCGTCTGCATGATCCGACTCTCCCTTGTTTTCCTATGTTTTTAGACATTCCGCATTTTTCAGATTTACTCTGTATACAATATTATTACTATGTTATTCGGTAGAGGCTCTTGACTCGTGACCCTTAGATATGTGGGAGGTGATGTGCACTGTTATTGGAATATTTTCATAAATGTTTTGCTAAACTTCATATACTACCTTGCTAGTATTGATTTGAAACAAAGAATGCGAGCTGGTAGCTCGGTAATGTGTGTGATTGGCCGGGCTTGCCTAGCAATGTGCTGGGCGCCATCATGATCGGGTTCGGGTCGTGATATGTTGTGTGCGTATATTTTTTAGATACTTATAAAAATTAAAAATATACGTTTTTGTAAGAATATCATGGAATTCATTTTTGATAAATAAGTTCATATTTTTGAATACAATATCGTAAAATTATTCAATTGTTTCACAAAATTAATTTATCAATTATACCTAAAATATGAACAACATGTAATGTGAGCCAATACTACTAAACAAGTAAATTTGAACCATGAATATAAATTTTAAAATTCAAAAAGAAAATATAGTTTAGCATATGTCGAATTCCAACATAATAATAGTAAGTTCCACAACATCTTAACATTAGAAAACATGATAAGTTTATAACCACATTCTACAACGAAATTTCAATTTAATTGCAACACTCATTATATGCCGAGTTTGTCAATGTTTTATCATTTTTAATATTAGGAGGTGCAGTATAGAAAATAAAAAAATAAAAAATAAAAGCAATTACATGGATTCACAAGAAGTAAAGATAGAGAAATAAAAGATAAAATAATGTACAAAGCAAAATATATTTTAAAATATCAAAAGAAATTAAAATTACAAAATACAATTTAAAATTTAGAATAGTAGGAAAAAAAGTTATAAAGAAAATAAATTAAAATAAAAATAAAAAAGGAAAGAAACTAAAAAGCAACCTTGTAATTATACAGTGTAATTACCACAAATTCTCAACCCCCTTGAGAATTGGAGAGTACAATTATGCCCTTTCAATTACACTCAATTCCATATTGACCAAATAATTACTTGGACAAACAAACATGTCAAATTATATAATTACACTCAATTACACCCAAATCTATTTTCAATATATCTTTCCAATCAGGCTCTTAATGTTTATGGGCAACTATTTTGATAATTGAAAATCTTCTGGTTTTGATTTAGTAATTGTTAGAATCTATCAGAAAAAGTGACGGAGATAATATATAGTAGGATGTCCTACCCTAAAAATATCTATGATTATTTCTTTAACATGAAAAAAAGTAGGTGCAACTTTTGTAAACGTGACAAACAGAACAAAGAGATAAAGAAATAATGCAAAAACATCATCTTCCTTGAAAGCTGAGATATTTCCAAATGATTGCTTGTTAAACCATAAACTCTTTTCGTTAATGACATTTAACAATTAATCAACTGCTTTCTTTTCTTGGAAAAATATTTTACATCTGAAAGTAGAATATAGTGAATAAGTAAATGTAAAGTTACCAAATGTAGAGACCCATCAAAACGGGAAATACCTAAGTAAAAAAGCTACAAACCTAATCTCCAAAATAAGTGAAGATGTATTTGTACACTAAATCACATTTTTCAAGTTAATCAAATCAATTTTATCATAACCAACTTCCACATTTATGCTCTTACCAACTAAATCTACTGCTGACTAAACTACGTTCCCCATTGGTATTCATAATTTCTCCACTTGTTTTAGTAAACTATTGCCATATATATGGCTTTTTTAATTTTTGTCATCGCAAAAATTATTTATATTTGGTAGCCAAAAAAGTATACAAAATATAATTTTTGTGTATAATATACAATAATATATATTTACAAAAAATATGTACATTCTTTCTGTTTGACTTGAAAGTTAACAAATACTTTGATCAAAAAATAGATAAAGGGTCAATCGTAATCGAAAATAATAAGGCCTAGAAAAGTGAATTGTATATCTTATGACTTATTGTTTTTGATAGATTCAGTATTATAGGGAGAAAGAGATATAGAGAGAAAGTTTGTATTAGGAAATATCCAATCCCCTTTACAACATTGTGATCCTCCATTATATAACAGGAGAACCCCCTCGAAATAATAAAATAATACAAGGGTAGGTCACGTGCCATCGAGGAGACGACAAGAATTAAGGGCATGTTTTCGCTTCGACATTCGAATATCGTATCCACACTACGACTATTACTTAGTCATGGGTCATTGCTACTGTAGTGGGCGGAATTTGACCATGTACAGTTAGTCCCTCCGTTCGTTGGTGACGTGACGACGTACGTCGCCGATGGACGGAAACATGAACCTTATACTGGGAATATTTTGACCATGTTTGGAGACGACGACGTGGAGGGGTGACCATTTGAATCTGTTGATCTATTGGCGCTCAAGCCCTTCCCTGAAATGACTTCACCGTATGCAGACGTCATCATTGCGCGTGTTTCTGAGGAAGTACAAAAGGTGTTATGATGCTTGATTTCCCGTGCCTACTTGGGTCTTGCCTCTTCAATTTCAAGGCTACCAAACCCAATAAATAGGGAAATGGTTCAGTTTAACCTAGGTTTAGATCGTTTGCAAAAGTTTTTCGACTATTTCAAAGAAACGCTTCCTTTTTACGAAAACCCACCGCTTTAGTGAAAATATGCTTGTGGTTGTGTAGTACATCACACCTCAATCGGAAATCATGACAAAACCCAAATGTGATAACACTCCGGGGGCTCATAACATCATCTGACATACCGCCTCCATCCGGCGGCAATAAGGGAGAGAAAAAGGAGGAGGCTCGTAACGAGCAAGGCGGTGGCGACCGGAGATGAAGTGAGTGACGCGCCTTGCCAAATAACTAGGTCCGTCTTTATGGCCAACGCCATCCATTCGGGGAGGCCGGTCAACCAGAAAAGTGCTAATGTTGGTACCAGCTCGGCTCGTGTTGCCGAGGGTGGGTCATTCCACTTGTTGGTGGCGATGCTAGGGGAGCAACTATTGTGGCCGCCCAGGGGAACGTGGGTGAGATGGCAACAAACCATGCACGTGTGGAGATGATAGTACACAGATCTGGTCGTCGCATCGTGATTCTAGGGGCTTACAACTTGTTACTGCATAACGAGTGGGCTATGCTGGAGATAGCCCTACTATGTGCTACCCCCGAGCGCGAGATGCTAAGCGCTGTAAGCGCTGCAGAGCTATCTCGGAGGGTTGCTGGTATGGCATTACAGGAAATTTTTCCATTCTTTCGTATGTCGTGAAGTTGATTTTGATGTGTACTAACTGGCATGCATGTATATATATTCCTTTTTTAGACCCTAGTTTTGGAAGTGAAGAGTATGCACCGTGAGGAGAAGAAGGCGACTATTTTTGATAAGATGGTAAAGAGGTATAAACGGTATTGCTCCAAGCAACAAGAGGCGACGGATCATTTCCGGCAAGATCCAAAGTTCCAGGTGTTCCGGGATGGCCTCGAATAGAAGGAGACACAATTGAGCCGCAAGGCGGTGGAGTTGGAGAAAAAAGATGAGGAGTTGATGAAGGCGGTGGCTCGTAATAGTGAGCTGGTATCACTCCTCAAGCTGAGGAAGGATGAGTTGGAGCTCAGCTGTGGAGTGGCAGTGGAGGTAACCGATCTTTATCATATGGTGGCGGCTTTGATAGCCGAGCGCGAAGCTAAGGTGCCTGAGATCGACGTCCTCATGCGTACTGCCCTGCCACAGCTCGGGGACACGGCCCAAGATGTGTACGAGATGTGGATATATGCAGAGGCCAAATTGGACGTGTATAAAAAACTTTTTATTGCGTAACATGCCTTTGAGGAGGAAGTTCAAGATTAGTGGTGCGACGTTCATGCCGCTCATGTCGCTTATGGGTATAGCTTCGACTCTCCTGTCCGAGAGAGTTATACTTCAAAGGATGTCAACCGGCTCGAATCTGACCAATGGTTTAATGAGACTTACCGCCTCTGTGGCAATGGTCGAGAAGGAGTGTGAGCGGATAGCGATGGTAAATCTGGCGAGGCTGCTTAGGACTTGTATAGGTTTTGCCTTTTTCTTTTGAGAATGTAATGGGAGTCCTCCACGGGACTAGATATATACAATTTTTTGTCATAGTGAAAGGTTTATACTTTTGTTGCTATTCTTTTGTGTTGCTCTTTGTTTATACATTGTTTGTCACCGTCGAGCTTGGCCGGTGCATCAGTTGTGACAACTTTTGGCTCGTAGGATGTAATTTTAACTTTTGTTGAAGTGTTATCCATCATCATCGAGTGTGGTCAATGATCATTGGCGATGGCCTATGGCCCATATTCGTCGTCGAGTTCTGCTATTGTGGGTTGCCGGGAGAGTCGGTTCTAAAAATTTGAGCATTTTGGGACACTTAGTCCCTAAATAAGAGCTTTGAAGCTAGAAAAATGGCCCGTAGCCGGAACAGTGTTAAGACGATCTCGGAACGGAAATCCGATGGTTCCATTAGTTCCGTTAGGTGATTTCGGGGTTGGGAGCGCGTTCGGAATGTATTTTGGAGGTCCATAGCTCAATTAGGCTTGAAATGCCGAAGGTTGAAATTTTGGCGAATCCGAACGATAGGTGAGATTTTGATCCGGGGGTCGGAATGGAATTCCGACAATTTCTGTAGCTTCGTTATGTGAATTTGGATATGTCCGCAAAGTTTCGGGTCATTCGGACGTCGTTTGGTCGGGTTTTAGATCGAATGTGCAATTCGGAAAGTTTTAAGAAATTTAGGCTTGAATTCGATGTGAATTATGGGTTTTGATGTTGCTAGACGTGTTTTGATGATTAGAATAAGTTCGTATCATGTTTTGGAATAGGTTGGTGGTTTTCGTTGGGATCCCGGGGGTCTCGGGATGAATCCGGGGGTCCAATCGGGCTATTTCATGCATTTTGGAAATGCTGTTAACTGCTGGTGTGTGCTGCAGACGAATGCTCTATGCGATCGCAATGGCCTGATGCGATCGCATAGAAGGTTTTGGAGAGGCCAAGTATTTGTTCTATGCGATCGCGGGCAAGGTTATGCGATCGCATAGTTCTGCAAAGTTGTTCTCTGCGATCGCGTACAGCCCTATGCGATCGCATAGTGTATAGAGAAGAGGGGTCCCAGGTCCAGCTTTTGTTCTATGCGATCGCGGAGCAGGGTATGCGATCGCATAGGTATATTTTGGTGAGCATTGCGATCGCATTTAGGACTATGCGATCGCATAGAGTAGTTTGGCGAGTCAAAATTTGTTCTATGCGATCGCAACAGGGATCATAAAAAAAAAAAAAAAAAAAAAAAAAAAAAAAAAAAAAAGTCCGGAAAAGTCAACCCGCGACCCTCATTCGCAAAACGCCATTTTTGAGCTCCAAGAGAGGATTTTGAAGGGGAAACGTTGGGATATCATCGGGAAATCATCGGGGGTAAGTTTCTTGACCTTAATTCGTTGGTTTATCATGAAATCCATGATTATTTCACCGAAATTGGAAGATTAAAGGTGGGTTTGAGCCCTAGGCCTAAATGTTAGAAAATCTTTGATTTGAATGGGCAAACGGAGTCCGATTTCGATAAATTTTATATGCACGGACTCGTATTGAGGATAAGGAACCCAAATATATAATTTTCGTGATTTTTCGATAAGCGTACCGAAAGTCGGGTTTTGGCAACTTGTGGGTTTTGGTGCATTTTGAGTTATTTTGATTGGGTAATGCCCAATTGGCCTATTTTGATGTGATTCTATTGATTTTTATCGGATACTACACTTGTGGAGGCCGACATTCGCGGCAAGAGAGTTGTTTCTTAGCGGTTTTGTACCGGAATCGAGGTAAGTGGCTTGTCTAACCTCGTGTGGGGGAATTTTCACCCCTAGGATATTATGTGATAGTTTAAATGCCTTGTACGCGAGGTGACGGGCGTGTACATGCGCTGGTTGTTGAACACGTACTTTATTAAAAATGTTCGATGAGCGATATTTCTGTCTTTGGCTGTTAATTTGATATTTTTACCCGGTAGTGGTTAGAAGAGCATGATTAGGTAGCACTTAACTGTTTAGTTGCCTAATTGCCTTATTTGAACTCCTTGTTAATTATTGGTACTATTTTTTGGTGAAGTTATAGTTAAGCATAATTATTCTCTCTGTGGATTCCTTTATTGGCTGTGCTTGTGGACTGCGGGTTCGATTCCCGGAGACCCAGGGCTGTGGGTTCGATTCCCGGAGACCCGGCGTGATATTGGTAGGGACTACGGGTTCGATTCCCGAGATCCTGAGTTATTGGTAAGGACTACGGGTTCGATTCCCGGAGACCCAGAGGTACTGAGAATGGGACTGTGGGTTCAATTCCCACAGATCCTGGATTTGGTTATTTGAGTTGGTTATTTGTTGTTAGCTTAATTGTAGATAGTTGCAGGAATCATCATAATGTTGTTATTTCGGAAATTATTATCATTTAAACTGTTTATTTTGTTATCATCATTATATTATTGTTTTCTCAGTAGGGCCCCGACCTACCTCGTCACTACTCCATCGAGGTTAGGCTTGGCACTTACTGAGTACCGCCGTGGTGTACTCATGCTACTCTTCTGCACACTTTTGTTGTGCAGATCCAGGTACATCAGAGCAGGCTCGTGCTAGGTGATTTCCGCAGCTTTTCTGGGAGACTTCGAGGTATGATCTGCTATGTCCGCGGATCCGGAGGCTACCCTTCTATTCTAGTATTACTAGTTGACATTTTTCTTCATTTCGTTGTTAGATACTCTTTACACATAGAGCCACAGTTGTATTTCCCTTTCAGTCCGTGTTACCGTGGGGTTCCGGATCTTGGTAGTGTTTTATTCATTGTGTGACGGATGTATGTGCCAAGCGGCACGGATTACATATCTTTTATGTTATTTTTCCGCTGTTTCTTATTTAAGTATTTATAACTTTTATATTCCGCAACGTGTTAGGCTTACCTAGTCGTGGGGACTGGGTGCCATCACGACATGTTCACAATTGGTGAACTAGGGTCGTGACAGGAATCGAGTGTGGTCAATGATCATTGGCGATGGCCTATGGCCCATATTCGTCGTCGAGAGGGGTCGACGACCATTAGTAATTGTCGTTCTCCCATAAGATGTAACTTCAACTATCGTTGGAGTGTTATCCATCGTCGTTGAGCAGGGTTGAAGATCATTGGCAATGGCCTTTGTCCCATATGATATAACTTCAACTGTCATTGGAGTGTTATCAATTGTCGTCGAGCGGGATCGACGATCACCAGCGATGGCCTTTAGCCCATAGATGTAACTTCAACTGTCATTGAAGTGTTATCTGTTGTCTTTGAGCGGGGTCGACGATCACTGGCGATGGCCTTTGGCCCATAGGATGTAACCTCAACTGTCGTTGAAGTGTTATTCGTCGTTGTCGAGCAGGATAGACGATTACTGGCGATGGCCTTTGGCCCATAGGATGTAACTTCAACTGTCATTGAAGTGTTATGCGTTGTCGTCGAGCGGGATCGATGTTCACTGGTGATGGCCTTTGTCCCACAGGATGTAACTTCAACTGTCATTGAAGTGTTATGCATCATCATTGAGTGGGGTCTCCAATCATTGGCGGTGGTCATTAGCCCATAGGATGTAACGTCAACTGTCATTCGAGTGTTATCCGTCATCGTTGAGTGGGCTTAACGACTATTGGCGATGACCTTGGCCCATAGGATGTAACTTCAACTGTCGTTGGAGTGTTATCCGTCATCATCGAGTGGGGTCGACGACCATTGACGCTGGCCTTTGGCCCATAAGATGTATTCAACTGTCATTGGAGTGTTATCTGTCATCGTTGATTAGGGTCGATGATCATTTGCGATGGCCTTTGGCCCATAGGATGTAACTTCAACTATTGTTGGAGTGTTATCCGTCATCGTCGAGTGGGGTCGACGATCATCGGCGATGGCCTTTGCCATATAGGACGGATTTGGGGTCGTGACATTATCCATCGTTGTCGAGCGGGGTAGATGATCATTAGCGATGGCCTTTGCCGCATACGAAATGGAGAAAGTGGCCTTAGCCACTTACATAATGGATAAGGTGGCCTTAGCCACTTACATAATGGAGAAGGTGGCTTTAGCTGCTTACATGATGGAGAAGGTGGGCTTAGCCACTTACATAATGGAGAGGTGGCCTTAGCCGCTCACATAATGGAGAAGGTAGCCTTAGCCGCTTACATAATGGAGAAGGTGGCCTTAGCCACTTACATAATGGAGAAGGTTTCCATAGCCGCTTACATGATGGAGACTCAACTAGGATAGTCCCTTTATGATATCAATCTAGAGAAACGCATCGAATGGCCGGTATAATAAACCTGTCTCCATATGCCCCTAGGTGTCCCCTTCGATGCCTCATTAAAAACCTCCCAAAGAAAACCCAATTGTGAACTCGGGTAAGGGAAAAAGAGTACGACTCGGGAGACGCCCTTTATAAATGGAAATATTTGAGGTGGGCGACGTTCCAGTTGTTCTAGAGTGTTTTTCCTTCCATTGTTTGCTACTGGAATGCTCCTTTGCCTGCATCTGCTGTGATTTTATATGGCCCGCTCCAATTGGTGCCCAATTTTCCTTTGCTCGGGTCTTTTGACGCTAAAATTTTGGCTTTGAGGACGTAGTCTCCTACTTTGAGTGGTCGTATTTTGGGGTTTTTATTATAATACCTTTCGACCTGTTGCTTTTGAGCCATCATTCTTATGTGGGCCATATCCATTCGTTCTTCGATCTCGTCGAGGTCTTGAAGCCTACCCATGTCGTTGTCTGCTCCGCTGGTGTGTGAATATCTCAGGCTTGATTCTACAATTTCAATTGGTATAACCACGTCGGTTCCACAGAACAGCAAGTACAGTGTTTCTCTTGTGCTGGATTTGGGCATTGTCTGGTATGCCTAGAGTACCTCTAGTAGTATTTCGGGCCAGAGCCCTTTGGCTTCTTCGAGTTTCTTCTTTAGTATGTTCAATATATGGTTTTGTTGGAGGATTCTTCTTGGTCGTTGGCGGCAGGGTGATATGCCATGGAGAGTATCTGTTTGATGTGCCATTTTTCAAAGAACTCCATTATCTTTTTGCCAATAAATTGGGGGCCGTTGTCGCACCTAATTTCTCTGGTAATGCTAAAAGGACATATAATGTTTTTCCATATGAAGGTGATGACTTCATGTTCGGGTATTTGAGCATACGCACCTGCTTCTACCCAATTGGAGAAATAGTCAGTCCAAACTAATAGAAATCATACCTTTCCTCGCCCTGCTGTCAGGGGACCAATTATGTCTATTCCCCATTTGATGAAGGGCCAAACTGATGTTACTGAGTGTAAGGGCTCTTCCGGTTGATGTATCATTGGGGCTTACTATTGGCACTTTTCGCACCTACGAACATACTCTGCTACCTCATTTTTCATTTGGATGATGCAATGGACGAGAGATCGATTACTAGTATGTGCGCCATAGTGGTCCTCATGTACCTTTTCGAGTACTTGCCTTGTTTGGTGTGGCCCCAAGCACTTAGCGAGGGGTCTGCCAAATGTTATTTTGTAAAGATCGTGATTTATTAGGCAGTATCGGGCGGCTTGTACATGGAGCTCTTTGGCTGCTTTCTTGTTGAATGGGAGTGTCCCGTTGATAACAGGTGAATGTGACTATATTATGCCCTAAATAATCACACTTTATTGTTGTTTTGATATTGTTTATGATGAAAAAATGCTTTTATTAGTGTTTTTAGTGTGTTATAGGTACACATGAGCTAATGAAGACTAAAAGAGCAAGTTTTGGAGTCAAAAAATGGTGAAAAAGGCCAAAGTGTGGTACAAGTCAAGAAATTATGCTGAAAATATGCGGAAAGGTGTGATTTCGAGCTATATAGATATTATGGAATGAATTTAAGGGATTTGGAGCTTTGAAGTCAAAGTAAAAGCTCAAGGAATTAAGCCGGGATCGTGTTCGGGGCTCAAATTTGATAGTTTAGTACAAACGAAGACTCGATGAGGTATATTGCGCACTGTCTAGTAAATTGGACATAACATTATTCTCAGAACTTCTTTTTGGCTCCATAATATATGGTTGGAAAGCTAGAACAAAGGGCTACACCTTTAATGTTTTGAGTTTTTCCAAATTCAAAGGAAACATGGTGAAATACCGCGAACGCAGACGGAGTGCGGACGGACCATGGTAGAAAGGGCTCGCAGAATCTTTGAAGATTCAGAGAGGTTGTTTTTCTGCGATCCAACTGCGAACGGGGATGGACCACTGTTGAAGCCTAAATTTTGAAGGATTAACTTGTCAAAACGCAATTTATGTAACCTAAACCCTATATATAATGATAGGATTTACCCAAGAGAGGCAAGTATTATATTATTCATTACTTTTGCAAGAAAACTAGTAAGAGAGAGCTCTCTCAAAATCTTTATTTCTTTTACATTGAATCTTTGATTATGAATTCAATTATCTATCTTGTTTCTTTGATTATGAGTAGCTAACTCTTTATCTAAGGTTTTTATGGAACCTATTGAGTGATGAACTTCTGGGTTATGTGATTACAAATTGTTAGCTAGATTTCTATTTGTTCAACTTCGTTTTTGTTGTAGTTAATAGATAGGATCCTCAATTAGTTGTGCCTATTTAGTGTGCATAACTTGGAAAAGAGTGCATATTTAGGTAAATTGTTGAACAACACCACACCTAGATTATTGGAGGAATCTATAATTGTAGGCGTAAAGGTGGGGTTAGGAATAACGAAACCTTGGGTGCAATCTAAAGTGAACCGTTCAAATTAAAGCTAGCTAGGGTAGCTCGGGAGAGTACACTAGTAAATTATTGTAATTGCTCGGGAGAGAATTACGGTAAAAATAGCGTTCATGATTGATAGAATATTATTGACAATTTGTATGGGCATAAATAGAAGGGATTCCATCAATAAAGGAAATCAATACCTTAGTCTTTCTCTTCATTCTTTACAACATTCAATTCTTTCTTTCAAATCTTTAAATTCTTGCAAAAGTTATTTAGTAGAAAATATTCCACAAAAATATATTCAAAAGTTTGGGAAGCTGCTTCAGAAGTGTTATTGGATTTTGGAAGTTGCAGTAGATAGGTTAATTCCCTGTGGGATCGAATCTGTACTTAATTGACCGGATTATATTGACTACGACCGTTGTTTGGATGCGAATTACTATCCATAAGTTATCAATTAAACATCTTTGGGGTCTATCTATGAAGCATTCTGGTAAAAGGTTCTTTCTACACACTCTACATTGAAAATTTTGACGGTTGTTGAATTGGGTACTCGGGTGCATGCCTAGGAAATCTGCAAGGACTGGAGAACTAATTGAAGGACTCTCAGACCCAGAGCAAACGTTTTGGGCACGTAACAGGGCAATCAAACCACTTCAGTAATCTCAGCAACCAATTAAACTAGATTTCGACATAGGACACATGAACGACCCAAACCAGCAAGCTGGGTTGAACGCACAAGAGGCGCATGTAGGAGATAAACTGGTTGCGCCAGTCCTAAGTTAGATTTAAAGAGAGTACCTCAGTATGATCTATGGATGAATGGAGTAGGGTGACTATATTTTCCTTGTGGATGTTTTTTGTGGGTGCAGCCAATTTGGCTAGGCTGTCTGCTTCAATGTTTTACACCCACGGGATTTGTTCCAGGCGGCACTCATCGAACTCGGGCATCAACATGTGAATTTCTGATTGATATTTCTGTAGTCTATGTTCCTTGATTTGGTAAGTTTCGGTGACCTGGTTCACCATGAGTTGAGAATCTCAATGGAGGACGAGTCAGCAAGCTCCGTACCTAATGGCTAACTTCATACTTACAATCATAGCCTCGTACTCGGCCTTGTTGTTAGTCATCTCGAGGAATTGTATGGACTGACAGATTATTTTGCCAGTGGGGACCTCAAGTACGAGTCCCAATCCTGATCTCGAGATGTTGGAAGCGCCATCAGTGTAGAAGGTCTAGAGGTTGGCACTAGGAGTGGAACGAATGGTCTCTAATTCCGCTTCCGGCAGAATCTCTATACTGAAATCGGCGATAAAATCTGCAAGTACCTGTGAATTGATGGCATTTCTTGGATGATAGGATATGTCGTGCTTGCTGAGCTCTATGGCCCATCTTACGAGCCTGTCCGACAACTCGGGTTTGTGTAGGATGCTTCTCAGGGGGAAGGTCGTTATGATTTTTATGGGATGACACTGAAAGTAAGGTCTAAGCTTTCGGAAGCTACGACTAGTGCCAGAGCCAGCTTCTCGAGTGTGGATACCGTATTTCATCATCCTCTAGGGTTTTGGTGATATATTAAATAGGTGACTACGTACCATTGTTTTCACATACTAGGATTGCGCTGACAGCGACTTTGAATACCGCTAGGTATACTAACAAGGGTTCGCCAGGGTTAACTTTAACTAGCAATGGTGGCGAAGACATGTATTCTTTTAATTTTTTCAAAGGCTCCACGCATTCCTCATTCCATTGTAGTCCATGATCTTTTCTCAATAAGTTGAAAAACTTTTGGCATCTGTCGGAGGATTGTGAGATGAACCTGGATAGGGCGGCTATTCGCCTTGTCAACTTTTATACCTATTTTTTGTTGTTCAAGGTCTCAGGTATTGCGTCTATTGCCTTGATCTGGTCTAGGTTGACTTCAATACCTCATTGTGATACGAGGAAACCCAAGAACTTCCCTGATGCTACACCGAAGGCGCACTTTTCTAGGTTAAGTTTCATCCCACACTTGTCACACCTCCTTTTGGCGCGCCCTACCCCGGAGGGTAGATGCGTAAGGGAGTTTTTTCCAATTTAAGTGACAATATTCGAAATGGGATTATTTATTTAATTCAGAGTCGCCACTTGGAATAAATTATGGTGTCCCAAGTCACCGATTTATTTAAATCCCAAATCGAGGAAATTTATGACTTTCCAAATGAAGTCTGCGAACCAGAGATTCTAAGTAAGGAATTCTATTGACCCGAGGGAAGGTGTTAGGCACCCCTTGGATCCCGTGGTTCTAGCACGGTCGCTTTAATTATTATAAATGGCTAAAATATCTGATTTTAATATATGTTATCCTATATGCTTTTAATAGACTAAACCACTTTTGTTAAAATAGAACTATATATTCAAACCTTTAAACGAGAGTCTAATTCTAAGTAAAATGAAAATTTTTAACTTTGACGATACTTTGGTTGGTGTACATGTTTATTGAAGTTATTTCTCGATTAAATCATGCAAAAGCATCGATGCATGAAACGATTCCATTTTTAGCTAAGATTTGCTACTAAATAATCGGGAATGCATCTAATTCGAATAAGTCTTTTAACAACGTATGAGCATAAATTTTAATACTTCACTTATTAATTAGACCGGGAATATCTGTTTGGCCCATAACGGGCTAAATAGAATAATTGATTAGCGAAAACCCAAAACAAATAAAGAAAAACCAACTGTTGAATTTCAAAGCTAGTTTTAACTATTCATTATGAATATATGTACTAGGAACTCCACGGGTTTTACCTAAAACTTCAAAGATCATCACTTTGAACAAAATTCAAACATAATACTAAGGTTGCCAAAATATACATGCTATAAGAAACACAGACTCATTTAAACAATCTATGATTTAAATCAAAATATGCAACAGTCCCATCTGTACAAATACATTATACAACTAGCCAATGTATATCAAAAGGTCGAATCCAATTCTGAAAATTACTAATCAATAATCCAAAGTTCCTTTAATCGGATTACTAAAACAAGTTCCGGAATTTCTAATTGACACTGATGTGTATTGGAAATCTATGACTGCAGTTTACAACAAAAAATGAAACACAGAGGGAAATTTAGATGATAGCATTGCTTCTTCAATTGATTCCAAAATCATTCAGATACATCGAGTGAAACTTCAAGGCATTAGAGAGAATGAAGTACGTGGAATTTGAATTGAAATAGAGAAAGGAGAGGTCAGCAGCAACAATAACTTCAGCAATTGATAACAGTTCGGAACAACAATTTCAAATGAAGTTCAAAGCTCAGAAAGGTTTGAAAACCAAGTAAGAGCAATAGAACAGCCCCAAAACAGTACCAAAACTCAAGTTTTAACAGTAACTTAATGTAACAGTACTTTTCAATGGAACAGTAAGCTCTATAGTTCAAAACACTGGTATCTCTCAAGTGTTTTTCAGGTTCTAACAGAAACAAAAGTAACTCTTAGGATTTGGTTTGAACTCTCAAACTTTCTTTTCTCCCTTCAAATACTCAAAATGTCATTCAAATCTCTATATCAAATCTATTTTTCGAATCTCCATTCCAGAATATGTATATGAAAAAGAAAGGCTTAGTTCTTTGAAGGATGTGAATGTGTAAGAGAAGCCCTCTTTTTTTTGGAGGTTGCCTGTGTTCCTCTTTCTCCTATTCTGTTTCTCTTCTATTTTTATACACAAAACAGAAATCTTTTTAAATTCAATAGTTCACTTTTCTAGCCTGTTTATTCCCTCCCATGTGCATCCATTTCACCTTTTAATCACACACCCATGTTCTCTATGATTTCTAGCTCAAAAAGGCACTCAAACAATTAAGAATTCAATCCCTGACCATTATATTCCCTGACAGATTAACCCTAGACCACTTTCAAACCTTTTCCTTCAAATTCCTAATTCCCTTCGAACCCTACAACTATAATTAACATCTATAATCAATTCAGACTTTAAGCTAAGCAGATGGTTCAAAAGAACTTAATCAGCACCGACATATTACTTATTGTTCTAACAAACCTATGCAGTATTCACTCGAATAATCGAAACACGTATAAACTGTTAATAGTCGATTAATCATTGATTCATGTGGTCGGGCAGAACAAAGATATGAAATTAAACATTCGACGATGCTAATCGAAGAGAATTCGTACACTATTAACAAACATATTCAAACAAACAAACAGAACCAATCAATTTGACCAAATAAGAAGTCTTGAGGAGGAGAGAACTAACAAAAAAGTAGATGGAAGAATCAAATGAACTAACATGTAATCAGACCTTAAACAACAAACAGAACAAAATGAAGAAATAATTCAGATACTTAAGAACAAAGCTGGCCTAGCTTAAACACAGAATCAAACGAAAACGAAGGAGAAGAAAACATTATTGAACTGAGAAAAAACTGACAGATAACAAAATGAAAGAGAAGAGAATTTGAGAAACAACACCTGGAAAATCATGGCGGATCAAACAAACGTAACTGCCTATCGCCTCTCTTTTATATTTGGGTTGAAACAAAGTTTAACCGCGTGTTTTCATCATGAGACACTCAGCTAAACTATGGTTCAAAACAAATGATGCCTCACCGACTACGTTCGAACATTAATTTGGAAATTAGGGATTCCTATTGCTATTGGTGTTCGAAGAATTATGGGTGTATTCGAATGATTCTAGCCATGGATTAGGGATGTAGGAGGCCAAGCGGAGCTGGGGTGTGAACTTTGGACTGGTTGGGTAGTTTTAGGGTTTTTTCTTGAACCTTCGATTGTAGATTCATGATGGCATGTGATGATTCGATGCAACATGAGTGTAGATTTGGAGAGGGGATGATTTGGTGGTTCTATGGTGTGAAGATTGGGTTATTTGGACCACCGAAACTGCCGTAAGGCGATTTTTGGTAGTGGTGGAGGCGGCGGCGATTAACGATTTGTGTCTCTAGGGTTGGAGATGGATGATGAGGCGGGGTGTTCTAAAGGGGGGATGGGATTTTTAGGGGATTGATATATTAAAAGGGTTCTATCAATCAAGACCGTTGGATATTAGAAACCAACGGCCTGGATTAGATCCTTTAGAACCAAACATGGTCGTTTAGGGTGATACGGGCGGGGCTGGGGTATAGTAATGGGTCGGGTAATTCAATTGGGTAGGGTAGATAGGTAATGGCCGTTGGATTGATTGAACGAACAGGTGAGATTTGAGAAGCCAAACGACGTCATTTGGTTGATCTCTGAAACAGATTGGATTTGGGCCGTGTACAGGGGTGTTTTGCTTGGGCCTGATGAGGGACGATTTGGGCTTGTGAAAAACAATGGCCTGGTCCGAGTTTCTCTTCTTTTATTTGAGTTTGTTTCCTTTATTTTACTTTTCTAAATTAATTTTTAAATGTAAACCAAAATCCTAATGCAAAAAATTATAAAAATCCTAATTAATTCACAAATAACAAATTGATGCTTAATAAAAATTATCATACGTTATAAAATAACAAACTAAAATAAAATTACACAATTGGACCTTAAATGGTAAAAAATGCAAAAGATATATATTTTTGTTATTTTTCATTTTCGTAAAACAAACTTAATTACTCTAAATTACAAACATGAATTTACATGCAAATGCAAATATTTTTGTATTTTATATTAATTTAAATAATAGACATGCACACACAAAAATGCAAATAATAAGAGAAAAATAACACAAAAATCACAAAAATCACGCATAACGCAAAACTATTTTATTTTGAATTTTTTTGGGAGTAATTCTCATGTAGGGCAAAAATCACGTGTTCACAGCTGGCCCTCTTTGCGCAGAAACATGAAGAGTTTTCGTGCAAAGATAAGTGAGCGGATACGAGCGATTTTTGCCCGTTTGATCACTCCGTATGAAGCATTTTTTGGAAAAGTTTGACCGAACCTTTCTTTCAGAAGGTCTCCTACATATCCCTGGCTAAAAGGGAATCAGGTCAATGTAGTTCGGGGAGTTTTGGTAGCTGGGACTACCGTGGACTAACACTTTGCTGTTACTGTTTCTATCGTTGCTGCTGTTGCTGCTTACTGCTTACTGACCACCTTATTGCACCAAAAGAGAAATTAAAGCTAAGCTAGCTGTGCTATGAACTATGAGTTACAAGATTCCTATCTATGATTCTCTTGAAAAATTTGATCTTGAGTCTTAGCTGATTGTGCTGTAGACCTCTATCCGAATCTTGATGCTCGTAGGCTGTACGTGCTTGCTTGTTTCTGTAACATTGAGTGAAATGGAATTGGAGGAGCTTGTGACTTCAATCAGATTCTGAGCAATCCGCGCTTCTGTTTACTCCAACATTTGAACTCGTTTCCTTTCGGTTCTTTTCCTTCTTTTCTTCATTCGGGATTGAGGTTCCACTCGTAGGTTATCTCGATCCTTGCGTCCCGAGGTCAAACCTATTTAGACAAATGAAACAAACAAACGAACGAAATTTTTCTGCCCCAGTTTCGCTAGGAAAATTTCGTGAGTTAGTTGTGACACAGAAAGTGATTAAAAAGACTCTTTTGGTATTGGTAAAAAGAATCTTGATTTTTAAAACCATAGTTTCACAAATAAACGTTCCACGACTTTCTGGCCGGGAGACCCTCGGTTTTCTGGCCGGGGTTTTGAAAGAGAGTTTCACGGCTTTCTGGCCGGAATTCAAAAGCAATGTTTTACGGCTTTCTGGCCGGGAGACACTCGGTTTTTTGACCGGGGCTTTAAGAAACGGTTCCACAGTTTTTTGATTGGGAGATCCTCGGTTTTCTGGCCGGGATTTTGAAGAAGCGTTTCACGACTTTCTGGCCAGAATTCAAAAGTAATGTTTCACGACTTTCTGGCCGGGAGACCCTTGATTTTCTGATCGGGGTTTTAAGAAGTGGCTTCGCAGTTTTCTGACTGGGAGATCCTCGGTTTTCTGACCGGGATTTTGAAAGAAAAGTCTCACGGCTTTCTAGCCGGAAGATCCTCGGTTTTCTCACCGGGGTTTTCAAGAAACGGTTCCGCAGTTTTCTGACTGGGAGATCCTCGATTTTCTGACCGGGATTCTTGAAAGAAAGTTTTGACGGCTTTCAGGCCGAAATTCAAAACAACGTCTCACGGCTTTCTGGTCGGAGCACCCTTGGTTTTCTGGTCGGGGTCTAAACGAAATGGCTCCATAGTTTTCTGACTGGGAGATCCTCGGTTTTCTGACTGGGGATTTTGAAAGAAAGTTTTCATGGCTTTCTGGCCGGAATTCAAAAGCAATGTCTCACAGCTTTCTGGCCGAAGCACCCTCGGTTTTCTGGCCGGGGTTTTTAAGAAATGGCTCTGCAGTTTTCTGACTGGGAGATCCTCGGTTTTCTGACCGGGGATTTTGAAAGAAAGTTTTCACGGCTTTCTGGCCGGAATTCAAAACAACGTCTCACGACTCTCTGGCCGGAGCACCCTCAGTTTTCTGGCCGGGGTCTAAAAGAATTGGCTCCACAGTTTTCTGACTGGGAGATCCTCTGTTTTCTTACCAGGGATTTTGAAAGAAAGTTTTCATGGCTTTCTGGCCGAAATTCAAAATAAAGCTTCGCGGCTTTCTGGCCGGAAGACCCTTAGTTTTCTGGCCGGGGCTTAAAGAAACAGCTCCGCAGTTTTCTTACTAGGAGATCTTCGGTTTTCTGACCGGGGTTTCAAAGGAAGTTTTTACGGCTTTCTGGCCGAAATTCAGAGCAATGTCTCACGGCTTTCTGGCCGGAGAGACCCTCGGTTTTCTGACCGGGGTCCAAAAGGATATTGGACTAACATGATTTGATTCTCTTTTTGGAGTTTTCATTTTCTTTTCTTTTATTCTTCCTTTTTGAGTCTTCTTTTAGGTATTTTCTTTTTACCCATCAACAAATGCATAAGATAAAGCTTTTGACTTCCCTTTTTATGCATTTTCCTTGTTCTAGAGCCATTTAAATGCTTGCGTACTTCACTTCTTTGGTTGTACCTTCTTCTTGCACAATTAAATAGATCTGCTTTCAACAAAGAACATTTTATTAGTTGAAAAAGTAGTTGACTTTCTGGCCTTGATTATCTTCATTGCTTGATCTTTATCTCATTTCCATTGAGAACTTTGCTACCAATTGGCTTTGGGGTGACTTCCTTTCAAACTGTCCGGATTCAAACTCGGAATTCTTTGAGGACTCGCCTGTGTGGGCTCTGTCTTTCTGTCTCATTACATTTTTTAAAACCTTAGCCTTTGATTTACTTTTCCTTCCTAATGTCCTTTCCTTTGCAAGTGATCGACCATCATGATCAGTCGGGATTGGATCAATACACCACTAAGGCTGGGTATCTTTCTTCAACTTTTTTCTACCAGACGGAGTCCTGTAAAACCAGTCCTGCCGCCTTTCTTTGTAATAGTTTCAGAATTAAAATTAAACCGAAAGGGATTCAAAGAATAACTTATACAAAAAAACAAGAAAATGAGTTTAAAGAGAAGTGTCCCTTTCGGGGGAAAGGAAGGACTTATCTGGGATGCATGCTGACTTCAAATAAACATGACATGCTTCTTGAACTTCTTATGAACCCATTGATTCGTAATTTCAAAACCAGGGAACCTTGCCAAATTCTTTTAGTGAAGGGATGTCTTCTTTTTGGTCGGCGGTGCCCTTTGCGGGTTTTCGCCAATCGACCTCTCTCATTTCTCTTCTCACTGTCGCCCGATAGTGCTCTTTGCGAGTTTTCACTAAACGGACTCTCTCATTTTTAGCTTCTCCAACTGCCATCGCCTTATGGTGCCCGAAGGTTTTCACCGATAAGACTCTCTCATTTTGTTTCTCTCAATTCAGGCTGTGTCAGATTTCCGTCAATGACGTTTTTCACTTCCTTGCCTTTGCCAATTGTTCTGAAGGACTTGAACAAGGTTTTTGGGTAAAAAGGAAATAGAATGGAATTACAACTCTGGAACCATCTTGACGGATCTAAACCGAACCGTCATATCATCTGCCCTAGTTTCAATTTTTGGTGAAATTGGGATTTTTGTTTTGGTGTGACTGAACCTCAGGGAGATGTTGCCTACGTATCCTTTCGAATCAAGTCAGAACGTAGTTCAGGAGGAATAATTTTTGTTTTTGTCTTTTTGTTTTCTTTTTATATATATATATATATAATTTTTTTTTATATATTTTTCTTTTCTCTTTTTTTTATTTTATTTTATTTTTTATTTCGGGTTCCAAAGAGGGTGAACAAAAAAGAAACATAACCGGCTCAAAGGGTTTTACAAAGGATTTATAGTGTTTGGGGTAGCAAGAAAGAAAGCCTTCGTCATCTCAATTATACAAAAGCCAACGTCGCAGGAGGTCTTGACATAGTACCTTTATATTGCATCTGTATTGACTGCTGTTTCAAGATCATTTCCTTCAATGTCTCCCAGATACAGTGTCCCTCTCAGTGATATTTTCCAGATGATGTATGGATCCTTCCAATCAGGAGCCAATTTTCCTTTTGTCTTTTAGTAATGAGGAGGAATGCGCCTTAACGTCGGTTGTTCTATTTCGAGATTCCTGGGCCGCACTTTCTTGTTGCAAGCATGGGCCATTCTTTGTTGGAATAACTACTCGGGTATTCTCTGAGTACAACACACCCCTTTTGTATGCGAACCAATTTTCCTTCAGTTATTCCAATTCTTTGTTTCATTTCCTCAAAAATAAACTTTTTCTGCCTTTCAACTCTCGATTCATTATTTTGAAGTCTGACAGCGTTTTGGGATCTAGGCATGAAATCCGCAAGCATGTCATGTTATTCAAAGCTGCATGATTTAAACTAAAGAGAAGAGAAAAAGAAAACTAACACAAATCTGAAAGAATAAAAAATAACAAAAGAAAACCAAACGGATGATGAAATATTAATTTCATTTCTTTGAATCGAAAGGATAAACAGGGTTCACATTCGGGAATTTAAAGACAAAAACTAAAAGAAACATCCAATTTACACCTTGAAATAACTCTGGATGCAGAAAAATACAGCAGGACAAGTTTACTGGGCTTCCGCCTGATCGGGAATGGCCTAGCCTTTCAGTTTGGGAGTTTAGTGTCTGGTCCCATCTCAACGGTGATAGTCCATTTCCCTGGCTCGACCATGCGGGTACCGCAGAGCTTTGCCTCATGTTTTTCTTCACTCTCTTCAGTCATGAAATCCTCATTATCTTCCTCTTGACGGTCCTTAAGCTTTTGTGGTATGCGTCCAACAAACACTGGCTCATTCAGCCGTGGTGTCTTAATTGCCCCCATACCACATAGGCTTGCTTAGGTGCATCAATTTCCCTTTTTGGTTCTATCTCAGTGATTTTACTCTTCTTTTCCCCTTTCTCCTGTTTCGGGGCCGCCTTGGGCTTCCTTTCCACATCAGCAATATCAATTATGGCCTTAAGCGCAGGATCGAATTCTTCGTCTTCACAAATCATCCCGATTATCGGCCCGTTATTGTGAGCGGGCAGCGGATTATTGGTCACATTTGGGACATCCTCATCCTTCAACACAATTTTCCCTTGCTCTATTAAATTCTCCACCGCTTGTTTCAAAGTCCAACAGTCATTAGTATGGTGGCCCTCTGCCTCTGAATGATATGCACATCTGACACCAGCTTTGTAGGAAGGCGATGCCGAGTTTTGTCTATTCTGAGGAACCGGCTGCAGTAGACCCATTTGGACAAGTTTCGGGAATAAGCTAGAGTAAGATTCACCAATTGGGGTAAAGTTTGGTCTCTTTGGTGGTTCCTAAGGACGGAAGTTATTATGCGGAGGTCGAGGGTTATAGTGGTTCTGGTGGGGAGGCTGCTTTCTTGGAAATAGAGCTTGGTTTCTACTGACATGCTGCTGCGGTCACGTAAAAGGTTGAGCATTCATGACCGCGTACGGTTGAGGAATATAGGACATTTCCTGAGCAGGGTAATAATGCTGGGGGTTTCTTTATGAAAAGATGGGTCTAGGAGCGTGGTGTCTTCTATCACCCGAAGTTGCCATGGACGTTTCCTCTTTTGTCCTACCCTTTGCTATTCCTCCGGACCATCCTTGGATTGCTTGGGAGGTCGCTCGAATGGCTGCCTGACTCAAAATTCTTCCCGTCTTTAAACCATTTTCTACCATTTCCCCAATCTTGATCGCCTCTGCAAAAGGTTTTCCCATTGCTGACAGCATGTTCTGGAAATAGTCTGGTTCCTGAGCTTGGAGGAAAGCATTGACCATTTCTATTTCGTCCAAAGGGGGTTTCACCCTGGATGCTTGCTCTCGCCATTTGATAGCATATTATCTGAAGCTTTCTGAGTGCTTCTTCTTTAAGTTCGATAAGGAATTCCTGTATTGCGCAATGTCGATGTTGTACTGGAACTGTTTCACAAAATCTCTGGCCAAATCGTCCCAGATGTGCCATCGAGATATGTCTTGATCCATGTACCATTCTGATGCTATCCCGATCAAGCTTTCTCCGAAGTATGCCATCAGCAATTCTTCCCTGCCACCGCCACCTAGCAATTGATTGCAGTATTTCTTTAGATGAGCAATAGGGTCGCCATGCCCGTCATACTTTTCGAACTTCGGCGTCTTAAAGCCTGATTGCAAATGGACATGTGGGAACATGCACAAATCTGCGTAAGAAACACTCTTCTGTCCGCCTAGACCTTGCATGTTTTTCAAACTCTGTTCCAAGCTGCTCATTCTTTTAGCCATTTCATCCCGTTCGGGAGCTTTTGGATTTTGGCTTGGCATGAACTCATATTGGGGTGGTTGAGGATAGACATTGGCGGCAAACTGGGTAGGATCCCGTGGAAGGGGTGGTGCGGGAATGTAAAAGAAGAGGAATCAAAGAAAGGAGTATGTGTGCCGGGATGCGCCGTGATTGGAGCGGGCAAACCAGCGGATGTTATTGTGGATGTATCTAATGATGTCACCCGAGGATAGGAAGTGGAGGGTAATTCGGAGAGGGTTGTAACATTAGAATATCCAAACAGAGTAGGTGGGTAATTGGTGGGGGTATTAGAAATCCCACTTGACTTGAGGAATAGTTCAGGGAACCTAGGGATCAGACTTGGGGGATCTTTCCCGTTATTCCAGTCATCTAACATCTCCGGCATGCGACAACGCAAAATTCTATTTTCTTCTGCAGCTGCTGACTCAGTAGCCGGAACGGCTGATACGGAGCTCTCTTCCAAAATGGGAACGGTTGGTAGAGGGATTTCTGAAGACATGTTGGCACTTCTTTTCGACCTTGTGAAATAAGGATGGGTACTTTCTTTTGATTTAGCAACGGGTTGTTGAACTTTTCCTTTGGACCTCGTGAAGTGTGAATGTGAGGCCAGAGTACCACAAAATTAACCACCCTTTTCTAAAACTTGGAGTTTGGCAAACAAACGGTTAGTCTGAAAAAACATAACAAATAAGTAATCTCACATTGGGTGTGATGCACTTATACAGTTGATCGTGTTGCTACTTGTAATCGATTGTAATGCGTTATTCCGGCTTATACTTTCCTTTGCTTTCATCTTCTTCCTCTCTTTATCAATTTTCTTTTACACTCTTTTTTTCGTTTTTCTTTTTTTTTAGTGATGGTCGAATCTTATGTGGATTGCCTACGTATCATGTCCCCGTATGAATCAGATCGGGCGTAGTTCGGATAATAAAGAATGGAGTGAATAAAATAATATTATTTTTTTAATTCTTGAAAGAAACGCTTTAAAAGAAATAATATATTTATATTTTGCTTATTTTAGTTTTGTTTTTTTGAAAGAAAGACTTCTAAAAAAAAATTTATTTGCTTTGGGATAAAAAAAAATATATTTGTTTGAATTTTTACTTATTGTCTCTTTTTCTAAGGAAGAAAATATTTTTTTGGATTTTTGTTTCTTTTTTATTTTTTTATTTTTTAGAAAAGTACTTCAAAATGAAGGAAACCCATATTTTTTTTTAATTTTTATTGATTTTTCTTTTTTATTTCATGAAAAATAGTAGGAAGAACGAAACCATTTTTTTTTAGTTAAACCACTTTTACTGTTTTTTTTCTTTGAATTTTCTAAGGAAAATTTTTAAAGAAGGAAATAAACGAAAAATATTTTTTTTTTAGATTTTTTTAAAAATTGGGGTCGGAACCGATGAGGTTTTCCTACGTATCTCACATCCGGTGAGAATTAGACCCGCGTAGTTCGGAAAAAAAAAGAACTAAATCATTTTAAGAAAAGAAAACAAACTATTTTTAACAACATTTTTAAAACAAATTATTTTCTTATCTTTCATAAAATCAACAAAATTTATCGGGAATTTTTTTTTTTTTTTTTTTGCATTTTTCAAAAGTTATTTTCAAAGAAACTAAACTATTTTTCGTAAAATTAAGAAAATTTATTTGGAATTTTTTTTTTTTTTGCATTTTTCAAAAAATTGTTTTTCAAAGAAACTAACTATTTAAAATTAACAGAATTTTATTCGGGGATTTTTTTTATTATTGTTTTTAAAAAATAATTGTTTTCTAGGAAAAGAAAAACAGACCATTTTCGTAAAATTATTTTGATTCTACATCCTGACATTTTCCACTTTTATCCTCTCTCTTTCTAATGACAAACCGGTCGACATGTAAGATCGAAATAAATGCACAGACAAAGATGCATCAAGTTGGTCTTTTGTTTCAGGTACACCTGTCCTAGACAGGCCCAACCCCTGTGTTGAGCCTCCTAAGTCAAATATGCACATGATGCAAATAGACGTTCCTATTGGGAATCCGACATAAGATTTTGTTATTCTAAGTCATCATCCTTTGGAAAAGGTGTCTAGACTGGTTTTAACTCGAGCGGACAACTCAAGCCGAGGAGTGTCAGTGCACCGGTAGCATGGCTTTCCGGCTTAATTGACAAAACTCCCCGCCTAAAACATGTGTGACTACAAATCCTTCACCGGGTGCCAAGCACCACGGCTATCTTGAGAAAAAATGGGCTATGTCCAGCAAATGCCCGATATTATATTTCAAAGAGACTCAGAAGAGGAAAATGGGTATCGGCACAATTTATATACAATTCACAAAATATTAAAGCGGTAAAAGCAACATTTAGCACATTAAAATACAAACATATAATAAAATCAGATAATAAATAAGCCAAATAAAATAATTATTCAAAGCTCGAATTCTTAAACCCTGAACCAGTGGTTCTGGGTTTATATCCCCAGCAGAGTCGCCAGAGCTGTCACACCTCCTTTTGGCGCGCCCAACCCCGGAGGGTAGATGCGTAAGGGAGTTTTTTCCAATTTAAGTGACAATATTCGAAATGGGATTATTTATTTAATTTAGAGTCGCCACTTGGAATAAATTAAGGTGTTCCAAGTCACCGATTTATTTAAATCCCAAATCGAGGAAATTTATGACTTTCCAAATGAAGTCTGCGAACCAGAGATTCTAAGTAAGGAATTCTGTTGACCCGAGGGAAGGTGTTAGGCACCCCCGGATCCCGTGGTTCTAGCACGGTCGCTTCAATTATTATAAATTGCTAAAATATCTGATTTTAATATATGTTATCCTATATGCTTTTAATAGACTAAACCACTTTTGTTAAAATAGAACTATATATTCAAACCTTTAAACGAGAGTCTAATTCTAAGTAAAATGAAAATTTTTAACTTTGACGATACTTTGGTTGGTGTACATGTTTATTGAAGTTATTTCTCGATTAAATCATGCAAAAGCATCGATGCATGAAACGATTATAAAAAAAATATTATTAGGCAAAATTGTAAGAATATTTGCGGACAAATAGCAGCATTAGGTCTTTTACACATAAGGCAAGAAAATATTTATATTCCTAGCCAAAAGCCCTTAAATATGGTAACATCAATCACGCTTGTACTTTATATTCTTAAGCAATTTCAGTTACATACTTCTACTTAATTAATAAAATAAGTTATTACAGTCACCTAATCTTCTTAACGTATTTGATTCATTTGATACTCCTAAAAATAATAAGTGTACATATATACATAGTATAGAGTATATTATAGTTGTATAAATAATATCTATATAGTATACTACTTGTATATTACTATTATATTATATACATATAGATAATGATTTGGATATTCATAGTGATATATGATGTATTTTAGGCATATAATAATTTTATGATTTAGTCTACCATATATTTATCGTATAAATATTACACTATACAGAATATGTTATTGTTGTATAACTATTATATATAAAATATACACTTGTATATTACTATTGTAATATATCGTATATAAATTATATATCTATATTACATATCATAAACCCTTAAAAAATCAAAAAGGAAAACTTAATATACAAAGTATCTTCTTATAGTTGTGGCTTATGTTCGTTCATTCCAGTTGCTGTAGCAAATATTAATACAAAAGATGAATGAATTTACCTCTTAATATATATGAACTTTTTCTTATACGCTAAGTCATTTATAAATATGATTAGAATACATTTTAGAATGGAATCAGTCTAAATAATATACTATATAAATAATATTTATACAACTATAATATATATATATATATATATATATATATATATATATATATATATATATATATATATATATATATATATGTGTGTGTGTGTGTGTGTGTGTGTGTGTATGAGTGAGAGAGAGAAAGAGATTAGAATATATTTCAAGTGAAATGAAGAAAATAAGAGGAGAGAGAGGGCAAATTTTAGGATATACATAAGAGGAAATAGTGTAACTGATTCCATGATTTGTGCCTCGTTAATTATGTCTATCATTTAACAATATGCTAATATTGTAAAAAAATCTATCATTTTTGGAATAAACAACAAATGATATTATTTTCTTAAATATTTTTTAAAAAATGCTTAGCCGTGTAACTTTCTCTTTATAATTAATCTAAATATTTGCAACTAAATAATCGGAAATGCATCTAATTCGAATAAGTCTTTTAACAACGTATGAGCATAAATTTTAATACTTCACTTATTAATTAGACCGGGAATATCTGTTTGGCCCATAACGGGCTAAATAGAATAATTGATTAGCAAAAACCCAAAACAAATAAAGAAAACCAACTGTTGAATTTCAAAGCTAGTTTTAACTATTCATTATGAATATATGTACTAGGAACTCCACGGTTTTTACCTAAAACTTCAAACATCATCACTTTGAACAAAATTCAAACTTAATACTAAGGTTGTCAAAATATACATGCTACAAGAAACACGGACTCATTTAAACAATCTATTCCCATATGTACAAATACATTATACAAATAGCAAATGTATATCAAAAGGTCGAATCCAATTCTGAAAATTACTAATCAATAATCCAAAATTCCTTTAATCTGATTACTAAAACAAGTTCCGGAATTTCTAATTGACACTGATGTGTATTGGAAATCTATGACTGCAGTTTAAAACAAAAAATGAAATACAGAGGCAAATTTAGATGATAGCATTGCTTCTTCAATTGATTCCAAAATCATTCAGATACATCGAGTGAAACTTCAAGGCATTAGAGAGAATGAAGTACCTGGAATTTGAATTGAAATAGAGAAAGAAGAGGTCAGCAGCAGCAATAACTTCAGGAATCGATAACAGTTCGCAACAACAATTTCAAATCAAGTTCAAAGCTCAGAAAGGTTTGAAAACCAAGTAAGATCAATAGAACAGCCCCAAAACAGTACAAAAACTCAAGTTTTAACAGTAACATAATGTAACAGTACTTTTCAATGGAAAAGTAAGCTCTATAGTTCAAAACACTAGTATCTCTCAAGTATTTTTCAGGTTCTAACACAAACAAAAGTAACTCCGAGGATTTGGTTTGAACTCTCAAACTTTCTTTGCTCCCTTCAAAGACTCAAAATCTCATTCAAATCTCTGTATCAAATCTGTTTTTTGAATCTCTATTTCAGAATTTGTATATGAAAAAGAGAGGCTTAGTTCTTCAAGGATGTGAATGTGTAAGAGAAGCCCTCTTTTTTTTGGAGGTTGTCTGTGTTCCTCTTTCTCCTATTCTGTTTCTCTTCTATTTTTATAGACAAAACAGAAATCTTTTTAAATTCAATAGTTCACTTTTCAAGCCTGTTTATTCCCTCCCATGTGCATCCCTTTCACCTTTTAATCACACACCCATGTTCTCTCTGATTTCCAGCTAAAAAAGGCACTCAAACAATTAAGAATTCAATCCCTGACCATTATATTCCCTGACAGATTAACCCTAGACCACTTTCAAACCTTTTTCTTTAAATTCCTAATTCCCTTTGAACCCTACAACTATAATTAACATCTATAATCAATTCAGACTTTAAGCTAAGCAGATGTATCAAAAGAACTTAATCAGCACCAACATATTACTTATTGTTCTAACAAACCTATGCAGTATTCACTCGAACAATCGAAACACGTATAAACTGTTAATAATCGATTAATCATTGATTCATGTGGTCGGGCAGAACAAAGATATGAAATTAAACATTCGACGACGCTAATCGAAGCGAATTCGTACACTATAAACAAACATATTCAAACAAACAAACAGAACCAATCAATTTGGCCAAATAAGAAGTCTTGAGGAGGAGAGAACTAACAGAAAAGTAGATGGAATAATCAAATGAACTAACCTGTAAGCAGACTTTAAACAACAAACAGAACAAAATGAAGAAATAATTCAGATACTTAAGAACAAAGCTGGCCTAGTTTAAACACAGAATCAAACGGAAACGAAGGAGAAGAAAACATTCTTGAACTGAGACAAAACTGACAGATAACAAAATGAAAGAGAAGAGAATTTGAGAAATAACACCTGGAAAATCATGGTGGATCAAACAAACGTAACTGCCTATCGCATCTCTTTTATATTTGGGTTGAAACAAAGTTTAACCGCGTGTTTTCATCATGAGACACTCAGCTAAACTCTGGTTCAAACCAAATGATGCCTCACCGACCACGTTTGAACTTTGATTTAGAAATTAGGGATTCCTATTGCTTTTGGTGTTCGAAGAATTATGGGTGTATTCGAATGATTTTAGCCATGGATTAGGTATGTAGGAGGTCAGGCAGAGCTGGGGTGTGAACTTTGGACTGGTTGGGTAGTTTTAGGGTTTTTTCTTGAACCTTCGATTGTAGATTCATGATGGCCTGTGATGATTCGATGCAAGATGAGTGTAGATTTGGAGAGGGGATGATTTGGTGGTTCTATGGTGTGAAGATTGGGTTGTTTGGACCACCGGAACCGCCGTGAGGCGATTTTCAGTGGTGGTGGAGGCGGCGACGATTAACGATTTGTGTCTCTAGGGTTGGAGATGGATGATGAGGCGGGGTGTTCTAAAGGGGGGATGGGATTTTTAGGGGATTGATATATTAAAAGGGTTCTATCAATCAAGACCGTTGGATATTAGAAACCAACGGCCTGGATTAGATCCTTTAGAACCAAACATGGTCGTTTAGGGTGATACGGGCGGGGCTGGGGTATAGTAATGGGTCGGGTAATTCAATTGGGTAGGGTAGATGGGTAATGGCCGTTGGATTGATTGAACGAATGGGTGAGATTTGAGAAGCCAAACGACGTCTTTTGGTTGATCTCTGAAACATATTGGATTTGGGCCGTGTACATGAGTGTGTTGCTTGGGCCTGATGAGGGACGGTTTGGGCTTGTGAAAAACAATGGCCTAGTCCGAGTTTCTCTTCTTTTATCTGAGTTTGTTTCCTTTATTTTACTTTTCTAAATTAATTTTTAAATGTAAACCAAAATCCTAATGCAAAAAATTATAAAAATCCTAATTAATTCTCAAATAACAAATTGATGCTTAATAAAAATTATCAAACGTTATAAAATAACAAACTAAAATAAAATTACACAATTGGACCTTAAATGGTAAAAAATGCAAAAGATATATATTTTTGTTATTTTTCATTTTCGTAAAACAAACTTAATTACTCTAAATTACAAACATGAATTTACATGCAAATGCAAATATTTTTGTATTTTATATTAATTTAAATAATAGACATGCACACACAAAAATGCAAATAATAAGAGAAAAATAACACAAAAATCACAAAAATCACGCATAACGCAAAACTATTTTATTTTTGAATTTTTTTGGGAGTAATTCTCATGTAGGGCAAAAATCACATGCTCACAACACTATCGTAGTATCTCAAAGGCTTCTTTCAGATGGTCGAGGTGGTTTTCTTTGTTTGCCGATTTTACCAGCATATCGTCGATGTAGACTTCCATGGTCTTTCCAAGATGTTCCTTGAACATTTTGGTAACCAGTCTCTGATACATAGCCCCTATGTTTTTAAGTCCGAAGGGTATCACCTTATAACAATATATCCCCTGGTGGGTGATGAAGGTTGTCTTTTCTTGGTCCTCCTCGGCTATCATGATTTGGTTGTAGCTGGAGTAGGCGTCTAAGAAGCTTAGCAGCTCATGTCCTACTGTGGCATCCGTCAACTAGTCTATGTGAGGTAATAGGAACGAGTCCTTCGGGCATGCTTTGTTAAGGTCGGTAAAATCAACGCATATCCTCCAGTTCCCATTTTTCTTTTTGACCATAATGACATTGGCGACCCATTGGAGATAATTTGATTCCCTTATAGATCCGTTGGATAGTAGCTTATCTACCTCTTTGCTGACAGCCTCGTTGATTGCGACGTTGAACTTTCTTCTAACTTGCCGCACGTGTGGATACAGTGGGTTGATGTTTAGCTTGTGGGTGGAAATGTCTCTTGGTATCCCGGAATATCTGAATGAGAAAAAGCAAATAGATCCGCGTGGTTAGTTAGGAATTAATGGTACTTACTTGGGTCGTAGAGGCTGTGTCCGATGTAGGCTTTCTTTGTGTGGTCGGTGCTGTCTAGTTGTACTGGGTCGAGATCCTCGGCCGTTGCTTTGCAGGCTTATACCATATCTGGATCTTTGATGGCTTCCATTGTCGAGTTGGCCTTAGTCCCCGACACGGTTGTTTGCGATGCCTCCGCATTTGCTCATTTCAACTGTTTGGTGTGTGAGCAGTCTTGAGCGATTCGGTAGCATCCTTCTGCGGTGCGCGGCTCACCACAAATGTTAAATACACCCCAAGGGGCGGGGAACTTGATCACTTGGTAGAAGCTTGAGGGGACTGCCCGCATGACGAGTATCCATGGGCGTCCTATGATGGTGTTGTAGGCTATTTCTTGATTCATGACGTGGAAAGTGGTTTCCAGTGTAACTCCTACTGTTAAAAAATTAGCAATGATACCTCCCCGGAGGTTCGTTCCACTGCATTAATAAAACCTCTCAGTGTTATGCAGCGCGGTACTATCCTATCTTCGAGGCTCATTTGCGCGGGGATTCTTGGATGGATAATATAAGCGCCACTTCCGTCATCAACCATGATTCTCTTAACATCAGTGTCACCAATACGTAAAGTTATGACCAAAGCTTCATAATGAGGAAAAGACAAACCGTCGGCATCAGACTTATCGAAGGTGATACTTTCTACAAAGTCATTATACCGTTCATGGGCGATTGTTCATTTTAGTTTGTACGAGGTGGTGAATTTTACATGGTTGATTGCTGAATCGTCGCTTTCTCTTATGATCATATTGATGGTGCGTGCTGGCAAAGGTGGCTTTGGCGGCCCCTAAGGTTGTTCCTACCCTTGTGCAAAGTTGATCTTTTCCTTATCGCTAAGCAGCTCCCTCAAGTATCCTTGGTTCAACATTTTGACTACCCCATGTCGTAGCCCTATGCAATCTTCGGTTTTGTGCCCTCATTCTTGGTGGAACACGCACAGGATGTTTGACTTCCTTGTGGCAGGTTCTGATCTCATTTTCTATGGCTATTATACTTTGGTACCCAGCTTCTCCAGTGCATACACTATTTCTGAGGGAGACATATAAAAGTTATGGGCAGATAATAAAGGGGCCATACCTTTTTCATTATGGAGTGGGGCGACATGTCGCTGCAGTGCTTCTTTGTGTCTTGGCGGTAGTGGATGCGGGGATCTGATGTAAGGCCGATGCTTTTATTTGTTGAAGTGCGAGGGTTGTTCCCACCAGCCCTCGTTGCATCTATCCCTCCTTGCTTCTAACTGTATTGTCGTGTGCCGCTGGGTTGGTCTGTTAAGGTCATCCTCTTCTGCTTGTACCTCGGCACAGTAGGCATTGTGGATCTCCTCCCATGTGGTAGGTGGATACATCATGAGTCGGATCAGTAGCTTTTTAGTTGCTAATCAAAAAAAAAATAGGCTAAGTAATTAATTTGTTAGTTTAATTAGTTAGATTTTAAGAAAATTATCAAAATAGTTTAAGTAGGAGAAAATAAGAGGGAAAAATAGCAGAAAAATTGCAAAAAATACTAGAAAATTTGAGTAAATAGGAAATTAGGTTTTATAATTTTTCATAAAGGAAAAAGAAAAAAAAAGTATAAAAGAAAATACCTAAAAATAATTAAAATGACAAGAAAAATACAAAAAAATACATAATATAACAAGACTGGGCCAAATATGATTCAAATGGCCGGCCCAGTCCCTAAGCCCAAAGGAAACGGGTCCAGGTCTTTAAGAGGCAAACGATCTCAGCCGTCCATCAAGTTCAATCCAATGGTCCAGGAAATTAGCGGTTTAGTTTTAATTAATTAAATGTGAGATCAAATCTCAACCGCCCGTTTAGAATGATCTAACGGTTGATGGCTTAGGGTCTCATTTGTAATCAAACTGTGCCGTTTAAGTAACGCGCACCAGAGCCGTTGATCTCCCTTCAATGAACGGCCCAGATCACCTCGTATATATTGCCTATATAAGGCTTCTGTCTGAAGAAGCCGTCTCATTTTAGCCCAGTTCAAACCCTAGAGACGGCCGCCCTTATTCCCCCTCTCTTCTTCATCATCATCTTCATCACAAGAAACCCTAGATCGCCATGGCGGCCACCACCTTCCACGGTGGTCGCCGGCTTCTCTTTACCCCTCCTTTCTTCTTTTCCTTTTTCTTATCATTATCTTCACCAAAAACCCAGAAAAACACCCTGTTCTTCAAGTTCCGGTCACCGGAATCTTCGCCGGTGACCACCAAACAACGAAGATCCCTTCCAAACCAATGCCGTTCGAACCCCCGTCCCATGATCTACCCAACCATATAAGTCACCACCGTCGAATAAGCCTGGAGCGTCTCGAATATCCGAAAAAGGGTCGTCGGAACCCTAACTCCGGCGACCCCCAAAATTAAATCACCAAGATCCAGTCTTTCTACCTCCCCAAACACCCTTAGCCAAACATAAATCCAAAAAGACTTCACTTTGAAGTCTAAAAGGAAAATCAGAGTGACAAAAGAAAGAAAAACGAAAAAAAAAAGAAACAAAGGAATAATGAAGAGATTGCTGCAAGTCGGAGAAAAGAGAAAAAGAAAAAGAGAGGCAAAGAAAGAGAGAGGAAAAAATGCGGTGAATAAGGAGGTTTAGGAAAGCTTGGGGGACAGACCCCGCAAGCTAAGTTCCTTTCCCTTGCCTGTTTGATTTTCTTTGTTCTTATTTGTGTGTTTAGCATGTTTTTATTAATTAGTCGCATGAATTAGGTTTCTTAGTTTTTGATAAGTTTCTGTTTCTTTCTACCCTTCTTCTTTATCTCATGCTTCACATGCTTAGTAGTTTAGTCAGCTGTTATATCTATCTCATCTGTGTGCTTCTCTGTTTGGACTCTTGTTCTGATATCTTTGTCCTCTGTTAATATTAGACCTTTCAATCTCGTTGGTCTTCAACATCTCCTTTGCATGCCTAGTTTTGACTCTAGTCTTCTTCGTTAGATTTTAAATAGTTTGAATGATTCTTCTCTCCTGATTAGTTATAAGGATCTTATCTGATTGTTTCTTCTTTTGTTTTTGCCTGCTCCTTTTGAGCCCGTTAATAATGGGATTTTATCTGTTATTTGTCCTGTTTTTATGGTTCTTTGCTCTAAGTTCAGAGATTTCATCTTTCCCTTGTCATTTTAATTGTTGAGTTTTGATTCACTGCAAAAGCATGATCTTTGATCTGTATCTGCTATTTAAAATTAAGTTCAAGTTACTGTGGCCACTCTTGTTGCCTTTGGCTTTAATGATCTATGATAGAATTAGGCCTCTTTTTCATCTTGTTCATCTTCATAGTGTTTGCTTCAAATCATGTTAAGTCATAAGAGTTACCTTGAATTCCCTTGCTTCCTTCATCTTGTAAATATTGTAGTCTTTGGATCTGTTTAGCTTTTACAGTCCAACTTTCTCCTATTGTCATGAATGCATAGTTTTAATAGTAGCTTAACTTCATTCTCTTCTCATCTTTACATTAAGTTGCTTTTGAAGTATCCTGGTTGATCTTTCTTGTTTCTTTTTCACTGTTTCTCCATGTTCTTCTTTTCATCATCTTCATCTTATTTGTCATGCACTTGTGTTAGATTTAGGTTGGTTGATTACCATTCTCATATTAATCTGTTAGACCCATTGCTCTCATGTCTGATATAAGCCTTAGTTCATCTCTGGTTGAATGTTATGAAAAATAGCCTTTACTATGCCTATGTTCATGAACCCTAAGTGTGCTTTGGGTCTTCCAGTGAATCACTCAACATGGAATTGATTGTAACTCATGCCTGCTTAATGTTTAATTGACACTGTACTACTTGAAATTGAGTTTGTAAGACTGATTAATTAAAATTCAACATTATCCAACTTCTTTTCTGAATTTTGATTAGTTGATAAACATATTTGGTTTCATGTGTTTATGTGTGCAATTGCATGTTGAAATGGCTAAGTTTGCAATAGTTTGATGTTAAGTATGAACACTGTTGATGTCTATTATGCTTAGGAAGATTGGTTATAGCTGTTAGTACTAAGTTCCATGAAAGTGGTTAGTTTTGAAATAGGACTAAAACTGAAAATCACAAAAAATTAGGCTATAAGTTAAATAATTGGCTTAAGAATGGTCAACCTTGCAAAGGGTTGACCTATTCTATAAAGTCCTAACACACAGTCCACTTTAAAAGTGGCTGGTTGTGCAAAAGGGGCTATGTCTGCAAATGCAGACTAGCCCAGGCTCTCTTTAGAGCCCTGAGCATAAAATGGCCAAACCTGTAAATGGTTTTGGGCCCAAATGTTCAGTGATTGGCTTTAATAGCCAAAGCTAAGTCTCAACTTGAGACTGGCTAGATTTTAAAGAGTTGCTTTAATAATAAAGCAGGCTATGCCTGCAATTAGCTTAAATTTGAAATAACTTAGTGTTAATTAACTGAAATAGATCCAGAAGTGGCTAAAATTGAAATAGTCCCTTAAAATAAATCTGGCCAGCCCTTAAATACTAATGCCAGGGCCGGCTATTAGTTAAATAGGTTCAAAGGTTGCTGAAATTTAACCTAGGTAAGCTAGTAAATAAACAGTGCCCTTAGGGACACAATTGGGAATTAAAAAGGTGAAATAGTAAATAGTTAGAACCTAAGAGGGTAGGGGAGTCCTTTGTACCCCTGATTTCTGTAATTTTGCAGAGATTAAAGGGTATAATGGTCTCCCTAAAAAGGGAAATCTGTAAAAATCTCAAACCCTTAGGGATACATTGGTAAAAACCCACTAAAAGGAATCTTTAGAACCTTCCAGCACATGCTGGAAGGGTTTTGATAACTGATTTGGGGGACTTAAGTATACATTTCATAATTTTAGGAGGGGAGAAGTGGGATTAATCCCATACTTTCTCCCCAAGTCATCAGCCCTTAGCCTCAACTATATATACCTCTAGAAAAGGGCTGAATAGGGGTTCCAATTCTGAAAAATCTGGAAATACACTCAAGCTAAATTTATACAAATTGCAGAACAAAAATAGGAAGATAACAGTGGTACCTCTGGGAATTTTCGAGTGAAGATTCTAATCTGGTTCTTCGGTCCTCTTTGCTTGGTCATTTGCCTGGATTGCTACTCTTTTGTTGCTGTTGGGTTCTCTATTATTGTTGCTGTGGTATTTTCGGCTCTGTGTGTCCTCGGTCATCTATAGTCACTGTTGCATTGCTTTGCTTGAGTCTTTGCTGTGCTGCTTGCTTTCTCCCTTAGAACTCATCGGTTGTCTCTCTGTGATTCAGGTACACCATTCTTATCATTAAAGCTGTAATGCCAAATTGTTGAATAAAAAGGGAGCTCCAGATTTTGATTATGTTGCTGAGTAGTATAGTTTAATTTCGTTTTCAATTTGTAGTGAAGCATGTAGTAGTATGAAAACAAAACAAAAATGCTGTAATAGTTAGTATAGTAGCAGTAGCATAGTAGTAGTATAGTGTAGATAGCTTACCATTTAGTTTAATTAGGTAAAGGCTCTAAAACATAAGCTAATTAATAATACCTGCAAGACTAATAATCTGGTAATGTAATAAGTCATGAGGAAATCAGTAGTGTAATGGTAGTATAGTCGTAGATCACTCATCATTTAGTTAAATAGGAATCCTGTTGAAATCAGATTCGATCAACTCACTTGCATGCATTAATAATAATAAATTCGCCTAGCTAACCTGTTTCACTAATTAATTTCAAAGTTTGAATAAGTTTAAAAGATGAGGAATAAAATTGGTTGTGTTGATTTTAAAATGGGTTTAATTTGGTGTTAAAATCAGTATTCAAACATACCCCAAAGTTGTAGAACAAGTCTTGGAAAGAAAGAGTAATAAATAGATAGATTATTCATAATTGGGTCTGTGAACATGGTATGAAGTACGTCGAATTAGAATCAGTAGACATGTATATACTATCAAGTCTTTTAGCTTTAGATAAATTAGTTGTTCATTGACAAACAGTTAGAATATTTGAGCACGGTCTCACAAGTTGAATCGATTCTCAGCTTATTAACTTCAAAACTGTTATAGAATACTAGCAGAAAACAAAAAAGGATGGCAACAGTTCATTCATATATGCATTAGTTGTAATCTAGGATTAATATTGATATTTTTGTACAGTTATTTTGCCTTTTGATTAATAAAAGAGTAGTTAAATTTTGTTCTTCTATGTTCGATTATTATGAGTCCATGGTTTATGTTGTCTTTAGTATTTTCGCCTAATTTGGGCCTAACTCTCATTTTGGGCCCGAAATATAATATAGAATCGACTGGCTTGGCAAAAAATGGAAATCCGGTAATGGCTTGGGCCTTTAAGGCCTGGGCAGATTGAAAACTCGGCAAGGAAAGCAGAAGAGGAGACTAGGCCCAATCAATAACATGAATTCGACGGGCCTGGAGTATTTAATGATACAAAATCGGCTAAGGCAAAAACAATATAGCAAATGTAGTACACGCAAAATAGGATTGGACTTTAATAAATTAAATTGGGACGAGCCTCGCCCGAATAACAACGGGGCCCCCATTTAGTAATAAGATGACATAGTAGAATCGGAGAGGCTATTAGCGAATTCCATAACCTCTCCCAAAGTTAAAAGCCGATATAGACTGTCTTAAGGCACGATTTTAATATACCTTCCTATGAACGAGTGTGCACTTGGTGCGACTCAAATCCAAATCTCGGTAAAGCTGAAATACACCAAAAGTCATAGGCGTACTGGTTGCGGTATGACTCGAGGCGTGTTTTCGCGATACCGCAAATTCTTAAAAAATAATATTTAACATAAAGCACATTATATCGTTAAAACCTAATTGAGTCAAACAAAAGTCAAGAACTACAGTGGAGCGACCGTGCTAAAACCACGGAATCTGGGAGTGCCTAACACCTTCTCCCGGGTTAACAGAGTTCCTTATCCGGATCTCTGCTTCGCAGACATTTATAAGAGTCAAAATTCCTCGGATTCGGGATTAACCGGTGACTTGGGACACCATTGTCATTCCCAAGTGGCGACTCTGATTAATCTCTAATAAAATCCCGAACCGATTGTCCTTTAATTGGAAAAACTCCTTCCATTACGCTATTTTATCCGTTTCGGGTAATTGAGCGTCGGGGTATACCCTACAAGTGTATTTATATGCTTTTCCTAAAGTGTGGGGTAGTAAAAAGGGAGGTCTGACAGCTCTGGCGACTCTGCTGGGGAACCCAACCCCGAACTTCGGTTTCGGGGTTTAAGAACTCGAGCTCCTTAGAATTGCCGTTCGCGATATTGTTTGACTTCACTATATGATTTGAACAACATGCTATGTGCTTTATCGCTTTGATATTATGTGAATTGTATATAAAAAATTGTGCCGAAAACCCTTCTCTTCTTCACCCCCGGGGATGTGCTTACTGGTTGAGACTCCCCTTTCTGTTAAGTCACCTCAAATTAAGAAAACAGAGGCCAGATAAGTTACAAAGCCGATTGACTCCGCGGGTCACCGGTACGTAGCCCCCTCCTCGATTCAAGTTGTCCGCTCGGGTACACGGTCTAGCAATCCATGAAACCATAAGATTTTGAACATAGGTCTAGGACGATTATTTGCATCATATTTGACTTAGGGGACTCAACACGGGGGTTGGGTCCGTCTGGGACAGGTGACCCGGTATTGAAAAGACCGAGCACGCTATGTGTTGCATTTTATTGTCCTTGATCGTTATGCGGACCGGCGAAAATCCCGAGATTGGAAAATTATTGAAAAAGGAAAAAGAGAGAGAGGAAAATAGTGATTTGTAGAAAATAGGTACATGGAAAATTTGAAAATTTGGAAAAAATATGTGGAACATTTTTTTTGAAATAATTGGTCAAATAATCTGACCGAACTACGCAGGTTTGATTCTCGCCATTAGGTGGGATACGTAGGCAACCCTTAAACGGGTCCAACCACACTTTTAGAAAAAGACCAAAAAAAAGATTTTCTTTTCAAATAATCGAGGTGATTGCTATTTTTGGAAATTGCCGAATGTTCCGAAAGGACGACGGAAGGCTGTTTTTGCAAAAATGGCCACTTCGAAAGCCATTTTCTTTTCTTTCCTTCAAAAATTGAAAACTTGCATTGAAAAAGATTTTTTTTTTCTTTCTTCTAAATAAAATCACCTTAATAAATGTGCAGGACGAGCACGATGATGAATGAACACTTTTCCCTAAATAAAATCCCCTTGGAGCTGAGATTATGGTGGCAGGACATGGGATCCGATGGTCAAGACTGGGTCAAAAAGTACTTGAAAGGCCTTACGGGTTTACTAGACATGGTTCCTCGAGGTGATGTGGTTAGAGCATTGGTCACGTTTTGGGATTCGGCACACAACGTATTTCATTTCCCAGATTTTGAACTTACCCCAACTTTGGAGGAGATTGCCTTTTACATTGGGAAGACCGAGGTCCCGCTGAAAGGAAAATACCCGGTATCTCCGAGGACGGTGACAGTACATCGCTTCCTCGACTCTTTGAAAATTGCCCGGAATGTTCATAATGAAGATCTGGCCGACGGGTTTTGTTCTTTAAGCTTCATCTACAATAGGTTTGGACACGTTGGGGGTTTCAATGATCTTACCAACAAATTATGCTGTAAGTCCAACCGAGCGAAATGGGAGGAACACCGGAGGTTCGCATTTTTGGTGGCATTTCTTGGAGTTGTTGTATTCCCGAGGAAAGATGGACATATCAATATAAAAGTTGCCGGAGTAGCTACCACACTGATAGTACAAGATAACTGTACTCTGGCCCCAATGATCGTGGCGGACATCTACCGTGCTCTGATTGCGTGCAAAGCCGGGGCTAGCTTCTTCGAAGGGTGTAACTTGATCTTGCAAATCCGGCTAATTGAGCATCTATGCCACCATCCTTCGTACTCAAGCTATGGTTCGGCCGAACGGACATGTTTGGAAGAGTTCAATACGAGGACAAAGGAAGTAAAATTGCCAGAAGGAGTCCAAGGTTGGATTGTGTATCTTCGGTCACTAACTGACGGTCAAATCGATTGGACGTATGACTGGTTGCCTCTTGACGAGGTAATATACATGCCAACGGAGGGATCACCGTTTTTGATCATGGGTTTGAAGAGTATACAACCCTATGCCCCATACAGAGCCCTGCGACAGTTGGGTCGGTGTCAAATTATTCCAAGAGATGGGGACCTCAGTGTGCAAGCTGTGAAGATTGGTCCGGACGGGCAATTCCGGAAGCAAAAATCCGGCAAATCTGGAATGAGTGCCAAAATTTGAAGATTGATACTTGTGTGCCGAATAGAGCAAAGGGGGAGATGTCACCTGGATACTCCACATGGTACCGACGAGGGGTTGAACACGAACGTCTTTCGAAGAGACCTCACTTGCAAGACCTGATAGAGCAATCCGAGGAAAATCTGAAATGGGTGGCCAAGGAAAAAGAATACAAGGCCAAAATCAGTCTGTTGGAGGATAAACTGAGAAATCTTCATTTCGAGAGTGGCTTACAAGCAGCATCCGATGAAGTGGAAAAGAAACAACTGAAAAAAGAAAATGATATGTTGAAGGCTCAAATAGCTCAAATGAAAATTGCATCCGAGACCCCAGTTCGTTCAGCCCGAGATGAAAAGTTAATTGAGATTCTCCGGCGGAAAGTAAATGACTATAGCTTTGATTTGGACGTAGCTGAAAGAGAGTTAGTCAAGGCTCGGAAGCAAATGGACAGAGACGCCGATGAAAGAGCCAAGTTAGTTCGGCAGCTACAAAACAAGCACGATGTTGAAGTAGCTCAGCTTAGAAAGAAAATAATCTCAGCCACAGTCAAGAGTAACAAGATTATCAAAGATCTTGAAGAAGAAAGAGAGCACTGCTACACAACTATGGCTAGATTAGAATTGGAGCCGCAACAAGTGCAAAAGGACAACCAACATACCTTGGATGCTCGCACTCAACAAATAAGCCGGTTATTGCAAGAAAAAGGGGTCATCAGAGAAAAGATTGTTCGCATCGCCCAATACATCACCCGGAAGACTCAGCTTTGTGAAGATATGTCTCGGAGGACTTTTGTATCCGCAGTGAAGTTTTTTGTACAACAAGTCATGGCCGACCCTGGATAGGCTTCAAAGGGGATTAGCATATAGGCCCGCGGCAAGGCCGAACGATGCCTCGCGGGCACTAGGTGCATTAATGTACTCTTAGGTCATGCATCATCTTTTATTTCTCTTTTTAAAACATCACTTTGTAATCAATGTTTTGAATTATCAATGAGAAAACAAGTGTTGTTACCAATTCTTTTGCTTTATGTCATTTCCTTCAAATCCGCTAGGCAAATAAATAGGAGCGTAATTATAAAAAGAAAAAAAAAAGAAAAAGAAAAAAAAGAAAAAAAAAAAAAGAAAAGAGAAAAAGCAAAAGAGAAAAGAAAAGAAAAGAAGAAAAGAAAGAAAGAAAACAAGAGAGCGGAAAAAGAAAAAGATGATTGGTCCAAGTGAGCAGCGGCCGGGATGATGCATAACGACTCGAGGAAATGTATTTGTTTTTAAAGTCGTTGCATCTTATTTATGCGCTAACAACTAACGAGTGTTGATGTTTGTGAGTCCAGATTTTCTAGGCAACTGGCATACTGGCTACCCACCCATACAACACCAGATACAAAAAGATGACAAAGGCTGTGTCCCAGGAAATCGAGGCAACTATTGTGGACCCTGCTCACGAAGAAGAGATCGTGGATGTGGCAGGGATGAAGGAAGAAATGTACAAGTTGAGACAACAGATGGCCGAAATGTACCAGGCTTGGTCTAGAGGTCAACCACTACCAGCCTACCCTGCTAACCCTGCATATGTCCCTCCAGCCAATCCTAACCCCGAGCCACCAACAATGAACTCATCCTCCACCTACCCCGACTACCCTCACTACTATGCTTCCACCTCCCAGATACCACCACCTCCAACCAAGCAAGCACCACCTCAGATACCACAAGTTGCTCCTGTATATGTGGCACCTCCGCCCGCCGTTATCCACAAATCCTCTAGTGAACCGATGTTTCATATCCAGGATCCTCACTACTACCCTCCGGAGCCGACTTTCAGACAACACGAGTCTTATGCTCCGATGATGGAAGCAAGTGCCGGGCAGGAAGAGATGGCTCGGAAAGTGAAAAGTCTTGAGAATGCTTTCCGCAATATGCAAGGACTGGGAGGGCAAGTGAGTGTAGCCTACAAAGACCTGTGTTTGTTCCCTGAGGTGCAGCTTCCCATGGGATTCAAGTTTCCAAAGTTCGACATGTATAGCGGATACGGGGATCCGGTAGCTCATCTCAGAGGATACTGTAGCAAGATGAGAGGCGCGGGAGGTAGAGATGAATTGTTGATGGCGTACTTCGGCCAAAGTTTGAGTGGATCAGCTCTGGAATGGTACACCCGACAGGACCATACAAGGTGGTTCGTCTGGGATGACTTAGCGCAAGCTTTCGCTAGTCACTTTCAGTACAATTTGGAGATCATACCCGACAGGTTATCCCTTACCAAGCTGGAGAAAAAGCCAGGAGAGAGCTTTAGGGAATACGGTTTTAGATGGAGGGAACAGGCCGCTAGAGTGGATCCACCCATGAAAGAAGGGGAGATGGTGGATTGTTTTCTACAGGCTCTGGAGCCAACATACTACGGCCATCTAGTGTCGGCAATTGGAAAGAGTTTTAATGAAGTTGTGAAAATGGGAAGTTTTGTAGAAGAAGGTTTGAAGACAAACAAAATTATGAGTTTTTCGGCTATCAAGGCCACCAATCAAGCTATACAGAGTGGAAACGGGGGAGTGATGGGAAAGAAGAAGAAGGAAGAAGTAGCAACCGTAGAAAGTAGGTCATGGAGTCGCAACCCACATTATAACCCACCAAGACCCTACCGCCAACACCCACCAAGCCCGTCAACCCCATATAATCCACCACCACCATCTTACCCGCCAAACCCATACAACACACCAAGCCCATATAACCCACCACCACCACCATACCCACCAACTGTCCCACATTACCACCACCCACAAGCCCAAGCCTACCCACCACCACCACCCCATGTGTGGAGAGCTCAAGCTCCACACAATGTATACCACACCCAGAACACCTATCCAACCTCTAAACCTTACCGAAACCAAAATAGACCCAGGCCGGACGCTGATTGGAGAAACAAAGCAAGAAAAACATTCACCCCTCTCGGAGAATCATATACCAGCCTTTATCATAGGTTGAAAGAGTTGGGGATGTTAAGACCGGTTGCACCAAAAGTTCCAAACCCACCCCCGAAAAATCTTGATTCTTCTGTCAGATGTGAATACTGTTTGGGAACATTGGGCCACGATACTGAAAAGTGTTGGCAATTGAAGAATGCTATTCAAGATCTCATTGATGAGAGGAGAATTGAAGTACAGGCTCCCGAAGCCCCAAACATTACCCAGAATCCGCTGCCAAATCACCACGAAACACATATGATAGAATTGGTGCAGGGTGATGGCAGTCAGAAACCATCTCAGGCCGTCATGATGATAAAGTCGAGTGACAAGTTTGAAAAGGAAGTTGTGAAAGAGAAAGCGATTGTTGAGAAACCAAAGCCAGTAGTGGTGGGAGGTTTAAAAGTGGTAGTGCCGGGCGCAAAGACGATCGTGACCGTGAAAGGCGCAAGTGCAGAGCCAGTAATCATAAAACCAGTAGTACAAATGCCAGTGGTGAGTACAAAGACTGTACCTTGGAACTATAACAAGGTAGCAGTAGTTTACAAGGGAAAAGAGATTTATGGTGAAATTAATGAAACGCATGGACTCACTCGGTCAGGAAGGTGTTTTGCTCCAGAGGAACTGAGAAAGATGAAGACGGTAAAAGAAAGTCAATTGAAGAAGCCAGTGTCGGAGGAGGAAGCAGAAGAATTTCTTAAGAAAATGAAGTCACAAGAGTACTCAGTGGTTGAGCAATTAAGAAAGACCCCCGCCCAAATTTCTTTGCTATCTTTGTTGATACATTCGGAAGAACACCGGAAAGCTCTTATGAAGATTCTAAATGAGGCTCATGTTCCGGAGAAGATTTCAGTGTGTCACTTGGAGAAGATTACCAGCAAAATTTTCGAGTCTAATAGGATCACTTTCTCTGATAGGGAGCTGCCGGTGGAGGGAACTGAACACAATAAAGCATTGTACCTTACAGTAAAGAGTGAAGAGTCGGTCGTGACCAGGGTATTGATTGACAATGGATCGAGCGCTAACATTTGCCCGCTGTCAACTTTAGGGAAGCTGAACATTAGCCCGGACAGGATCCGGAGGAACAGTATCAACGTGAGAGGGTTTGACGGCGGAGGTAAAAACACATTGGGAGATATTATTTTGGAAGTGACCATCGGTCCCGTTGATTTTACTATGGAGTTCCAGGTGCTCGACATTGCCGTGTCGTATAACTTGTTGTTAGGCCGACCCTGGATTCATGCGGCCAAGGCGGTACCATCTTCTCTACACCAGATGGTCAAGTTTGAGTGGGAACAACAAGAGATTGTCGTACACGGGGAGGAAAATGCTTGTAATGTGGTAGCACCTTTTGATGATACTGATGGGGATAGAGGTCCTTGGGTCTACCAAGTGACGGATGCTATAGTAGTGAACAGAATTGCTGAAGGGGAAAAGTTACCAACCCCTATGATGGCACCAACTGCTGTGATGGTGGCCAGAGAAATGCTGAGAAACGGATTTGCATCGGGGAGGGGATTAGGCAGAACATTGCAGGGAGTCATTCAACCAGTTCAGCTTCCGGAAAACAAAGGTACATTCGGCTTAGGGTTCAAACCCACCTTTGCCGACATCCAAAGAGCCTCAAAAGCCAAAAAGAACTGGACCTTGCCCAAACCCATACCCAAATTATCCGACACCTTCATCAGGCCTGGTACAAAATATCAACCATCTGCTGCGACAAAGTGCATTGAGACCCAACTTGATGAAGAAATGCTTGGTTTTGAGAAGATGTTTTGGGAGGTGAATACGATTGAAGCAGGGGAAGGCACGAGCAAAATGGACGTGCAATTTGTGGGACCCGGGATCATGTTGAATAATTGGGAAGCTACTCCTTTCCCTATCAGGAAGGAGTCTTGGTAGTTAGCTCAAAATTTTCATCATTGCTTTCCCGAAAGTTGTTATTTTTATAGTTTTCCCATTCCCCTCATGAAAAGAAAATCACCATGTATCCCGAACATTGTTCACTCTTTTATTAATGAAATGCAGTCTCCCTTTTTCTTCACTTTTGCCTTATTTTTCTTTATTTTTCCTTTTGTACAGTTTTGCATGTGTTGATTCCAATGCCATGTCATGCGTGAAGGATTCTAGACCCAGTTCTGACAATCACGTTATTATACAAGAAATCGAAGAAGATAGTGAAATAGAATGTGAGGATGAGGAAGCCCTGGAGGAAATAAGTAAGGACATGAAACAATACGAGGAAAAACCCAAACCGAATCTGAGTGATACGGAATCTGTAAATTTGGGGAGCGAAGATGATGTCCGAGAAACAAAGATTAGTGTGCATTTGGAGGCGCCCCTCAGGGATGAATTGATAAGGTTGTTACATGAATTTAAGGACATCTTTGCCTGGTCCTATGATGACATGCCCGGACTTAGCACTGATTTGGTGGTACACAAGTTGCCTATTCATTCTGAATGCCGGCCGGTAAAGCAAAAGCTGAGGAAATTCAAAACGGACATTAGTGTAAAGATAAAAGAGGAGGTGAATAAGCAGTTTGAGGCAAAGGTCATAAGAGTTACCAAATACCCCACCTGGTTGGCCAATGTTGTGCCGGTCCCAAAGAAAGATGGCAAAACCAGAGTGTGTGTAGACTATAGAGACCTCAATAAAGCCAGTCCGAAGGATGACTTCCCATTGCCAAACATTCACATATTGATCGACAATTGCGCTAAGCATGAGATCGGTTCGTTTGTGGATTGTTACGCAGGTTATCACCAGATCCTGATGGACGAAGAAGATGCTGAGAAAACTGCCTTCATTACACCTTGGGGAACGTACTGTTACAGAGTAATGCCGTTTGGATTGAAGAATGCCGGGGCAACTTACATGAGGGCAATGACCACAATGTTTCACGATATGATGCATCGAGAAATTGAAGTATATGTGGACGATGTCATCATAAAGTCCAGAAAACAACCTGATCATGTGAAAGATTTGAGGAAGTTTTTCCAAAGACTCCGGAGGTACAATCTAAAGCTCAATCCGGCGAAGTGTGCTTTTGGAGTACCTTCAGGGAAATTACTGGGGTTTATTGTGAGTCGGCGAGGTATTGAACTGGATCCATCAAAGATCAAGGCTATTCAAAGTCTACCTCCGCCGAAGAACAAAAAGGAGGTCATGAGTTTGCTAGGAAGGTTGAATTACATTAGTCGGTTCATTGCTCAATTGACATCAACATGCGAGCCGATCTTCAAGTTGTTGAAGAAAGATGCAACAGTGAAATGGACCGACGAGTGTCAGGAAGCCTTCGACAAGATTAAGGAATATTTGGCCAATCCTCCGGTGTTAGTACCTCCAGAACCAGGGCGACCTTTGATTTTGTATCTGACGGTGCTAGACAACTCTTTCGGTTGTGTACTGGGTCAACATGATGAGACATGCAAGAAAGAACAAGCCATCTATTACCTCAGCAAAAAGTTTACATCCTACGAGGTGAAGTATACCCAACTGGAAAGAACTTGTTGTGCATTGATTTGGGTAGCTCGGAAGCTAAAGCATTATTTGTCAGCATATACCACGTACTTGATATCACGACTGGATCCTCTCAAGTATATATTTCAGAAGCCTATGCCTACGGGAAGACTGGCCAAATGGCAGATTCTGCTCACAGAATTTGACATTGTCTATGTAACTCGTACGGCAATGAAGGCACAAGCTATTGCGGACCACTTAGCCGAGAATCCGGTGGATGATGAATATGAACCATTGAAAACATATTTTCCGGATGAAGAGGCAATGCTTGTCGAGGAGATGGAGCAAGATGAGAGACCAGGATGGAAAATGTACTTTGACGGAGCCGTCAACAGCAGGGGCGTTGGTATCGGAGCGGTACTCATTTCAAGTACGGGTCAACACTATCCCGTCACAGCTCAGCTTCGATTTTTCTGTACCAACAATATGGCCGAATATGAGGCGTGCATCTTGGGATTAAGGATGGCAATTGACATGGGTATTCAAGAGATTTTGGTCATGGGTGACTCGGATCTCTTGGTACACCAAATTCAAGGGGAATGGGAGACACGAGATTTGAAATTGATACCTTATCGGTATTGTTTGCACGAGTTGTCTCAAAGATTCCAGTCTATAGAGTTCAAGCACATCCCAAGAATGCACAATGAGATTGCGGATGCTTTGGCCACATTATCCTCTATGTTGCATCATCCGGACAAGACATATATAGATCCGCTCCAGATCCAAGTCCGAGATCAGAATGCTTATTGCTTCGCTGTGGAAGAAGAGTCGGATGGAGAGCCGTGGTATCATGATATTAGAGAATACTTGAGAGCTGGCAAATACCCGGAGCAGGCCACTGGAGACCAGAAGAGAGCCATCGGGCGTCTAGCCAATGGATTTTTCTTCAGTGGAGGAGTGGTATACAAAAGAACACCAGATCTGGGTTTATTGCGGTGTGTGGATGCACAACAAGCAGATGAAATCATGATTGAAGTACATGCCGGAGTATGCGGACCCCACATGAGCGGATATGTTTTAGCAAAGAAGATTTTGAGAGCGGGATACTACTGGCTCACTATGGAGCGTGATTGTATCGGGTATGTAAAGAAATGCCATCAATGCCAGGTACATGGGGATCTGATCCATTCTCCGCCTTACGAGTTGCACACAATGTCAGCACCTTGGCCCTTTGTTGCTTGGGGCATGGATGTCATCGGCCCAATAGATCCAGCCGCTTCTAATGGGCACGGGTTCATTCTAGTTGCAATTGATTATTTCACCAAGTGGGTCGAAGCTAAGACATTCAAGGCGGTGACGAAGAAAGCGGTGGTGGATTTTGTGCACGAGAATATTATATGCCGATTTGGAATCCCCAAGGTGATTATCACAGACAATGGAGCCAATTTAAACAGTCATCTCATGGCGGAAGTTTGTGAAAGGTTTAAGATCACGCACCGCAATTCCACACCTTACAGGCCAAAGGCGAATGGAGCAGTAGAAGCGGCTAACAAGAATATCAAGAAGATTCTCCGAAAAATGGTGGAGGGATCCAGGCAATGGCATGAAAAGTTACCCTTTGCTCTCATGGGTTACCGCACGACGGTACGTACTTCTATCGGAACCACACCTTATACCCTGGTGTATGGAACAGAGGCCGTTATACCCGCAGAAATAGAAATACCGTCATTGCGAATTATAGCCGAATCCGAGATAGATGACGATGAATGGGTAAAGGCCCGGTTAGAACAGTTGAATTTGATTGATGAGAAGAGGTTGGCCGCAGTCTGCCATGGGCAGTTGTATCAGCGAAGAATGGCCAGAGCATATAATAAGAAGGTACGACCTCGAAAGTTTGAAGTCGGACAACTGGTATTGAGGCGTATCTTACCACATTGGGCCGAGGCAAAGGGTAAATTTGCGCCAAATTGGCAGGGACCATTTGTGGTATCACGGGTGTTGTCCAATGGAGCATTATATTTAACAGATGTTGAAGGAAAGTGCGTAGAGACTGCTATCAATTCAGATGCGTTCAAAAGATACTATGTATGATTCCTTTTCAATTGTACGTTTTGTATTTTGTTGTGATTTTGGAATTGAAATGACGAAGGCGTTTTATTCTCTATCCAAACACTTTATCCATTGATAACCCCTTTGAGCCTTAATGAATGAATTCTTTCATATCCCTCTCTCGGAATCGCTCTAGTGCAATAAGATCGAAATTGCCAGAATGAAAAATGAAATGATGGAAAAATGAAAAAAAAAATGAAAATGAAAAAATGATGAAAAAGAAAAAATGATGAAAAAAAGAGAAAAAGACAAAAATCGGGAAAAAGTCAAAAGAAATCCATCTAACTTATGAAGTTGGATGAACTACGTCTGACTTGATCCCGAAAGGGTACGTAGGCAGCCTCTCCGAGGTTCAGTCACAACAAAGGAAAAAATCCAAAAATTCCCCACATATTGAAACTGGGGCAGAAGTTATGTTTAATAATTCCGAGAGTTGTAAATATTTTTTAACCCTCGTTGAAATTTTGAGCCTTTATATCTTTCTTTCTTAACCCACCCAAAAGCCACGTTACAGTCCAAAGAAAGACCTTCTGATCAATTTTGAAATGATAACAAATACAACGAAGGAGGAGCGAAGCGTCGGATAATCCCCGTGGTACAGAAAACAAAATACAAAAAGGAAAAATGAAAAATAAAAAAAAAATGAGAGAGTCTCATCAGTGAAAACCTTAGCCGGCACCGTGAGGCGATTGTAAGGTTGAGAGAAATAAAATGAGAGAGTCTCATCAGTGAAAACCTTAATCGGCACTGTGAGATGATTGTGAGGTTGAGAGAATAAATGAGAGATTTCTATTGGTGAAAACCTTTCGAGGCACCTTAGGGCGATCGTGAGGACTATCGGAAAAGAGAAAAGGCAACAAAAAAGAGTATCGGTTTGGGTCAAAGGCAATTCAGAGTCAGAATAATGATTGGAACGAACTGGGTCAGAGTTTAAATACATGGCATGGTCGGCGGAATCAGCCAGCAAATACCCAGATAAGTTCTGTCATCTCTCCAAAACACCCTTACTTTTCTTTCATTTTTCTGCATTTCATTGTTTACCTTTTTGAGAGCTAACTACCGGCTCCTGATAACGGAAGTTGAAACAACACTGGATCAGAAAGGAAAGAAGATTTGGGAAGGGAATAAAGAAGCTTGGCAAACATGGCCAAAGAAAAAGAAAACAAAACAAAAATGGAGAAATGAGAAAATACAAAAAGAGTCTGCAAGGGACAAGAAGTCGAAAGTTATGCGACATGAGAAAGTGAAAACAAAGGAAGCAATAAGAAGTGGGGACGGCAGATGCCAGTTGCCAGCAGTTTATATCTAATAAATTTTGTTTCATGCAGGAACAAATTGTCACTAATCACTTTAAAGTGAATGTGACCAATGTGGAAAATTTAAAATACCAAAAAGAGAAAGTCCACCGAATAAGTGGAGAAATTCACAAGCAAGAGATAAGTTGGTAAAAAGAAAATACCAAAAAGAGGAAGGTAACATCTTTTAAAATCCACTCCCAGTCCTCAGGCTGAGGGGAATATTTTCTGCATTTGCATTGCACGTTTAATTTTCAGTTAGGTACCCACCTTCTAATACGGGAATACTTTTCTGCATTTCGCATTGCACGTTTAAATTCTGTTAGGTGCCCACCTTCTAATACGGGAATATTTTCTGCATCGCATTGCACGTTTAAATTCTGTTAGGTGCCCACCTTCTAATACGGGAATACTTTTCTGCATCGCATTGCACGTTTAATTTCCGTTAGGTGCCCACCTTCTAATACGGGAATATTTTTCTGCATTCGCATTGCATGTTTAATTTCACGTTAGGTGCCCACCTTCTAATACGGGAATATTTTCTGCATCGCATTGCACGTTTAATTTCTGTTAGGTGCCCACCTTCTAATACGGGAATATTTTTCTGCATTCGCATTGCACGTTTAATTTCTGTTAGGTGCCCACCTTCTAATACGGGAATACTTTTCTGCATTTACATTGCACGTTTAATTTCTGTTAGGTGCCCACCTTCTAATACGGGAATATTTTTCTGCATTCGCATTGCATGTTTAATTTCGGTTAGGTGCCCACCTTATAATACGTGAATACTTTTCTGCATTCGCATTGCACGTTTAATTTCGGTTAGGTGCCCACCTTCTAATACGGGAATATTTTTCTGCATTCGCATTGCATGTTTAATTTCGGTTAGGTGCCCACCTTCTAATACGGGAATATTTTTCTGCATTCGCATTGCATGTTTAATTTCGGTTAGGTGCCCACCTTCAAATACGGGAATATTTTTCTGCATTTGCATTGCACGTTTAATTTCAGTTAGGCGCCCACCTTCTAATACGGGAATACTTTTCTGCACATCATGGTTTATATAGTTAAAAGCCCACACTGGGGCAGAAAAAGAAAAAAAAGGTAGTTTGTTGTTTTGTTTTGAGCAGGTTCAGCTCGAGATCAAGAAAAACAAGAAAATCAACAAAAAGAGAGTCAACAAGAAAAACAAGAAAATCAACAAAAAGAGAGTCAACAAGAAAAGAAAAATCAACAAAAAAAAAGAGTCAGCATCAAAGAAAATCAACAAAAAAAGGAAGATTCTGCATCACCGGAAAAGGAAGAAGAGCAAAAGCTAGATTAAGAACAATTGTAATTGTAGGATCATAGCTTAGAATAGCTTCTTCATTTTACATTTCCCCCCCCCGGTGTAATAAGGAGTAAGTCAGCAGGTCTCAACAGTGTCAATGCAACAGTGAGTCTGGTAGTTTTTAAAACTGCCAGACCTTCCCGAACTACACTGACCTGATTCCTGTTTAGCCCAGGATATGTAGGCAACCTCTAAAGCAGGGTGCGGTCAAAAGGTTTTCAAAAATGCTTTCACGGAATGTGCCAATGTGCAAAAATCTCTCATTATTGCTCACTTGTCTTTGCACTGAAACTCTTCGTGTTCCCGAGCAAAGAGGGGCAGCTGTGAGCACATGATTTTTGCACCGAGCAAACAATTCTAAAATTAAAATAAATATATTTTTTTTTTTTTGAGTGCAATTACTTGCTTTGTTTGGAATTAGCTATACTTTTGAGTTTGAATAAGTAGAAATTAGAAGAAAATCAAAAAAAAATAGGCTAAGTAATTAATTTGTTAGTTTAATTAGTTAGATTTTAAGAAAATTATCAAAATAGTTTAAGTAGGAGAAAATAAGAGGGAAAAATAGCAGAAAAATTGCAAAAAATACTAGAAAATTTGAGTAAATAGGAAATTAGGTTTTATAATTTTTCATAAAGGAAAAAGAAAAAAAAAGTATAAAAGAAAATACCTAAAAATAATTAAAATGACAAGAAAAATACAAAAAAATACATAATATAACAAGACTGGGCCAAATATGATTCAAATGGCCGGCCCAGTCCCTAAGCCCAAAGGAAACGGGTCCAGGTCTTTAAGAGGCAAACGATCTCAGCCGTCCATCAAGTTCAATCCAATGGTCCAGGAAATTAGCGGTTTAGTTTTAATTAATTAAATGTGAGATCAAATCTCAACCGCCCGTTTAGAATGATCTAACGGTTGATGGCTTAGGGTCTCATTTGTAATCAAACGGCGTCGTTTTAGTAACGCACGCATGAGCCGTTGATCTCTCTCAAACGGACGGCCAGGATTTCCTAGGACATATTGCCTATATAAGGCTTCTGTCTGAAGAAGCCGTCTCATTTTAGCCCAGTTCAAACCCTAGAGACGGCCGCCCTTATTCCCCCTCTCTTCTTCATCATCATCTTCATCACAAGAAACCCTAGATCGCCATGGCGGCCACCACCTTCCACGGTGGTCGCCGGCTTCTCTTTACCCCTCCTTTCTTCTTTTCCTTTTTCTTATCATTATCTTCACCAAAAACCCAGAAAAAACACCCTGTTCTTCAAGTTCCGGTCACCGGAATCTTCGCCGGTGACCACCAAACAACGAAGATCCCTTCCAAACCAATGCCGTTCGAACCCCCGTCCCATGATCTACCCAACCATATAAGTCACCACCGTCGAATAAGCCTGGAGCGTCTCGAATATCCGAAAAAGGGTCGTCGGAACCCTAACTCCGGCGACCCCCAAAATTAAATCACCAAGATCCAGTCTTTCTACCTCCCCAAACACCCTTAGCCAAACATAAATCCAAAAAGACTTCACTTTGAAGTCTAAAAGGAAAATCAGAGTGACAAAAGAAAGAAAAACGAAAAAAAAAGAAACAAGGGAATAATGAAGAGATTGCTGCAAGTCGGAGAAAAGAGAAAAAGAAAAAGAGAGGCAAAGAAAGAGAGAGGAAAAAATGCGGTGAATAAGGAGGTTTAGGAAAGCTTGGGGGACAGACCCCGCAAGCTAAGTTCCTTTCCCTTGCCTGTTTGATTTTCTTTGTTCTTATTTGTGTGTTTAGCATGTTTTTATTAATTAGTCGCATGAATTAGGTTTCTTAGTTTTTGATAAGTTTCTGTTTCTTTCTACCCTTCTTCTTTATCTCATGCTTCACATGCTTAGTGGTTTAGTCAGCTGTTATATCTATCTCGTCTGTGTGCTTCTCTGTTTGGACTCCTGTTCTGATATCTTTGTCCTCTGTTAATATTAGACCTTTCAATCTCGTTGGTCTTCAACATCTCCTTTGCATGCCTAGTTTTGACTCTAGTCTTCTTCGTTAGATTTTAAATAGTTTGAATGATTCTTCTCTCCTGATTAGTTATAAGGATCTTATCTGATTGTTTCTTCTTTTGTTTTTGCCTGCTCCTTTTGAGCCCGTTAATAATGGGATTTTATCTGTTATTTGTCCTGTTTTTATGGTTCTTTGCTCTAAGTTCAGAGATTTCATCTTTCCCTTGTCATTTTAATTGTTGAGTTTTGATTCACTGCAAAAGCATGATCTTTGATCTGTATCTGCTATTTAAAATTAAGTTCAAGTTACTGTGGCCACTCTTGTTGCCTTTGGCTTTAATGATCTATGATAGAATTAGGCCTCTTTTTCATCTTGTTCATCTTCATAGTGTTTGCTTCAAATCATGTTAAGTCATAAGAGTTACCTTGAATTCCCTTGCTTCCTTCATCTTGTAAATATTGTAGTCTTTGGATCTGTTTAGCTTTTACAGTCCAACTTTCTCCTATTGTCATGAATGCATAGTTTTAATAGTAGCTTAACTTCATTCTCTTCTCATCTTTACATTAAGTTGCTTTTGAAGTATCCTGGTTGATCTTTCTTGTTTCTTTTTCACTGTTTCTCCATGTTCTTCTTTTCATCATCTTCATCTTATTTGTCATGCACTTGTGTTAGATTTAGGTTGGTTGATTACCATTCTCATATTAATCTGTTAGACCCATTGCTCTCATGTCTGATATAAGCCTTAGTTCATCTCTGGTTGAATGTTATGAAAAATAGCCTTTACTATGCCTATGTTCATGAACCCTAAGTGTGCTTTGGGTCTTCCAGTGAATCACTCAACATGGAATTGATTGTAACTCATGCCTGCTTAATGTTTAATTGACACTGTACTACTTGAAATTGAGTTTGTAAGACTGATTAATTAAAATTCAACATTATCCAACTTCTTTTCTGAATTTTGATTAGTTGATAAACATATTTGGTTTCATGTGTTTATGTGTGCAATTGCATGTTGAAATGGCTAAGTTTGCAATAGTTTGATGTTAAGTATGAACACTGTTGATGTCTATTATGCTTAGGAGGATTGGTTATAGCTGTTAGTACTAAGTTCCATGAAAGTGGTTAGTTTTGAAATAGGACTAAAACTGAAAATCACAAAAATTAGGCTATAAGTTAAATAATTGGCTTAAGAATGGTCAGCCCTGCAAAGGGTTGACCTATTCTATAAAGCCCTAACACACAGCCCACTTTAAAAGTGGCTGGTTGTGCAAAAGGGGCTATGTATGCAAATGCAGACTAGCCCAGGCTCTCTTTAGAGCCCTGAGCATAAAATGGCCAAACCTGCAAATGGTTTTGGGCCCAAATGTTCAGTGATTGGCTTTAATAGCCAAAGCTAAGTCTCAACTTGAGACTGGCTAGATTTTAAAGAGTTGCTTTAATAATAAAGCAGGCTATGCCTGCAATTAGCTTAAATTTGAAATAACTTAGTGTTAATTAACTGAAATAGATCCAGAAGTGGCTAAAATTGAAATAGTCCCTTAAAATAAATCTGGCCAGCCCTTAAATACTAATGCCAGGGCCGGCTATTAGTTAAATAGGTTCAAAGGTTGCTGAAATTTAACCTAGGTAAGCTAGTAAATAAACAGTGCCCTTAGGGACACAATTGGGAATTAAAAAGGTGAAATAGTAAATAGTTAGAACCTAAGAGGGTAGGGGAGTCCTTTGTACCCCTGATTTCTGTAATTTTGCAGAGATTAAAGGGTATAATGGTCTCCCTAAAAAGGGAAATCTGTAAAAATCTCAAACCCTTAGGGATACATTGGTAAAAACCCACTAAAAGGAATCTTTAGAACCTTCCAGCACATGCTGGAAGGGTTTTGATAACTGATTTGGGGGACTTAAGTATACATTTCATAATTTTAGGAGGGGGAGAAGTGGGATTAATCCCATACTTTCTCCCCAAGTCATCAGCCCTTAGCCTCAACTATATATACCTCTAGAAAAGGGCTGAATAGGGGTTCCAATTCTGAAAAATCTGGAAATACACTCAAGCTAAATTTATACAAATTGCAGAACAAAAATAGGAAGATAACAGTGGTACCTCTGGGAATTTTCGAGTGAAGATTCTAATCTGGTTCTTCGGTCCTCTTTGCTTGGTCATTTGCCTGGATTGCTACTCTTTTGTTGCTGTTGGGTTCTCTATTATTGTTGCTGTGGTATTTTCGGCTCTGTGTGTCCTCGGTCATCTATAGTCACTGTTGCATTGCTTTGCTTGAGTCTTTGCTGTGCTGCTTGCTTTCTCCCTTAGAACTCATCGGTTGTCTCTCTGTGATTCAGGTACACCATTCTTATCATTAAAGCTGTAATGCCAAATTGTTGAATAAAAAGGGAGCTCCAGATTTTGATTATGTTGTTGAGTAGTTTAATTTCGTTTTCAATTTGTAGTGAAGCATGTAGTAGTATGAAAACAAAACAAAAATGCTGTAATAGTTAGTATAGTAGCAGTAGCATAGTAGTAGTATAGTGTAGATAGCTTACCATTTAGTTTAATTAGGTAAAGGCTCTAAAACATAAGCTAATTAATAATACCTGCAAGACTAATAATCTGGTAATGTAATAAGTCATGAGGAAATCAGTAGTGTAATGGTAGTATAGTCGTAGATCACTCATCATTTAGTTAAATAGGAATCCTGTTGAAATCAGATTCGATCAACTCACTTGCATGCATTAATAATAATAAATTCGCCTAGCTAACCTGTTTCACTAATTAATTTCAAAGTTTGAATAAGTTTAAAAGATGAGGAATAAAATTGGCTGTGTTGATTTTAAAATGGGTTTAATTTGGTGTTAAAATCAGTATTCAAACATACCCCAAAGTTGTAGAACAAGTCTTGGAAAGAAAGAGTAATAAATAGATAGATTATTCATAATTGGGTCTGTGAACATGGTATGAAGTACGTCGAATTAGAATCAGTAGACATGTATATACTATCAAGTCTTTTAGCTTTAGATAAATTAGTTGTTCATTGACAAACAGTTAGAATATTTGAGCACGGTCTCACAAGTTGAATCGATTCTCAGCTTATTAACTTCAAAACTGTTATAGAATACTAGCAGAAAACAAAAAAGGATGGCAACAGTTCATTCATATATGCATTAGTTGTAATCTAGGATTAATATTGATATTTTTGTACAGTTATTTTGCCTTTTGATTAATAAAAGAGTAGTTAAATTTTGTTCTTCTATGTTCGATTATTATGAGTCCATGGTTTATGTTGTCTTTAGTATTTTCGCCTAATTTGGGCCTAACTCTCATTTTGGGCCCGAAATATAATATAGAATCGACTGGCTTGGCAAAAAATGGAAATCCGGTAATGGCTTGGGCCTTTAAGGCCTGGGCAGATTGAAAACTCGGCAAGGAAAGCAGAAGAGGAGACTAGGCCCAATCAATAACATGAATTCGACGGGCCTGGAGTATTTAATGATACAAAATCGGCTAAGGCAAAAACAATATAGCAAATGTAGTACACGCAAAATAGGATTGGACTTTAATAAATTAAATTGGGACGAGCCTCGCCCGAATAACAACGGGGCCCCCATTTAGTAATAAGATGACATAGTAGAATCGGAGAGGCTATTAGCGAATTCCATAACCTCTCCCAAAGTTAAAAGCCGATATAGACTGTCTTAAGGCACGATTTTAATATACCTTCCTATGAACGAGTGTGCACTTGGTGCGACTCAAATCCAAATCTCGGTAAAGCTGAAATACACCAAAAGTCATAGGCGTACTGGTTGCGGTATGACTCGAGGCGTGTTTTCGCGATACCGCAAATTCTTAAAAAATAATATTTAACATAAAGCACATTATATCGTTAAAACCTAATTGAGTCAAACAAAAGTCAAGAACTACAGTGGAGCGACCGTGCTAAAACCACGGAATCTGGGAGTGCTTAACACCTTCTCCCGGGTTAACAGAGTTCCTTATCCGGATCTCTGCTTCGCAGACATTTATAAGAGTCAAAATTCCTCGGATTCGGGATTAACCGGTGACTTGGGCCATACCTTTTTCATTATGGAGTGGGGCGACATGTCGCTGCAGTGCTTCTTTGTGTCTTGGCGGTAGTGGATGCGGGGATCTGATGTAAGGCCGATGCTTTTATTTGTTGAAGTGCGAGGGTTGTTCCCACCAGCCCTCGTTGCATCTATCCCTCCTTGCTTCTAACTGTATTGTCGTGTGCCGCTGGGTTGGTCTGTTAAGGTCATCCTCTTCTGCTTGTACCTCGGCACAGTAGGCATTGTGGATCTCCTCCCATGTGGTAGGTGGATACATCATGAGTCGGATCAGTAGCTTTTTAGTTGCTCTCGGACCATCTCTACTCAACCCATTTTGGAAAGCTGCGACCACCATGCCTTCCGATACGTTTGGTAGGCTCATCCCTACTCTGTTGAATCTGTCCAGGAAGTACCTGAGTCTTTCGCCTACGGTTTGTCATACGACGATGATATCGTTGAACTTGGCTTCTGCTTTCTTTGCTCCTGCATGGGCGGTGGCGAACTTATACACCATTTCTTCAAATGTTGATATCGTTATGGCTGGCAGCTGTGAGTACCATGCTAATACCCCATCCCCCCGTTAACATTTCTCTAAACTTTTTTAGCAGTACGGATGGTATTTGTTCTTTTGATAGATCATTACCTTTCACAGCGGTCACGTAGTGGATCAGGTGGTCTTTGGGGTTTGTCGTCTAGTTATATATCCTTAAGTAAGGTGGCATCTTGATGGTTTTTGGGATCGGGTGAGGTGCATCTTCTTCGCTATATGGCTGTTCGGCGAATCTTCCCACGTCGCACTTCGATTGTAGCTTAGGAGCGGCAGGAATTTTGTGTACTCTTTCTTGATGCTCTTTTATTTGATCCCGAGGTGACTTGTTTTCGTTTTCCATTTCCTGCATTTTTTAGGATGGTTGCATGTGTGCTATCTCTAGTCTGGTCACTGGTGTGGTTGTTGTTTGTACGTACAACATCGGGTTCACTGGTAGTAATGATGTCTGTCGTCAACAGGTTTTTAATGTAGCTTTGGAGCGATTTTTCAAGCAAATTGCCTAAAGTGTTCTTCAGACACTCTTCCAGTAGCTTTTTGACCACCAGGGGTGGTATTTCTTTGACTACAGACGTGGAAGCTCCTTTTTCGTGCAAGATCGTTAGATCTTCAGATGGAGAGGGTGAGATTTCTCCCTTTTGAGTGCTACCGGGTGTTGTGTTCAAGATATTTTCTCTACCGGCCTCGTTGAGGGGGCCTAAGAGGTTTGTTGTGATGCCTGCTATTGCTTTCAACCTTGCGTCATTCTCTATTTTTTTTCGATTTTAATAGGATGTGAAGGAAGGTGGTTTGTTTTTTATATTCTAGGTGTAAACTATTATTTCGATTGCCGAAATCCCCATAAACGGTGCCAAATTAATTGACTCGAAAGTTAACAAATACTTTGCAAGTAAATACCATCTAAAAATAGATCAAGGGTCAACCGTAATCGAAAATAATAAGGCCCAGAAATGTGAATTGTATATCTTATTGCTTTTGATAGATTCAGTATTATAGAGAGAAAGAGATATAGAGAGAAATAGAGAGAGAAAGTTTGTATTAGAAAAGATGTGATCCCCTTTACAATATTGAGATCCTCCTTTATATAACATGAGAAGCCCCTCGAAATAATAAAACAATACAGGGGTAGGTCACGTGACTTCGAGTGGATGATGAGACTTAAGGGCATGTTTTCGCTCCGACATTCTGATATCGTACCCACACTATGACTATTGCTTAGTCATGGGTCGTTGCTATCGTAGTGGGCAGAATTTGACTCTATCCACTTTCGATTATTATTTTGAGAGCGATTATACAATATCCTATTAGAGGCCAAGCCCAATTAATACCTGAAAATGTAATGCCTCGCTTGTGAAAAATAGTTTAAGAACAACGTCGTTAATAATACTCCCCTTGTTTTAAAAAAAATGAACCTATTTTCTTTTTAGTTATTTTAAAAAAGAATGGTCTCTTTCTAAATTTTGAAAAAAATGAAACTTTAGACTTCTAATTTTACCTTTAATAAGATAAGTTAAAATCACACAAATATCTAAGGATTATTTTAGAAAATAAGTAATTAAATATTGTGTCGAGTCAAATAAGTATAGACAAATTAAAACTAAGGGAGTAAGAAAATTCTAGCGCATGATTTTAGGTTGAAGGTTGATATGATCGTATTTCATAAGTACACAAAAATTAAAACAAAGGGAGTAAGAAAATTCTAGCGCATGATTTTAAGTTCAAGGTTGATATAATAGTATTTCAAGAGTATTCAGTACTATCCTGATAATTGAGGAATTCATTACCCTAATTCCTTTTTTTTAATAATTGAGAAATTGTCTAGGCTCCACTGCTTTTAGTTTAGTTTATTGCGATACCCAATAATTTTTCAGCATGGACTGAACCAAAGGCCTGACAAATGGTAATTGTTCCTCCGCCACCGTCTACGTTCTTGTCGTAACTTGTGATCAGTGGCAAGATCTCTAAGAAAGGGTGCAAATTTATTTTCCTAGCTAGTGAAAATTGAATCAATTAGATTATATAGATTTTGAACCCTTTTAATCATTAAATTATACTTTTGTATTATATTAAGTATGTTAAAAACTTAATATATAAAGGTAAAAATAAATTTTATCTTATACTATAACGGTATAATTTCAAAATATATTTGAGTGAACACCCTTGCGCCCCCAAATCGGCCGTGCTTGTGACATTAGTTTAAAAGTTTAAAAGTAGCTGACAAATTGTACTTAAAAGTTTAAAGATCAAAATTTGAATTTGTCCAACTGAAAAGGCATTTGAATATTATGTTGGATTTCCTTGCATTCCTTGTTGGTTAATGGCTCGGGAACCTGCGTCTTCTTCCTCACAACTTTGGGAGAAACATATACTCCATATCTGTATTGGGTTCTGTTGTATAGTAGCAAAGTTTACAGCAAAATTGTAAGCTGTTTGTTTCCAGCACCAGCTCTCAAATTTCATAATCTCTCATTGTTCACGAGCTACCTTTTTTTCTTCTAAGTGTTATCCATCTCTCATCCTCCCATCTCCAATTCGGTACTCCTGAATTCAACCCCGATTCTCTTATCCTTTTCAGAGCAGTGTCCATTAAGCTAACAAATTTCCATGGTTTCTGTCTCCTCTGCCGATGATCAAGAATGCTCGTTGGGGAAGTTGTCACAAAATCTTGATTCGGATTGGATTCCTCAAGAAATGGATGTTAGCGGTCCATCTTTCTCTTGGATCTCTTCTCAAGCATTTGCTTAAGAAATCCTTTGCCTGTAAAGATAGAAACTTTGGAATTTCTGGGGTTTGTCACGTTAGTCCACGGTGATCCGCCTGTGGCCACTTCTATAATACTATAATAGTACATCCTAATCCCCATATATCAGCTGCAAACCCCTGTTCCGAATCAACCCACCTAACACAACCAAAGTCTCCAATTTTGGCACGGGTTTTACCTAATAAAATGTCAGTGTACTACGCCTCTTGAATGTAGGTACTCTGCTCCTTGCAGAATTTGCTTGGTATAGTGACCACCCTGTTTCAGGATTTCATCGGTTATTGTACCGTCCGACTCCGACATATAAGATTAAACTTGAATTTGTCCTTTTCTTTTGTAACATCGTACCCCTTGTAGCTAACTATGTCAATTCGGATAAAATTTTCTGCTCCTTTTGCAACAACTGTGACTTCCATAGCTCTACGGACTTGACAGCAAAAATCTCGTTGGACCAATGTGACTCAGCAACGGAGACGATGGCAGAGGAGCCGTGGCCTATTGTTTGTCCTCTCGTCCAATCCATTTTAGAAGAAGAAAATTGGTTACAGCAAACTAGCAAGTGTAACCAATGTTGAGAAGCTGCAAGAAGGTATATATTACTTTATAAGCATGTAATAAAGTGAATGTTCGAAGCTCCAAATTGGTTGGTTAGACTTAGGTTTCCACTCTTTTTTTCTCTAATAGTAATAATTATAAAAAGATTGCTTTAACGAAATTTACAACGGATGAAATGGTTGTGGCAATTCGGCAGCTCGATTAGGCTGAAGGGTTACCATTACTTGGCCAATTGGGTTGATGCCACGTCGCAAGATTTAGCATAAGGAAGTGGCCTAGTGCATATCAATTTACCCTAAAAGAAAAGTAGTACATCTCAATTTAACGTGTTTAAATTTTCAATTTATATTTGATTGAAAGAAGTTAGATAAGGTAAATTCAGTTAGGATCCTTTGTTTTGTATAGGATTTAATGAACTCTAAAGATTAAATTCAGGGGATGAGGAAGGTGTTTGATAAGTATTTTTTCGTGAGACACAGTTGAAAACCCACACAAATTCTTGGGAATATTTCACATTTTGGTAGGCATTGAGTTCAAGTGGAGTTTGAACCATTTCACTTGTTACATGTGTATCCACCAAAATTACTAAAATACGTACTCAAAATTCTAAGAACTGGATAGTTATTTTAGTGTATGTGACCTCTAGGTCAAAGGTCAAGAGTTCAGTCACTAATATTTGTATTAGGGTAGATTGTCTATATTACACCTTTTGAGGTGTGGTCTTTGTTGAGTTTTTTGTTATTTGTTACTTATAACAAAAAAAAGGTGTGAATGGAAAATGATGGGAAAAGAAATGGAGGAAGGTAAAATTTTGATTTAGTTCGCTTTACTATTGCACTTTTGTCCCTCATTAGTAGAAGGAAAGAAAAACTTTGAGTATATATTGAGAAACTGATCTTTTAACTCTTAAAGAGCTAAGAAGAAGTCAAGCCTCGCGGCGTTGCCATCGTCGTCGCTTGCTCGGCTCGGCTTCCGCTTCCGCTTCGGATTTGCAAAGATTGATTGATTAATCATTTTGGACAAAATTCTTTTAAAATATTTAATTAAACTAATTAATGAAAATTCAATCCGGAGTAATCCATAACCTGCGACCTGGTCTGTTCCAACTCATTTCTTTTCCGAATTAATTTAAGTTCGTCTTAATATTTCCGCAATATTTCCAACAGCTATTGCTGTTCTGAAACAGTGTCAAACCCGCTCCAACAGCTATGGCTGTTCTGAAAAGGTTTGAAGGTTGCAAACCTTTTCAGAAACAGTACCAAAATTGGCTATAAATATTCCTTCAAATCTCAGAATATTAACTTATGAATTTTTTTTTTCTTCTTTTTCTTCTTCTTCTGCACATAAAAATTTCGGTTTGTTTAACAGCTTTCGCGTGGTTCACTGATCATCGATATTTTTGGTACCAACACTCCAGTGATTTAATTCATTCTATCCTCGGAGGATATATTCCACAACCTCGGGTATTTGAGGGAATTAATTTTTTTAAGGACACGCTGTGTATTCAGTGGGCTTGATTTATTCCTATACTTTTTCTAGAATTAATTTTGAAGTTACTATACTTTTTTTCAAAATTTATTTTGACGTTCTAGTTCTACTAACTTTCTGTTTCTCAGAAAGTTTATCGTTTTACTAGTTTGATTTGAAGATATAAAAAATTCATCGGAATATTGAAATTCAGAAATCGATTTGAAGAACATAAAAGCTTCATCATTTTCTATGTAACAGTATATAAAAACATCAGCTTTTATGTACTACTTAATTATTATAATGTTTTTTACTATTTAGATTTTTGCCGTTAGTTGAACTCTTCTGTTGCTGATAGTGACAAATGGCAATTGATAACGAAAATTCTTTTGTGGCTATTGCTGCAACGATGATAGCCTCATCAACTCGCATTGTTGTTCCTCCGACCGAGAAACCGGTGAAATTTTATGGAGCGAACTTCAAAGGTTGGCAGTAAAGGGTGTTCTTCTGGCTTACCATACTTGGTATGCATATAGTCACTAGTGAAGAGCCTCTAGTACCTGTTACGGACATGCCAGACAATGTGTGACGACCCAACCCGTCGTCTCACATGTATTTCCCCGTTTCCTCCATTTATTTCTTCTTCATGTTTCATCATCGACATTGGTTGTGTTAGAGTTTAATTGGATTTGTTTTGATATGAAATGAGACAGTTAGTCTCTTTTAGAAAGGCTTGGTTTGGAAAAGTCAACCAGATATTTAATTATAACTTAGAGGGCTCGGATGTGAGTTTCCATGATTCGGTTACCTTCGGGAGGTGATTTTTGACTTAGGAGTGTGATCGAAAGTGATTTTTTGAGGGCCGATGTAGAATTATGCTTTAATTGGCGAAGTTAGAATTTTGGCGAATTCTGGTTGATAGGTGAGATTTTAATCTGGGGGTCAGAATGGAATTACGAGAGTGCTGGAGTGGACGGTTAACCGCATAAGCGGTTTTGGTCATTAAATTCCATAGAAGCAGAATTTGAACCGAAAAAATGGCTTTGTAATTTTAACGAGAATCCGCAAAAGTGAATAGTTTGGCCGCAGAAGCAGTCCCGCATAAGCAGAAGCGCGACCGCAGAAGCGATAGTTGACTAGGTAGAAAGGCTTAAATGTTATATTTCATCCGCGAGCATGGAGTATTTTCCACCATTGTTGAGCGAACTAGAGAGCTTTGGGTGAGTATTTTTGGTAGTTTTGACTGGCAATCGATTGGAGGTAAGTCCCTTTGCCTAATTATTCAAGTTTATGGTAGAATTAACATGTAAATTGGTGGAAATTCATCAAAAGGGAAGTAAGTTAGGGCTTAAGAAATCATAAGTTAAAAATAGAATTTGGAGGGTCAAATGGACTCCAATTTTGGTATTTTGATATGTATAGACTCGTGGCAAGATAAGGAATCCGGTGATGTAAATTTCATAATTTTCTGAGAAGTGGGCCCAAGGCTCGGGTTTTGCCAACTTCGTGAATTTGATGCTTTTCGAGTCTCTTCGATTGGGTTTTGTAATGTATAGCTTGTGGTTTTAATGAGATTCGGCGCTCGGGGAGGTTGATTCGAGAGGAAAAGGCATAGCGAGCTAGATTTGTGGTCGGCTCGAGGTAAGTAATAGATTTTGATGATGACCTGAGGGTTTGAAACCGTGGAATATCATATCATAACTCTATATTGAGGCGAGACACGTACTCTATGACGAGTCTGAGGTCGTTTGTGATTAGGGATTGTGACCTAGTCTATCCCGAGTGATATTTATACTGTGTTCCAGACTAGAAATCATTTGCTAATCATCCTACTTGGATTTTATGGATATATTTGGGCTTTGTGCCGATCATTTGAATCCTTAAGGGATTATTATAATTGTTTCCATATTACTTGGCATGTTAAATGATTTCAGTCTTGAGTTTAAACACCGTTTTGAAATGTTAAGCCATATTTCTAAGATTTGAAACTTAAACTACATTTTATGACTTTTTGAGCTGAGAGCTATTACCTTGATATTGCCTGTGTGGATTATGTGCACATTCTGGACTAAGTATTGATTGGGTTGCATGCGCATCGATGTTATGTTGATATTACGCTTGGGTTGTAGGAGCCTCTCCGAAGTCTGAACCCCCACAGTGAGCGTGGATATCTAATTGTTTTACCTGTCATTGATTTGCTGCTATTTCATCGTTAAATATGCTGCATTTCCGGTTATAGCTTTACATTGTAATATTTCATGATTTCTTATCTTTAATCATTATATATGTTTATTACTCATTGACTTAGAGCACTCACTTTACTCCCTGTATCGTGTGTGCAGATACATGTATCCAAGAGGCTCAGTAGAGTTATTAGCTACTTACGAATTTATCCCAGAGTTGTCGAGGTAGCGACTTGGCGTCTGTACGACCCGACTTCTCCCCTTATCCCTTTTATTTTAGCATCCTAGACTCTTTTATGTGTAGATTTGATACTCAATTGTATTTAGAGGCTATAGACTCGTGACCCAAGATATGTTAGGAGTTGTTTTGATAGTTGTTATGGTTTTTTGCATATTGCTTCTATTTACTATCGGGTTGGAAATTTTGTTAACTGCTAAATTAACTCTATTAAGTGGAAATGTATTTTCATACTTGGGTTGAGACTGTTCAAATGGCCGGGCTTGCCTAGCAATTGTGTTGGGTGCTATTACGATCGAGATTGGGTCGTGACAAATTGGTATCAGAGCCTAGGTACTAGACCTAACGAGTCATGAGTTAGTTTAGTAGAGTCTCATGGATCGGTACGGAGACGTCTGTATTTATCCTCGAGAGGTTGCAGAACATTTAGGAAAACATCATATTCTTGAAATTCTTGCCGGGCATTGTTGAATCAAGAACTAAACTTCTGTATTCTATTCTCTTGTAGATAGTGAGAACTCGTGTGCTACCGGACGTGACGGACAACCACCAGTACCACCCACTAGAGGCCGTGAATGCGGTTGTGGTCGTGGGCGAGGTAAAGCAGCGGGGGAAGCACCTGTTGACCCACCAGTTGCCCCACCTCAGGGCCATACTCCAATTATTGATACTCCAGCACCACATGTGCAGGCACCAGTAGTGTCCATTGTGATTCCAGGTCTCTAGGAGACGTTGGCTCAGACACTATCCATTTGCAATGGCCTAGCCTAGGTAGTCTCAGCCACTACTGCAGCAACTACATCGCGGGCAGGGGGAAGTAGTCAGACCCCAGCCACTCGTACGCCTGAACAGGTTGTTCTAGGATAGAAGTCACCAGGAGCAGTTCCAGCTCAGCCGGTTGCACCAGTAGCACCAGAAGCATTGGTTGCACCAGCTCCAGACTATGTGGTTCTAGTTATGCCTGACGATAAGCAATGTCATCTTGAGAGATTCGATAGACATCAGCCTGCGACATTCAGTTGTGGCGAGGGCGAGGACACCTATGGTTTCTGGATAAGTGTTAGCATATGCTTCGCACCGCATGGATGTTAGAGTCGAGTTGGGTGGCATATACTACCTTCCAGTTCTCAAGGGCTGCATTTACCTAGTGGGAGGAGTTTGAGAGGTATAGGCCTAATGGAGCAGTGCCCCTTACATGGCATCAGTTCTCCATTCTCTTCTGGAGAAGTACGTACCACAGCCTCGTAGAGAGGAGCTCCGTCATGTGACGACCCGGTTAAGGGGAAATGTCTGTGACCCAGTACGAGATGAGGTTTACGCAGTTAGCTAGGCATGCTACTTGGATGAACCCAATAGATCGGGAGAGGATTAAGAGGTTCGTAGATGGCCTCAACTATTCACTTTGCACTTTGATGACTAGAGATAGGGTTTTGGGTGGCTCATTTGAGGAGGTAGTTGACATGGCTCGAGAGATCGAGACAGTACGCTGTAGGGAGCGTGAGAAGAGGGAGGACAATAGGCCTCGAGGTTCAGGTAGCTTTAGTGGTGCTCCTTCTAGGGGCCAGTTACAGCGTGGCAGAGGTTGTTCCTTCAGGCCTCCTCAGTCAGGTCTTCTAGAGTATAGTGGGGCTTCTTCAGGCCGTGGTCATCCGGGATTTAAGCAGGGCCAATCTCAACTTAGTGCCCTTCAGCACAGAGCTCTACTCATGCCTCTTCAGCCCAGGATTCTTCAGTAGTGAGGGGTTCCCTTCAATCCCCTTCTCCAGCGCTGGGTAGTTGCTACGGGTGAAGTGAGTTAGGTCATATGAGGAGGCAGTGTCCTTAGCTTTGTGGTAGTTAGTCTAAGTAGAGGGATCAACCCTCATCTTCTGCTCAAGTTTCTTCAGGACCCACCTAGTCAGTTAGGGGTAGAGGCCAAGTACCCAGTGGTCATCCTAGGGGTGGAGGCCGGACTGGCAATGGTCAGGCTCGATTCTACGCTCTCCCAGACAGGAGGGACGCCATTGCATCAGATGATGTTATCAAGATTATATCTCAGTCTTCCACAGGCAGGGGCGGACGCAGGGGGGCGCAAGGGTGTACCTCTATCTTGTTTGATCCCGGATCTACCTATTCATATGTATCTTCATATTTTTCTTATCACTTGGATACGATCTGAGGGTGTCTTTCTTAGCCTATTCACGTATCTACCCCAGTAGGTGACACTATTATGGTAGAACATGTATATTGATCTTGTCTGGTGACAATTGGGGGTCTGGAGACCCGAGTTGACTTGTTGCCATAGCTACTAGGTTTTATGCACAAATATTTTACGGGGCCTTACAATGCTATTCTGGGTTGTCATGCCAAGACAATTAGTTGGCTATTCCGGGTGTTCTGAGGAATGAGTGGCATGGTATGACTGAATATATTCCTAGGAGGGTGATTTCCTTCCTAAAGTCCCAACGAATGGCTGGGAAAGGTTGTCTATCGTATTTGGATTTTGTGAGAGATGTTGGAGGTGAGACTCCTAGTCTTGATTCTGTTCCCGTGGTGAGGGATTTTCTGGATGTGTTTCCAGCGGACCTGCCGGGCATGCCACCAGACAAGGGCATTAATCTGGTGCCAGGCACTCAGCCCATCTCCATTCCTCCATATTGTATGGCACTAGCTGAGTTGAAAGAACTAAAGGATCAACTTTAGCAGCTCCTAGATAAGGGGTTTCTTCGTCCTAGTGTGTCACCGTGGGGTGCACCGATCCTATTTGTGAAGAAGAAGGATGGAACAATGTACATTGACTACAGACAGTTGAACAAGGTGACAATGAAGAATAAGTATCCACTACGTCGTATTGATGATTTGTTTGACCAGCTCCAGGGGGAAATGGTACTCTAAAATTGATCTCCATTCAGGCTAACACTAGCCGAAGATTAGGGATTTGGATATTATGAAGAATGTCTTCAACTAGATATGGGCATTATGAGTTTCTGGTTATGTCTTTCGGGCTGACCAATGCCCCAGCCGCGTTCATGCATTTGATGAACAGTGTATTTCGACCATATCTGGATTCATTTGTTATCATTTTTATTGATGATATCCTGGTGTACCCGCGTAGCCAGGAGGAGCATACTCATCATTTAAGAGTGGTATTACATAGGTTGAGGGTGGAGAAGCTTTATGCAAAGTTCTCCAAATGTGAGTTTTGGCTTGGTTTTATGGCTTTCCTATGGCATGTGGTGTCCAGTGATGGCATTCAAGTTGATCCAAAGAAGATAGAGGCGGTGCAGAGTTGGCCTAGACCGTCCTCATCCATAAAGATTTAGAATTTTCTCAGTTTAGCGGGCTATTATTGCCGGTTTGTCTAGGTTTTTCATCTATTGCTTCGCTCTTGACCAAGTTGACGCAGAAGGGTGCACTATTTGTATGGTCGGACGAGTCGATGATAACTTTCAAAAGCTCAAGACAACTTTGACCACAGCTCCAGTATTGGTTTTGCCATCAGCTTCAGGTTCTTACACTATGTATTGTGATGCTTCGAGAGTAGAGATCGGATGTGTGTTAATGTAGAAGGATATAGTTATTGCATATGCTTCTTGTCAGTTGAAGCCTCATGAGAAGAACCACCCCGTAGATGATTTGGATTTTGATGCTATAGTTCATGCTTTGAATATTTGGAGGCACTCTTTATATGGAGTATTTTGTGAGGTATTCACTGATGATCACAGTCTTTAGCATGTGTTCAAGCAGAGATCTTAATTTGAGGCAGCGAATGTGGCTTGAGTTACTCAAGGACTATGATATCACCATTTTGTATCACCCGGGGAAGGCCAATGTAGTGGCTGATGCTTTGAGCCGGAAGGCAGTTAGTATTGGTAGTTTGGCATACATTCTAGTTGGGGAGAGACCCTTTGCAGTTAATGTCCAGGCTTTGGCCAATCGGATGGTGAGGCTAGATATTTCGGAGCCTAGTCGGGTGTAGGCTTGTGTGGTTTCTCGGTCTTCCTTGTACGATCGCATTAGAGAGCGCCAGTATGATGATCCGCATTTTGTTGTCCTTAAGGACAGAGTTCAGCATGGTGATGCAAGAGATGTGACTATTGATGATGATGATGTGTTGAGGATGTAGGGCCATATTTGCGTGCCCAATATGGGTGGGCTTTGATAATTCATATTAGAGGAGGCCCACAGCTTGTAGTATTCTATTCATCCGGGTGCCGCAAAGATGTATCAAGATTTGAGGCAACATTACTGGTAGAGGAGTATTAAGAAGGATATTGTGGGTTATGTAGCTCGGTATCTCAACTATCAGCAGGTTAAATATGAGCATTAGAGGCCTGGTGGTGTAATCCATCGCATGTATATTCCAAAGTGGAAGTGGGAGATGATTACTATAGATTTTGTGATTGGTCTCTCTCGGACATCAAGGAAGTTTGATTTGATTTGGGTGATTGTGGATTGGCTAACCAAGTCCAGGCACTTCATATCTGTATGTACCAACTATTCTTCGGAGCGGTTGGCAGAGATTTTCACATGGGAGATTGTTCGTTTGCATGGGGTCCCTATTTCTATTATCTCAGATAGGGGTACTTAGTTTACTTCCATGTTTTGGAGGACTTTTCAGCCAAAGTTGGGTACACAGGTAGAGTTGAGCACAACGTTTCATCCTCAGACGGATGGGCAGTCCGAGCTTACTATTCAGATATTGGAGGACGTGTTGCATGCCTGTGTTATTGATTTTGGAGGTTCTTGGTCTATGTTCTTGCCACCTGTAGAGTTTTCCTACAATAAAAACTATTAGTCTAGCATTCAGATGGCACCGTATGAGGCCTTATATGGGAGATGGTGTAGATCTCCGGTTGGTCATTTTGAGCCTGGTGAGGCTAGACTATTGGGGACAGATTTGGTTTAGGATTCCTTAGAGAAGGTGGAAGTGATCCAGGAGAGACTTCGTATAGCTCAGTCACATCAAAAGAGTTGTGCGGACGGGAATGTTCAAGATGTATCTTATATGGTGGGCGAGAAGGTTTTCTTGAAGGTTTTTCCTATGAAGGGCGTTATGAGATTTGAAAAGAAAGGAAATTTGATCCGCGATTCATTAGTCCTTTTGAGATACTTAGGAGGATTGGGGAGGTGGCCTATATGCTTGCTTTGCCACCCAGCTTCTCAGGGGTCCATCTGGTATTCCATGTTTCTATGCTCCGGAAGTATGTTGGGGACCCATCTCATGTGTTAGACTTCAACACGATTCATTTAGATGATGATTTGACTTATGATATAGGGCCATTGGCTATTTTGGGTCATCAGGATCAGAGATTGAGATTAAAAGATATAGCTTCGATGAAGGTATAATAGAGAGGTCAGCCCGTGGAGGAGGATACTCGGGAGACCGAGTAGGAGATTCAGAGCATATATCCTCACCTATTTGAGACTTCGGGTATGTTTCTTGGCCCGATCGAGGGTGAGAATTTGTTTAAGTTGGGGAGGATGTGATGACCCGACCTATCGTCTCATGTGTTACTGCCCCGTTTCCCCCATTTATTGCTTCTTTATGTTTCATTATCAATAATAGTTGTGTTAGAGTTGAATTGGATTGGTTTTGATAGGCAATGAGACATTTAGTCTCTTGAAGGAAGACTTCGATTGGAAAAGTCAACTGGATGTTGACTTACAAGTTAGAGGGATCCGATGTGAGTTCTGGTGATTCGGTTAACTCTGTGAGGTGATTTGTGACTTAGGAGTGTGATCAGAAGTGATTTTGGAGGTTGGTGTAGAATTAGTCTTAAATTGGCAAAGTTAGTATTTTGGCGAATTCCGGTTGGTAGGTGAGATTTTAATTCGAGGGTCAAAATGGAATTCCGAGAGTTGTAGTAGCTCCGTTAGGTGATTTTGGATATGTGTGCTGAATTTTAGATCATTCGGAAGTGTTTTGGTCGGGTTTTTAATCGAATGCATAATTTTAACGTTGAAGAAACATACGCTTGAATCCGATGTGATTGGAAGGTTTTAGCATTGTTTGATATGTTTTGAGGATTGGAAAAAGTTTGAATAAGGTTCTGGGATGTGTCGGTGTTTTTGGTTGAGGTCCCGGGGGCCTGGAGGTGATTTCGGTTGGCTAACGGGGAGCTTTTAGAATTTCATATTGTTGAAGGTTTACTGCTTTTGGTATTCTCGCTTTTGTGAGTTTTGGACTGCAAAAGCTGAGGCACTTAAGTAGAGATCTTGTCCGCAAAAGCTATCATTGGTAGGGTAGAGCAGTTCCGCAGAAGCGGAACAATAGTCGCATCAGCGGTCCACAGGAGCGAATGGTTAACCGTAGAAGCAAATTTGGTCATTAAGAGGGAGTTCCGCAGAAGCAGAATTTGAACCACAAAAGCGGCTTTGGAAATTTAATGAGAATTCGCAAAAGCAGACATTTTGGTCCCAGAAGCGGTCCCGCATAAGCGGAAGCGAGACCGTAGAAGCAAAAGTCGTCTATACAGAAAGGTTATGCTATATTTCATCCACGCATGGGGTATATACCACCATTATTAAGCGACCTTGAGAGCTTTGGGCGATTAGTTTTGAGAGTTTTGACTGGGAATCGATTGGAGGTAAGTGCCTTGGCCTAATTATTCATGTTTATGGTAGAATTAACATGTTAATTGGTATAAATTCATCAAAAAGGGGTAAGTTGGGGCTTGAGAAATTATATGTTAAAACTGGAATTTGGAGTGTCAAATGGACTCCGATTTTGGTAAATTTGATATGTATAGACTCGTGGAGAGACGAGGAATCCGGTGATATAAATTTTGTAATTTTCCGAGAAGTGGGCTCAGGTTTTTCCAACTTCATGATTTTTGATGCTTTTCAAGTCCCTTCGATTAGGTTTTGTAATTTATTTCTTGGGGGTTTTGATCAGATTCGGTGTGAGGGAGGTTGATTCGAGAGGAAAAGTCATAGCAAGCTAGATTTGTTGCCTGCTCGAGGTGAGAAATAGATGTAGATGATGACATGATGGTTTGAAACCCCAGAATATCGCATCGTGACACTATATTGAGGCGAGACACATACTCTATTAAGAGTACATGGTCGTTTGTGATTGTGGATGGTGACCTTGTCCATCCCGAGTGATGTTTATACTGTGTTCTTGACTAGAAATTGTTTGGTAATCATCCTACTTGGATTTTATGGATATATTTGGACTTTGTGCCGATTATTTGAATCCTTCAGGGATTATTGTCATTGTTTCCATATTACTTGGCATGTTAAATGATTTCAGTCCTGAGTTTAAACATTGTTTTGAAATTTTTAGCCATATTTCTATGATTTGAAACTTATACTACATTTTCTGATATTTTGAGCTAAGACCTATTACCTTGATATTGCTCGAGTGGCTTATGTGCATATTCTAGACTGAGTATGGATCGGGCTGCATGCCGCAGCGATGTTATATCAATATTGCGCTTGGGTTGTTGGAGCCCCTCCAGAGTCTGAACCCCCACAGTGAGCGTGGGTACCCAAATGGTTTGGTCTACACGCTGCAACAGTCACATGTATTGCATTGCATTCATACGTTGATATTTATTTGTTTATCTGTCATTGATTTGCTGCTATTTCACCGTTAAATGTGCTGGATTGCCAGTTATAGCTTTACATTATAATATTTTGTGATTTCTTATCTTTAGCCATTATCTATGTTTATTACTCATTGAGTTGGAGTACTCACTTTACTCCCTGCACCATGTGTGCAGATACATGTGTCCCGTAGGCACAGTAGAGTTATTGACTGCTTACAAATTTATCCCGATGTTGTCGAGGTAGCTGCCTGGCGTCTGCAGGCCCTGACTTCTCCCCTTATCCCTTTTGTTTCTGCATCCTATACTCTTTTATGTGTAGATTTGATACTCAATTGTATTTAGAGGCCCAAGACACGTGACCCTAGATCTGTTGGGAGTTGTTTTGATAGTTGTTATGGTTTTCTCGGTATTGCTTCTATTTATTATCGGGTTGGAAATCTTGTTAACTGCTAAATTAACTCTATTAATTGGAAATGGGTTTTTGTACTTGGTTGAGAGTGTTCAAATTGTCGGGCTTGCTTAGAAATTGTGTTGGGCGTCATCACGACCAAGATTGGGGTCATGACACAATAAGAAGTTCATGATAGTTATGTGTAATGAAGTTATGTGTAATGACCCGACCGGTCGTTTTTGAAATTTATGCCCGATCCCCAATTTTACTGTTCCCCTAAGTTCTTTTCTTCTATTGTGTCTTGACGAGAGGTTCGGTTATAGAATTTGGAGTGTTTTGGGATACTTAGTCCCTAAATGAGAGGTTTGTAGTTGAAAAGTGTACCGTATTCAGAACAGTGTTAAGATGACCTCGGAACGGAAATCCGATGGTTCCATTAGCTCCGTTAGGTGATTTCGGGGTTAGGAGCGCGTTCGAAATGTATTTTGGAGGTCCGTAGCTCAATTAGGCTTGAAATGCCGAAGGTTGAAATTTTGGCGAATCCGAACGATAGGTGAGATTTTGATCCGGGGGTCGGAATGGAATTCCAACAATTTCTGTAGCTTCGCTACGTGATTTTGGATATGTCTGTAAATTTTCATGTCATTCGGACGTCGTTTGGTCGGGTTTTAGATAACATGTAGGTTTCGGAAGTTTAGATAAAAACTTAGGCTTGAATCCGCTATAATTCGATGTTTTCTGTGTTTAAGGACATGTTTTCATGATTGGAACAAGTTCGTATCGTGTTTTGGAGTAGGTTGGTTGTTTTTGTTGGGGTCCCAGGGGCCTCGGGATGAATTCGGGGGTCCAAACGGACCATCTTGAACAAAAATGAACTGCTGAATTGCTGCAATAAAATTGTAGGTTATTTGTTCTCTGCGATCGCGGTCATTGCCACGCGATCGCGTAGGGTAGTGGAGTGAGAGCTGGAAGTTGTTCTTCACGATCGCGACATGAGGGATGCGATCGCATAAGGTTAAGGGTTTGGTCATCACGATCGCGAGGTTACAGTGCGATCGCGGTCGAAGTGATGCAATCGCATAGAGGAAAAACTGGCCGGCTAGGAGTTGTGCATCGTGATCGCCGCTTAGCCCACGCGATCGCGTAGAGGAAAAACTGGCCGGCTAGGAATTGTGCATCGTGATCGCGAGCGAAGTGCTGCGATCGCGTAGAGTAAATATGCCTGGTAGTGAATTTAAGTCCAGAACATTGCAGACGCGGCCTATCATTCATAAAACCCCATTTTTGAGTTCGAGGAGAAGATATTGATGGGAAATCGCTGGGAAATCATCGGGTAATCATTGGGGGTAAGTTTCTTGGCCTAATTTCGTTATTTTATCATGACATCCTTGAATATTTCACTGTTAATGGAAGATTAATGGGGGATTTTAGCCCAAGGCCTAAATTATGGTAAATCGTCGATTTGAATGGGCAAACAGAGTCCGATTTGGTAAATTTTGTATGCATGGACTCGTAGTGAGATAAGGAACCTAAATATATAACTTTCATAATTTTTCGAGAAGCGTACCGAAAGGCGTGTTTTGACAACTTGTGGTTTTGGGTGTATTTCGAATTGTTTTGATTGGGTAATACCTAATTGGCCTATTTTGATGTATTCTATTGATTTTTATCAGATTCTACACATGTGGAGGCCGATATTTGTGGCAAGAGAGTTGTCTCTTAGCAGTTTTGTACTGGAGTCGAGGTAAGTGGCTTGTCTAACCTCGTGTGGGGGAACCTTCACCCCTAGGATATTATGTGATAATTTAAATGCCTTGTACGCGAGGTGACTGGCGTGTACATGCGCAGATTGTTGGAACTCATTTTACTTGAATTGTCCAATTCATGATATTCCTGTTCTTAGTTGATTAAATTGTGATATTTACCTCAGATTCGTTAGGAAATCATGATTTGATAAGATTTATCTATCTAATTACCTAATTGTCTTATTTGAACTTCTTGTTAATTGTTGGCACTGGTTTTGGTGAATTTATGGTTAAGAATATTATATTTTCTCTATGTTTTTCTTTTGTTGTTTGTGATGGTGGACCGCGGGTTCGATTCTCGAAGATCCCAGAGCCGTGGGTTCGATTCCCAGAGACCTGGAGTGGTATTGTTTGTGGACTGCGGGTTCGATTCCTGGAGATCCAAGGGACTGCGGGTTCAATTCTCGGAGATCTTGAGATGTTGAGAAACGGACTGCGGGTTCGATTCTCGGAGATCCTGAGATATTGAGACGGACTGCGGGTTCGATTCGGGGAGATCCTGAGATATTAAGACAAGGACATCATGTTCAATTCCTAGCTCCTGAGTTGTTGGATATAGAGAGGAACTTTGGGTTCAATTCCCACAGGTCCTGGACTTTTTGATTTGAGTTTACATTGTGTTGGTTACTTGTTGTTAGATTAGTTGTAGACGGTTGTAGTAATTACTTCATTGTTGTCATTTCAGATTCATTCTTACTTATTCCTGCTTATTACTGTTTTGATCATTATGTTATTGTTCTCTCGGTAGGGCCCTGACCTTCCTCGTCACTACTCCATCGAGGTTAGGCTTGGCACTTACCGAGTACCGCCGTGGTGTACTCATGCTACTCTTCTACACACTTTTGTTGTGCAGATCCAGGTACATCAGGACAGGCTCATCTCAGATGATTCAGCAGTACATCAGGAGACTCGAGGTATGATCTGTTACGTCCGCGGATCCGGAGAGCCTCCTTCTATTCTCATAGTGATAGTAGTTATTTTCCCTCATTTCGTTGTTTAGACATTCTTGATGTATAGAGCTACAATTGTACTCTCCCTTTTTAGTCTGTGTTACCCGTGGGATTCTGGGCCTTGGTGGTATGCTATATGGTGTGGTTGATGAGTGTATGTGCCAAGCGGCACTGATTACATTCCTTTTATATCATTTTTCCGCTATTTCCTTATTTAATGTTCATAAAATTGTAAATCCCGCATCGTGTTAGGCTTACCTAGTCGTTAAGACTGGGTGCCGTCATGACAGGTTCACGATTGGTGAACTAGGGTCGTGACAAGTTGGTATCAGAGCTCTAGGTTCATAGAAGTCACGGGACGCAGACCGTTTACTTAGAGTCTCGCTGATTGAAACAGAGACGTCCGTATTTATCTACGAGAGGCTATGTAACTGTTTAGGAAACTCTTCATTTCTTTTGGATTCCTTGTCGTGCGACATTTTTGGCACCAAATCTAAACTCTTGCTTTCTATTCTCTCACAGATGGTGAGGACACATGCTGCTTGCGAGGATTAGGCACACGCGCCCCCTGTTGCCGCCGTCAGAGGCCGGGGCCATGGTAGAGGATGAGGACGCGCCCGAGGTGCAGCCACGGCACCGGCGCGCGTTGCCGCTGAGGTGCCACCGGTAGATCCAGGTTGGAGTGCAGGCACCGGCACACTCGCTACTACTACAGCACTCCGGGAGGCCCTAGCCCGGTTCGTGAGAATGTATACCACTTTAGCTCGGACGAGGGTTGCTTCCTCTCACTGCGCTACTCTCAGGGCGGGGGAGGGGCCCGGACTCCCACAGCCGCTACACCTGAGCAGCGAGTGCCAGTGGGACAGGTTCCAGAGATTATTGTTATGCCTCCTACTGCCACAGCACAGCCCGAAGGTGGGCCAGCTACCTCCGAGGACGAGCAGTGTAGATTGGAGAGGTTCAAGAAATATAATCCTCCAGTTTTTAGTTGTTTGGCTACAGATGATGCATTGGGTTTTTTGGAGGAGTGTCATCGTATTCTTCGTACCATGGGGATAGTGGAGGCCAGCGGGGTTTCCTTTACTGCTTTTCAGCTTCGTGGGGCCGCTTATGATTGGTGGCGCACGTATGAGTTGGATAGTCCAGAGGAGTCTGCTTCATTGACCTGGACGTAGTTTTCAGATCTGTTTTTGAGGGAGTTTGTTCCCCAGAGCCTTAGGGATTCTTGGCGATCGGAGTTTGAGCGGTTGCGACGGGGCTCCATATCAGTATCAGAGTATGCTATTAGTTTCACCCGTCTAGCCAGGCATGCACCGGCTTTGGTAGCCACGGTCTGGGAGACAATGCGGAGATTTATTGAGGGCCTTATTCCGCCGATCCGGTCCAGCATGGCCAGAGAGTTGGAGACGGATATACCTTATTAGCAGGTGGTGAGCATTGCCAGGAGGATCGAGAGTATGCTCCCTAGAGAGCGGGGAGAGAGGGAGGCCAAGAGGTCTCGTGAGTCGGGCCATTTCTCTGGTGCCCGCACTTCAGCAGCCGGTCGTTTTGGCAGGGGTTATTTCGGTCGCCCAGTTCATTCAGCATTGCTAGTAGATGGTAGTACTCCAGCTCTTCCAGCACCTCAGGAGCCTTATTATGCTCCCCCAGTTTCCAGTGCACCTCCTGTGCGGGGTACCTCCAGAGGTCGGTCCAGCAGGAGCGGGGCCGGTCAGTCACAGCCACCGCGTCCTCCCAGGGCATGTTTTGAGTGCGAGGATACTCGCCATCTGGTTAGGGAGTGCCCCGGGCATAGGAGAGGAGTGCCTCCACAGACTTTGCAACCTCAGTATGGTTCACAAGGTCAGTAGGCTATTATTCCAGCTCCAGCTGCCGCTCCACCTGCCCAGCCAGCCAGGGGCGGGGATCAGGGTGCCAGGGGCCACCCTCGAGAGAGGGGACAGGCCAGATTCTATGCTATTCCCGATCGCACCGCAGCTGTTGCATCTGATTCTGTTATCACAGGTATTATTCTGGTTAGTCATAGGAAGGCATTGGTTCTATTCGACCCTGGTTCCACTGTTGCTTATGAGTTGGCCTTACCTCCCAGCCTAGCAGGGGTCCATCCAGTATTCCATGTCTCTATGCTCCGGAGATACCATGGTGACCCGTCGTATGTGTTGGATTTCACTTCTGTTCAGTTAGACGAGGATCTTTCTTATGTTGAGGAGTCAGTGGCCATTCTGGACACGCAAATCAGGAAGCTAAGGTCAAAGAACATTGCTTCAGAAAAGGTCCAGTGGCGGGGTCTGCAGACCGAGGAGGCGACTTGGGAGACCGAGCAGGACATGCGCAACCAGTACCCTCATCTCTTCACCACTCTAGGTATGTTTTCTATACTCGTTCGAGGACGAACGAATCTTTTAAGTGTGGGAAGATGTAACGACCCGGCCGTTCGTTTTTGAAATTTACGCCCCAATCCCCAATTTAACTGTTCCCCTAAGTTCATTTCTACTATTGTGGTTTGCCGGGAGGTTCGGTTATAGAATTTGGAGTGTTTTGGGACACTTAGTCCCTAAATGAGAGGTTTGTAGTTGAAAAGTGGCTCGTATTCAGAACAGTGTTAAGACGACCTCGTAACGGAAATCTGATGGTTCCATGATTTTGGGGTTGGGAGCGCGTTCAGAATGTATTTTGGAGGTATGTTGCTCAATTAGGCTTGAAATGCCGAAGTTTGAAATTCTTAGAAATCCGATCGATAGGTGAGATTTTGATCCGGGGGTCAGAATAGAATTCTGACAATTTCTATAGCTTCGTTATGTGATTTTGGATATATTAGTAAATTTTCAGGTCATTTGGACGTCGTTTGGTATGGTTTTTGATGAAAACTTAGGCTTGAATCCGCTATAATTCGATGTTTTCTGTGTTTAAGGACATGTTTTTATGATTGGAACAAGTTCGTATCATGTTTTGGAGTATGTTGGTGGTCTTCGTTGGGGTCCCGGGGGCCTCGGGATGAATTCGGGGGTCCAAACGAACCATCTTGAGCCAAAATGAACTGCTGAATTGCTGCAATAAAATTGCAGGTTATTTGTTCTCTGGGATCGCAGTCATTGCCACGCGATCGCATAGGGTAGCGGAGTGAGAGATGGAAGTTGTTCTTCACGATCACGAAATGAGGGATGCGATTGCGTAAGGTTAAGGGTTTGGTCATCGCGATCGCGAGGTTACTAGTACGATCGCGTGAGGTTTTAATCGAAAGTAGTGTGATCGCGGTCGACGTGATGTGATCGCGTTGAATGGCCAGGTTGAGCACTGCGATCACGGATGAGCCCACACGATTGCGCAGAGGAAAAAAAACTGACCACCCAGGAGTTGTGCATCGTGATCGCGAGCCAAGTGCTGCGATCGCGTAGAGTTAATTGGCCTGGCAGTGACTTTAAGTCCAGAACATATCAGACGCGACCTATCATTCATAAAACCCCATTTTTGAGTTCTAAGAGAAGATATTGACGGGAAATCGCTGGGAAATCATCGGGTACTCATTGAGGGTAAGTTTCTTGGCCTAATTTCGTTATTTTATCATGAAATCCTTGAGTATTTCACTGTTAATGGAAGATTAATGGGGGGTTTTAGCCCTTAGCCTAAATTATAGTAAATCATCGATTTGAATGGGCAAATGGAGTCCGATTTTGGTAAATTTATGTCACGACCTAGATATTTCCCCAACATCGAGATCGTGATGGCGCCTACTCGTGATAGCTAGGCAAGCCACTTTATTCACACTATCATGTTTTTAGCATATTTCATATTCAATTTAACAACTAAACCATAACCTTAATTAAACAAATGCGGAAGACTTTATAGAAATAGCAATAAGCAGTTTCAAGGTAAAATAATACTGAAATCCTCTACCTAAGACGTAAAGTAACCAACTCACGAACTATTATATGAATACTACACATAAAGGTCAGAAAGAAATATAACATAATCTGTTTGTCTCGGAATAAGGAGACTTCAGCTAATGGCATAAATAAAAGGAAGAGACGCCGGGCCTGCGGACGGCTGCAAGCTACCTCGGTCTCAAATATGATCAACTTCCACGCAAAACATCTACTGCTGCTGCTCCCGATTGAAATCCTAGACCTATGCAAAAATGCACAGAAGTGTAGTATCAGCACAACCGACCCCATGTGCTGGTAAGTGCACGGCCTATCCTGGCGAAGTAGTGACAAGGCTAGGACCAGACACTCACATAAACCTGTGCAATTCTATATACATATATACCAATTTAAGCAGTAAAAGGGGGAAGGGACATAACTAAGTAACAACGCAACAAGGAATATCACAGAAGAACTCAACAGTTAACAACAATCATTAAGTCAACAAGGAAAACAAGTATAATGAGAAACAAGTAATATTAAGTCAATGAAATAGCAAATGAAGTGCACGGCATCACCCTTCGTGCTTTTACTCTCATCCTCACCAAATAAGCAAATAAAGTGCACGGCATCACCCTTCGTGCTTTTACTCTCATCCTCACATCCATGGTACGACATGATCCTTCGTACATGGTTCAATAACAAGGCACGACATGATCCTTCGTGCATAATCAATAACATGGCACGGCATTAACCTTCGTGCATAATCAATAACAAGGCACGGCATTAACCTTCGTGCATAATCAATAAATCAAGGCACGACATCACCCTTCGTGCATTATCACTCTTCCTCACCCAAATAACAATCACAATTAAGGGCAGAGAATGAAAACAATAAATCATGAACCGTCCCGGCAAGGGACACAATAATCATCACAACAAAGTCCCGGCAAGAGCAATCAATATCTCACTTCACAACGAGTCCCGGCAAGGGAGAACAATAGAAATTCTACAACCCGGCAAGGGTTCAACAATTTAAATTCAAATATGTCTCACAACAAGTATAAACAATGACTCACGGTTATGCTAGATGCCAGTGTATGGATGCTCGTCACCACAGTCCATATACCGCGCACGATCACATAGCACATAGCACATAATCCTATTCCCTCAAGCTAGGATAGAACAAACACTTACCTCTAGCCTTGAAGTCCAAATTATGCTTCAATTATAGTTTTTTTCCCCGAATTTCTGCTTTCAACTAGCTCGAATCTAATCACAATAGATTCCATCATTTTAATAATCACTAATTAACTTGGTTTGAATGATTAAAGATGGTTTTTCTCAAAGTTTACCCCAAAATTTCCCAAAACGCCCCTGCCCCCACGTGGTCGGAACTCGGGGTTCGGACCAAAATCCGGTTACCCATTCCCCCACGAGTTCAATTATATGATTTGTTTCAAAATCGGACCTTAATTCGAGGTCCAATTGCCCAATTCATGAAAAACCTAGGTTCTACCCAAAAACATAGATTTCTACCATGAAAACCTTTGATTCTTATTGAAAAACATGTTTAATGTTGTTAGGAATTGAAAGAATTAAGTAAAAAGTGACTTACAATTGCTTTGGAGTGAATTTGGCCTGGAGAGCTCGTGTGTGGTGTGAGGGTTTTTGAAAAAGTGAAGAATGAACTGAAAAATTCGTTTAAGTATAGAATTACACAGCTGCGGATATCGCAATTGCGAACATTTGTTCGCAATTGCGAACGCTACAGGCCTAGGGCCTGCTGTTCTCGCATTTGCGAGAGAAAGTTCGCATTTGCAAACTCTAGCCCAGGTCTGCCAGTCTCGCATTTGCGAGATTTTCTTCGCATTAGCGAATGTGAAGCCTCCTTGCCCACGATCGCATTTGCGACCCTTTGTTCGCATTTGCGAACACTGACTGGTCTGAGGCCTTTTCGCATTTGCGATATTTTGTTCACATTTGCGAACTTGGCATGATTATGGCAGACTTCGCATTTGCGATAAAGCGCTCACGTTTGCGAACCCAGTCTTGACCTGTCTCCTTCGCATTTGCGAGAATTTGTTCGCTAATGCGAAGCCAACAGCTGGGTGAAAAACCAGCAGTGCAAAAATTCAGAAATTGAACCAACGGCCTATCAAATCTTTACCCGAGCCCCCCGGGCTCCCAACCAAACATGTACACAACATCAAAAACCCATTCCAAACTTGTTCGTGCGATCACATCGCCAATATAACATCGTTTTCATTAAATCAAGCCTCAAGTTCATGATTTACATATCTTTCTGTTAACTTCACAACTTTCAAATTTGGAACTCAAGGTTCAAGACACATCAAACGACATCCAAATGTCACAAGACTTTGCAGAAAGCACTTATATAATATTTTAGACTTGTACCGGTCGTCGGAAACAAAATACGAACCCAATACCATGGTCGTTCAATCCATTTTCATTTAATAATTCAGTAAAAACAATTTAATAGAAAAATCTATATCTTGGGATCTAGGCCTCAGAGTTTGACTCAGGATATATGCCCGAGTCCCATATTTTCCTACGGACCTTCCGGGACCGTCCGATCTCGGGTCCGGGTCCGTTTACCAAAAATGTTGATCGAAGTCAACTATATCAATATTAATATCACTTTTCTTCAAATGTTTCATAGAATTCATATTTTCTATCGCAAATCTTTCTGGCTACATGCCTGGATCGCACACGCAAATCGAGGCAACATAGAATGAGGTTTTCAAGGCCTCGGAAGTGTAGACAAATGAGGGAAACTAGTGATGACCCCATTGCGTTGTCACATCCTCCACCTCTAAAACAATCGTTCGTCCTCGAACGGACAAGAGAAGAAAGTACCTGAGTCGGGGAACAAATATGGGTAGCGGCTTCGCATATCAGACTCGGACTCCCAGGTCGATGCCTCAGGAGGCTGACCTCTCCACTGAACACGCACAAAAGGATAACTCTTCGACCTCAACTGTCGGACCTGCAGGTCTAGAATAGCCACCGGCTCATCCTTGTAGGATAGATCATTGTCCAATTGGACAGTGCTAAAGTCTAACACATGTGTGGGATCGCCGTGGTATCTCCGAAGCATAGATACGTGAAAAACTGGATGCACGACTGATAGGTTAAGTGGCAAAGCTAGTCTGTAAGCCACCCCTCCCACTCGGTCTAGAATCTCAAATGGGCCAATATACCTAGGACTGAGCTTGCCCTTCTTCCCGAACCTCATCACGCCCTTCATAGGCGACACTCGGAGCAATACTCGCTCACCAACCATGAAATCTACATCTCGAACCTTACAATCCGCATAAGTCTTCTGTCTGGACTGAGCTGAACGCAATCTCTCCTGGATAGTCTTAATAATAACTGGCTCTAGCTGCGCTCTTTTTGCAGTCAATACGGGCTTTACACTCACTCCGGGCACTGTCACCTTCACTGGCTCGGGTTCTACTACCACTGTTGGCTTGTTCACAGATGGCGTGACTGGTATTTTCCCACTTATGGCTTTCTCCTTTGTCTTTCTTTCGGTCGCCTTGATCATCATTATAGCCTGAGAGGGCTTCCTGCAATCTCCCCCTTGTACCACCTCTATTTTGTGGGTCTCGTGGTGCACAGGCAGAGGGTTATGTGTTATATTAGGAGCCTCAGGACCGCGAGGTAAATTGTGTACCCCAATCAGAGATAATAGACACCGGAACCCCGTGAAGTCGAACAATCTCTCTGATGTAAATCTCTGCTAACCTCTCCGACGAGTAGGAGACAAATAATGGAATGAAGTGTGCTGACTTGGTCAACCTATCAACAATGACCCAAATAACATCAAATTTCCTTCAAGTCAAAGGAAGTCCCGTAACGAAGTCCATAGTGATCCGCTCCCATTTCCACTCGGGAATCTCAATCCTCTGGAATACACCACCAAGCCTCTGGTGCTCTTATTTCACCTGCTGACAATTTAGACACCGAGCGACATACGCAACTATATCTTTCTTCATTCTGCGCCACCAATAGTGCTGCCGTAAGTCCTGATACATCTTCGCGGCACCCAGGTGAATAGAATACCGCGAACTGTGGGCCTCCGCTAAGATCAACTCTCGAATCCCTTCGACATTGGGCACACAAACTCGACCCTGCAATCTCAATACCCCATCATCATCTAGATTTACCTTCGTGGCACCTCCCCGCTGTACTGTATCTCTCAAATCACGCAAATGAGGATCATCAAATTGCCTCTCATGGATACGCTCTAATAGAGAAGAACGAGCAACTGTGCAGGCTAACACCCTGCTAGGCTAGGCTCAGAAATGTCTAGTCTCACAAACTGATTGGCTAAGGCCTGGACATCTAGAGAAAATGGCCTCTGACTCACCGGAATGAATGCGAGACTACCCATTCTGGAAGACTTTCTACTCAATGCATCGGCCACCATATTGGCCTTACCTGGGTGATATATAGGATAGTGACATTATCGTCCTTCAGCAACTCTAACCATATCCGCTGTCGTAAATTCAACTCCTTTTGCTTGAACAAGTACTGCAGGCTTTTATGGTCAGTGTACACCTCACATGTCACACCATATAGATAATGCCTCCAGATCTTTAAGGCATGAACCACTGCTGCCAACTCAAGATCATGAACTGCATAATTCTTCTCATGTATTTTCAATTGTCTCGAAGCATAAGTAATAACCTTACCATCCTGCATCAATACCGCTCTAAACCCTGTACGGGATGCATTATAGTAAACTGTATAAGGCCCTGCACCCGTAGGTAGTATCAGCACATGTGCTGTCGTCAAGGCTGTCTTGAGCTTCTGAAAGCTCGCCTCACACTCATTTGACCACTGGAACTGGGCACCCTTTTGGGTCAACCTGGTCATCGGGGCTGCAATAGAAGAAAACCCCTCTACAAATCGTTGGTAGTAACCTGCTAACCCAAAGAAACTCCGGATCTCAGTCACTGAAGCTGGTCGAGGCCAATTCTGGACTGCCTCAATCTTCTTTGGGTCTACTTGAATACCTTCCACTGTTACAATATGACCCAAAAATGCCACCGAGCTCAACCAGAACTCATATTTTGAAAATTTGGCATATAGCTGATTATCTTTCAGAGTCTGAAGAACCACTCTGAGGTGTTGCTCATGCTCTTCCTGGCTGCGGGAGTATACCGGGATGTTATCTATAAAGACTATCACGAATAGATCTAAGTAAGTCCTGAACACCCGATTCATCAACTCCATAAACGCTGCTGGGGTATTGGTCAACCCGAAGGACATGACCAAGAATTCATAATGCTTGTATCTAGTGCGAAAGGCTGTCTTAGGAATGTCAGCCGCCTTGATCTTCAGCTGATAGTAGCCTGACCTCAAGTCTATCTTTGAGAATACGCTCGCTCCCTGGAGCTGGTCAAACAAATCATCAATCCTCGGCGGTGGATACTTATTCTTTATTGTCACTTTGTTCAATTGCCGGTAATCAATACACATCCGCATCGAGCCATCTTTCTTCTTTACAAATAATATAGATGCTCCCCAGGGAGAAACACTAGGCCTGATAAAGCCCTTTTCAAGAAGAAGAAGGTCTTGCAACTGATCTTTTAACTCTTTTAACTCCGGCGGGGCCATACGATAGGGTGAAATAGAGATGGGCTGAGTGCCCGGTGCCAGGTCAATGCAGAAATCAATATCCCTATCGGGTGGCATGCCCGGCAGGTCTGAAGGAAAAACCTCAGGAAACTCCCGTACAATAGGGACTGACTCAATGGAAGGAACATCTGCGCTGGAATCACGAACATAAGCCAGATAAGCTGGACACCCCTTCTCGACCATGCGTCGAGCCTTAACATAGGAAATAATAGCGCGAACGGAGTGGCTTGAGGTACCTTTCCACTCTAGTCGGGGTGATTCTGGCAAGGCCAAGGTCACGGTCTTAGCATGACAATCTAGAATAGCATGGTATGGGGACAACCAGTCCATCCCCAATATGACATCAAAATCCACCATGTCCAAAAGCAACAGATCAATACGGGTCTCAAGACCCCCAAAGATAACTACGCACGAGCGATATACCCGGTCGACTACAATGGAGTCGCCCACTGGTGTAGACACATAAACTGGAATATCTAGAGCACAACTAGGTATGGCCAAATACGGTGCAAAGTAGGAAGACACATATGAATATGTAGACCCAGGGTCAAATAATATGGAAGCACCTTTGCCACAAACAATAATGATACCTGTAATCACGATATCTAATGCCTCCACCTCTGGCCTAGCTAGCAAAGCATAAAATCGAGGATCAGCACCTCCCCTCTGAGCTACATCCCTAGGACGGTCATCAACTGGCTGACCTCTACCTCTGGTTGGACGGTCTCCACCTCTACGGTCTCGACCTCCACCTCTATGATCTCTACCCCGCCTCTGGCTCGCTGGGTAGGCTGAGGGTAAGTTGGGACCTGAATCATGGGACGAGGGCCCCGCTGCTGAGTGTTGCCCATCGCTCGAGGGCAGAATCTGACAAGATGACCCGGGTCACCACAATCGTAGCAACTCTTAGGCTGATGGGGCCGGTGGCCCTGACGACTTGAATGGTCTCCATGAACACTCTAAAGAGGCTGGGCACTAATAGGAGACTGATTTGAATACTACTCACGAAACCCACGATCGCCTGGTCCACCCTGTGAAACCTGAAGGGCGGAATGGAAAGGCCTAAAAGACTGGCCCCTATCAAAAGATTCCCTGCCAGCAGAAGAAGAACCACTAAACCTGCCTGAATGACGAGTCCTCTTGTCTGAAGAATAACCACCTCCCCGAGCAAGAGCCATCTCAACTCTACATGCTGCATTAGCTGCCTCCTGAAATGATATATCACTCCCCACTCCCATAGCCATCTGGAGTCTAATTGGCTGATTAAGCCCATCTGGAGGCGCTCAAACTGCCTCCGAAGTGCATCCCACTGCGTAACAGGGAGAAACTTCTCCAGAAATAACTCTGCAAACTGATCCCATGATAAAGCCGGGGACCCTACTGGTCGAGTCAAACAATAATCCCTTTACCAAGTCTTGGCGGATCCTTAAAGCCTGAATGTACAGAAGTCAACTCCATTGGACTCCACTATCCCCATAGTCTTGAGAATCTCATGGCAACTGAATAAGAAGTCCCGAGGATCCTCTGATGTGGCACCGCTGAAAGTGGTAGTAAACAGCTTGGAGAACCGATCAAGTTTCCATAAAGAATCAGAAGTCATGGCCGCTCCATCTCCGGCCTCAGCTGTAGTGCCTGACTGAGTGGCCACTGCTGGCTGAACTACTGGTGCCTGAGGCTGGGGAAATAGGAGTCTAGGCTCCTCCTCCACCCTGAGAAGTGGCTGGTGCAACTGGTAATAAACCTGCTCTGGCAACGCTGTCCATAAAACCCGCTATCCTGACCAAAGCCTCCCGAAGATTCGGGGTAAATAAGGCCTCTCCTGGGACCTGAGCTAGGCCCACTGGAGCTGCTGGGACTAGAACCTCCTCGCTAGTCTCAATATGAGGCTCCACCTCTGGAATAGCTGCTGGGGGCTGAGCTCTGCCCCTACCACGATCTCCGATGCGGCCTCGGCCCTTGCCCCTCACGAAAGCTGCCTGGGGCTCAAGCTGCTGGTCAGCGGACGAAGAAGCGCGTGTCCTCACCATCTGCAAAAGGACTGAGTACAAGTTCAATCAGTACTTGAGGAACAAATCGCACGACAAGAAGGAACAAATGAGAGACTCTTTCCTAACTCAATAGACTCCGGAGGACAAGTACAGATGTCTCCGTACCTACCTCTCAAACTCTACTAAGCTTGTTTGTGAGTGGTGAGACCTATGTAACCTAGAGCTCTGATACCAACTTGTCACGACCCGAATTTTTTCCCAATATTGGGATCGTGATGGCGCCTACTCGTGATAGCTAGGCAAGCCACTTTATTCACACTATCCTGTTTTTAGCAATATTTCATATTCAATTTAACAACCAAACCATAACCTTAATTAAACAAATGCGGAAGACTTTCTAGAAATAGCAATAAGCAGTTTCAAGGTAAAATAATACTGAAATCCTCTACCCAAGACGTGGAGTCACCAACTCACGAACTACTATATGAATACTACACATAAAGGTCTGAAAGAAATATAACATAATCTGTTTGTCTCGGAACAAGGAGACTATAGCTAATGGCATAAATAAAAGGAAGAGACGCCGGGACTGCGGACGCCTGCAAGCTACCTCGGTCTCAAATATGATCAACTCCCACGCAAAAGGTCTACTGCTGTTGTTGCTGCTCAAAACCTGGACCTGTGCAAAAACGCACTGAAGTATAGTATCAGCACAACCGACCCCATGTGCTAGTAAGTGCCCGGCCTATCCCGGCGAAGTAGTGACAAGCCTAGGACCAGACACTCACATAAACCTGTGCAGTTCTATATACATATGTACCATAAGTTATATATATATATATATGTATACTACAAGATAACGAGAAATAATCAAGTAACAACGCAATAAGGAATATCACAGAAGAACAAGTATAATGAGAAACAAGTAATATTAAGACAATGAAATAGCAAATGAAGTGCACGGCATCACCCTTCGTGCTTTTACTCTCATCCTCACCAAATAAGCAAATAAAGTGCACGTTATCACCCTTCGTGCTTTTACTCTCATCCTCACATCCATGGTATGGCATGATCCTTCGTACATGGTTCAATAACAAGGCACGACATGATCCTTCGTGCGTAATCAATAACATGGCACGACATTAACCTTCGTGCATAATCAATAACAAGGCACAGCATTAACCTTCGTGCATAAACAATAAATCAAGGCACGACATCACCCTTCGTGCATTATCACTCTTCCTCACCCAAATAACAATCACAATTAAGGGCAGAGAATGAAAACAATAAATCATGAACCGTCCCGGCAAGGGACACAATAATCATCACAACAAAGTCCCGGCAAGGGCAATCAATATCTCACTTCACAACAAGTCCCGGCAAGGGAGAACAATAACAATTCTACAACCCGGCAAGGGTTCAACAATTTATCTTTAAATATGTCTCACAACAAGTATTAACAATGACTCACGGTCATGCTAGACGCCAGTGTATGGATGCTCGTCACCACAGCCCATACACCGCACTCGATCACATAGCACATAGCACATAATCCTATTCCCTCAAGCTAGGATAGAACAAACACTTACCTCTAGCCTTGAAGTCCAAATTATGCTTCAATTATAGCTTTTCCCCGAATTTCCGCTTTCAACTAGCTCGAATCTATTCACAATTGATTTCATTATATTAATAATCACTAATTAACTTGGTTTGAATGCTTAAAGGTGGTTTTCTCAAAGTTTACCCCAAAATTTCCCAAAACGCCCCTGGCCCCACGTGGTCGGAACTCGGGGTTCGGACCAAAATCCGGTTACCCATTCCCCCCACGAGTTCAATTATATGATTTGTTTCAAAATCGGACCTCAATTCGAGGTCCAATTGCCCAATTCATGAAAAACCTAGGTTATACCCAAAAACATGGATTTCTACCATAAAAACCTTTGATTCTTATTGAAAAACATGTTTAATGATGTTAGGAATTGAAAGAATTAAGTAAAAAGTGACTTACAATTGCTTCGGAGTGAATTTGGCCTTGAGAGCTCGTGTGTGGTGTGAGGGTTTTTTAAAAAGTGAAGAATGAACTTAAAAATTCATTTAAGTATAGAATTACACAGCTACGGATATCGCAATTGCGAAAATTTGTTCGCAATTGCGAACGCTATAGGTCTGGGGCTTGCTGTTCTCGCATTTGCGAGAGAAAGTTCGCATTTGCGAACTCTAACCCAGGTCTGCCAGTCTCGCATTTGCAAGAATTTCTTCGCATTTGCGAATGTGAAGCGTCCTTGCCCAGGATCGCATTTGTGACCCTTTGTTCGCATTTGCGAACACTGACTGGTCTGAGGCCTTTTTGCATTTGCGACATTTTGTTCGCATTTGCGAACTTGGCATGATTATGGCAGACTTCGCATTTGCGATCAAGGGTTCGCATTTGCGAACCCAGTCTTGATCTGTCTCCTTCGCATTTGCGAGAATTTGTTCGCAAATGCGAAGCCAACAGCTGGGTGAAAAACCAGCAGTGCAAAAATTCAGAAATTGAACCAACGGCCTATCAAATCTTTACCCGAGCCCCCCGGGCTCCCAACCAAACATGTACACAACTTCAAAAACACATTACGAACTTGTTCGTGCGATCACATCGCCAATATAACATCGTTTTCATCAAATCAAGCAAGTTCATGATTTTCATACTTTTGGTTTTCAAACTTTCAAACTTGGAACTCAAGGTCCAAAACGTATCAAATGACATCCGAATGTCACCAAACCTTGCAAAAAGCACATATATAATATATTTAAAACTTGTACCGGGTGTCAGAACCAAAATACGAGCCCGATACCATTGTCATTTAATTCATTTTCCTTTAATAATTACAGCAAAAACAATTTCACAGAAAAATTCATAACTTGGGCTCTAGGCCTCAGAATTCGACTTCGGACGCATGTCCAAGTCCCACATTTTCCTACGGACCTTCCGGGACCGTCCAATCTCGGGTCCGGGTCCGTTTACCAAAAATGTTGACCAAAGTCAACTATATCAATATTAATATCATTTTTCTCCAAATGTTTCATAGAATTCATATTTTCTATCGCAAATCTTTCCGGCTACATGCCCGGATCGCGCACGCAAATCGAGGCAACATAGAATGAGGTTTTCATGGCCTCAGAAGTGTAGACAAATGAGGGAAACTAGTGATGACCCCATTGGGTCGTCACATTTTATATGCATGGACTCGTATTGAGATAAGGAACCCGAATATATAACTTTTGTAATTTTTCGAGAAGCGTACCGAAAATCAGGTTTTTGAAACTTGTGGTTTTGGCTTATTTTGAATTGTTTCGATTGGGTAATGCCCAATTGGCCTATTTTGATGTATTTCTATTGATTTTGATCAGATACTACACCTTTGGAGGCCGATATTCGTGGCAAGAGAGTTGTCTCTTAGCGGTTTTGTACCGGAGTCGAGGTAAGTGGCTTGTCTAACCTCGTGTGGGGGAACCTTCACCCCTAGGATATTATGTGATAGTTTAAATGCCTTGTACGCGAGGTGACGGGCGTGTACATGCGCAGATTGTTGGAACTCATTTTACTTGAATTGTCCAATTCATGATATTCATGTTCTTAGTTGATTAAATTATGATAATTACCCGAGATTCGTTAGGAAAGCATGATTTGATAGGATTTATCTGTCTAATTGCCTAATTGTCTTATTTGAACTTCTTGATAATTGTTTGCACTAGTTTTGGTGAAGTTATGGTTAAGCATATTATATTTTCTCTGTGCGTTTCTTTTATTGTTTTGATGGTGGACTGCGGGTTCGATTCCCGGAGATCCTAGGGCTGTGGGTTCGATTCCCAGAGACCCGGAGTGGTATTGTTTGTGGACTGCGAGTTTTCGATTCCCAGAGATCCAAGGGTTGCGGGTTCGATTCCCTGAGACCCGAAGTTTATTGATATAATTATTGAGATATGGATTGCGGGTTCGATTCTCGGAGATCCTGAGATATTTAGACACATCCTGAGATATTGAGACATGGGCTGCGGGTTCGATTCCCGGAGACCCGGAGATGTTGATATTGGGACTGCGGGTTAAATTCCCGTAGCTCTTGAGTTGTTGGATATAGAGAAGGACTGTGGGTTCAATTCCCACAGGTCATGGACTTGTTGGTTTGAGTTTACGTTGTATTTGTTACTTGTTGTTAGATTAGTTGTAGACAGTTGTAGTAATTACTTCATTGTTGTCATTTCAGATTCATTCTTACATATTCTTGCTTATTACTATTTTGATTATTATGTTATTGTTCTCTCGGTAGGGCCCTGACATTCCTCGTCACTACTCCATCGAGATTGGGCTTGGCACTTACTGAGTACCACCGTGGTGTACTCATGCTACTTTTCTGCACACTTTTGTGGTGTAGATCCAGGTACATCAGGATAGGCTCATCCTAGGTGATTCAGCAGTACATCTGGAGACTCGAGGTATGATCTGCAACATCCGCGGATCCGGAGAGCCTCCTTCTACTCTCATAGTGATAGTAGTTATTTTCCCTCATTTTGTTGTTTAGACATTCCTGATGTATAGAGCCACAGTTGTACTCTCCCTTTTTAGTGTGTGTTACCCGTGGGATTTCGAGTCTTGGTGGTACGCTATATGGTGTGGTTGATGAGTGTATGTGCCAGGCGGCACTGATTACATTCCTTTTATATCGTTTTCCATTATTTCCTTATTTAATGTTCATGGAATTGTATATTCCGCATCGTGTTAGGCTTACCTAGTCGCGAAGACCGGGTGCCATCACGACAGGTTCACGATTGTTGAACTAGGGTCGTGACATTATGGCATGGAAGCAGGCATATTGTTTTTGCAAAGTCAATATCTTAAGCGCTTTAGAAGATGACTTGTACAATATGTACAGTGCAATGAATACTTCAAAAACATTATGGGACATACTTGAGAAGAAGTACAAAACTGAAGATGCATGCTTGAAGAAGTTTGTGATTGCCAAGTTTCTAGACAATAAAATGATAGACAGCAAAGCTGTGGGAACCCATGTTCAGGAGAGTCAACTTATTTTTCATGACCTTGTTACTGAAAGTATGGTCTTGAATGAAGAATATCAAGTGGGTGCAATGATTGAAAAATTGCCTCCCTCGTGGAGAGATTTCAACAATTATCTTAAGCACAAGTGCATAGAAATGAAGTTAGAAAATCTTGTGATACGTCTAAAGATTGAGGATGAAAACAAAACAAGCAAGAAGAAGTCTCGTGAAAATTCAACGATCATGGGAGCTAATATGGTTGAGGGGACTGCTCCAAAAAGTAAGAATAGGAAGAGGTCTTCTTGATAGACTAAGCACCAAAACAAAAAGAAATTCAAGGGCAACTGTTACAATTGTAAAAAAATTGGTCACAAAAGCCCTGATTGTCTTCTCCCAAAAAAGGATAAGAAGAAGGGACAAGTCAACATAGTGGAGAAGAATGATGACATTGATGATCTTTGTGCAATGCTTTCGGAATGCAGCCTATTTGGAAACTCGAAGGAGTGGTGGATTGGCTCTGGAGCCACTTGACATGTTTGTACTATCAAAAACGCATTTATGACTTACTCTTTTGTTGGTTCCGATGAAGATATTTCCATGGGAAATAATGCAACAATCATGATTGAAAGTTATGGGAAGATATTTCTGAAGATGACTTCCGGCAAGGTGTTAACACTCAATAATGTTCTTCATGTTCCTACTATTAGGAAGAATTTAGTTTCTACTTCTTTACTTGTAAAGAATGGATTCCGCCCAGCACATTGCTAAGCCAGCCTGACCAATCAATATAAACAACGGAGCTAGACGCTCTCTTTTAGCCCATTTAAGCATATTAAATCACGAAGCAATAGCGATACAAATAACGAAAACAGGGAACCAAGTCCCATAATACATCAACTCCCATAGACCAAGGGTCAAGAGTCATGAGCCTCTAAAGAACATAAGTGTATAAAGGTTTACAAGATACCAAGTGCGGAAAGAAAAGTCAATACAACATCAAAAGACAGTAGAAAGGAATATCGGGTCCTGCGGACTCTGCAGCTACCTCGAATATCCACAAACGTCGCCTCGCACAGCTACTGGATCACTGCCGAGAGGTACCTGGATCTGCACACAAGGTGCGGGGAGTAAAATGAGTACTGCCAGACTCAGTGGTAATAAACAAGGGTAAGACAGCGCAGATAAGAAATCCGCAATAAAGCACTATGTAAAGCTATGATCAGCTACCCTGTCATAGAATCAATCTCCACTGTACCTGTTCCAACAATTACCAATAAATAGCATAACAGCTAGCAGATGTAGCTAAATGCAATGCAATGCATGATATGACCGCTACGGCGTGTAGCCGACTCCAATTTTGGGTACCCGTGCTCACTGTGGGGGTTCAGACTCCGGAGGGGCTCCTACAGCCCAAGCACATCTCATAGAGATATTCCTGCGGCGTGCAGTCCGATCCAACATATATCTCGCTGCGGCGTGCAGCCCGATCCACTACTAGTCGGCTAATATGCAGATACAGCCTCGCAGGCTCAAAAGTAGTTTTTTGAAAACTCTTTTATCATTTTTCAGTTGGAAAACAGTAATATCAAGTTCCAGAGATTGGAATTAGCATAATAACAAAAATAGCCGCGGACTAGTAGTAAACTAGCATGTCTATGTGATAAGACAATGATAACGATCCTCGCGGGATCCAATAACCGGCTCACGGCCCACATGTATACTCAACCGCCCAAGAAGGGGGTTTCCCCGGCTCAAGAGTGGCCATTATCACAATATATATATATATATGCAACCATCCGAGAAGGAGGTTCGACGGCTCTAGAATAGCCAATAATACAATATCAACAGAGTTGGACTAATATGTAGTCTCCAGTTCATGATCGACCCCGCACTCTCGAGAGTGTGCGTGTCTCGCCGCTATACAGCGTCACAAAGTGGTATACCGGGGTTTCGAACCCGCCGGTCATCACCCACATCTATTACTCACCTCTATACGGCGCGACGACTATTCCGCAATGCCCTTGCCACGAGAATCAAGCTCCGTACGTGTAGAATCTGATCAAATACGGTAAAAATACAACAATTTAGGCCAATGGGACGACACCCAATCAATACAACTCAATTTACATCAAAATTCCCAAAGTTGTCAAAACCCGAGCCCCGGGCCCACATTCCGAAAATTTACGAAATTCACATTTCCGGAACCCTCGTCTCAATACGAGTCTAAGCATATCAATTTTACCAAAATCGGACTCCATTTGCCCGTTCAAAACCTTGATTTTCTAAAGTCCAAGACTAGGGCTAAATCCTCCATAATTACCCCAAATTCTTCCATTTTCATGATATAATTGCATGATATTATCAATACTAATCATAATATGAGTTCATAGATGATTACCTGATGATTTCCCTTGATTTTCTCCTCAAAATCGCCCAAAATCGCCCTTAAGCCGAGACCCCCAAATGTTAAAATGTTTCTGAAATTTTTCTAACTTCTGATACACTTACTTACAGCGATTTTCGCTTCTGCGGAACATTTTCCGCTTCTACGCTTCCGTATCCGCGACCAAAGGGTCGCTTCTGCGGTTCCAGGCCTAGCTGGCCATTTCCGCACCAGCGATCCAAGGACCGCTCCTACGCATCCGCTTCTGCGGAAATTAGCCCGCTTCTGCGGTCCTTTCCGCCTCTGCGATCAAGTGTCCGCTTCTGCGGACTCGCCTATGCGGTCGCCCTTCCGCTTCTGCGGAATTCCCATCTCTTGGCAAATTTCGCTTCTGCGATCTACACTACGCTCCTGCGACGCCGCTTCAGCGGAATGATTTCCGCTTCTGCGTAACCAAGCGCTCCTGCGCCCCTCGTCCGCTTCTGCGGACTCGCTCCTGCGCCCATAATTCCGCAGGAGCGGAAACAACAGAAACAGGATCCCAACCTGCAATTTCCATGATTTTCTTCCGTTTAACCATCCGAAAACACCCCGAGGCCCCGGGACCTCATCCAAACATACCAACACATCTTAATACCTTATTCGAACTTGCTCCAATCCTCAAAACACGTCTAATAACACCAAAACCCATAATTCACATCAAATTCAAGCCTAAATTCCTTAAAACATTCCGAATTACACATTCGATCAAAAACCCGACCAAACGACGTCCGAATGACCTGAAATTTTGCAGGCACATCCAAAATCACCTAACGGAGCTACTGCCACTGTCGGAATTCCATTCCGACCCCCGGATCAAAATCTCACCTACCGTTCGGATTTCGCCAAAATTCAACCTTAGCCAATTCAAGCCTATTTCTACACCGGGCCTCCAAATTCAATTCCGATCGCTCCCCTAAGTCACAAATCACCTTCCGAACTAACCGAATCATCGGAATCCGATTCCGAGCCCTCTAACCAAATAGTCAACTCCGGGTTGACTTTCCTTATTCAAGTTTCTTTCCCAAAGGCTATATGCCTCATTTTCAATCCAATTCACTCCTAACTCACCCGATAGACCCTAACACTGATATAAAAGCATAAAACATGCAATTGCAACATGACGGAGTGGTAAATTCCCGTAACGACGGGTCGGGTCGTTACATTCTCCCCAACTTAAACAAACGCTCGTCCTCGAGCGTACCGGAGTGGTACTAGAAGCAACTCAATAGCTGAATGACCTTACCACGCATATATTCGGGCGATCATACGTCACCCTATCTCACGCAAGTCCGAAAACACCATATAGTCAAAATTTCACAGACCATCTGAACCATAAATCACACTGTACTTTCCGAAATCATATGCCAATTGCAAATCCCATGCCTATACTCAGGATACACTCGAATCCACTGCAATAACCCATATTCACTACTCCGGTGAGATCATATGATGTATCACACAACCCAATCACTCGAGACGATAGTCTCTAATCACAACAACTGGCCACAATCACCAAATACTAACTGAAAACCTCTTTCATTAGATAGAGTCTTATTCCAACACCTCCACATCATGCCCACGGCAACCAGACACGCGATATATCGAACCCATCTCTCAGGTCAACCATTCATGAATCCATTTCACTTTTAACTGATACCACAATAGATTTCGGACCCAAATCTCGGTATTACCTTTCTAACCAACTAAAATCACATATACTCACATTCATTATTGGCTCCAACGACCATTTCGATTATAACACATCGCACTGGTAATAAGACACCTCAACACCGGCCTAAGCCACGATGAGCACAACATAGGCTCCAATAGAAACGTCTGCACACACTCGAATCATGACAGCTCAAATCATGACAACTGTCTCCAGCAAATAGAGCTGCAATTTAATCCCTCTATGCCATCATAATATAGAACTGAGATCGCGTCTCGTATTATAGAAATAAAGTACCCGAATCCTCCTCGAGAGGTCATAACATCACGTGGCCTTGCCACAATTTATGATTCTATCCAAACACTATTACTCATGAAACACCTCAAGTTACCAAGCTCAAAAAGGTCATCCACGCACAGATCTAGGTCTGAACCCAAGCAATCAACCTCACCCACGGTGAAACAATTAATGTATGCTATCACATCCTGAAAGGACACAACCGATGTGCCATTCGCCAAACGATACTCAATACAGACTTTTCCTCAGAAGCTAGGAAGTATTGTATACCAGGTAATATATAACTAACTCTATTTTCACATTACACTGTTGCGGCGTGCAACCCGCTCCAATGACATACCCGTGGCGGCGTGCCACCCGATCTAGATACCATACCTGTGGCGGCGTGCCACCCGATCCAAGTAACCCTCGTCAAATGAATACGCGTCGAGTCAAGTTGCTCATCATAATAAACATATATCGCCTCAAGTTTGGCCACATGAAACGCATCTGACAACGTTTCTCAATACTGGAACCGAATCAATGGTAGATACTTCTACACTAACATCCGCCACTAAGGTCTAATTGACAAAGCAATGCCTACCAGTCGTCCGCTGGTCCTGGGTACAACTACTCTGTTGGAGCATACTTTGATGCTCTCTGCTACGCAATTTGTGCCATTTTCCGACATAGCCCATATCACATTAGTCTAGACGACCCGGCTTATGTCAACCAGTCTGAAATAAGGTATCATAACCCAAATTCATCATATCAAGCTAAGAGCTAAACGGTGCTGATACACACGATATACAACCACTGCATAGGCGGATTACGAGAACTTCCAGACTCTAACACATGTATTACATATGGATCACTATGCCTGATCCCACACTCCACCGTACGATTACATAACACACATCAAGCATCTATTCATTAAATTTCACTATGCCATCAACGACTCAATTATTACAGTCGATCCCACAAGAGAATACCACCATACCACTGGATATCATCAGTTTACATTACCTTGTCCTTTTTGGATCATATTCCCTGCCAAGTTAATAGAATAGCAGTACCGTTTTTCTTAAATCATCAGAAAGATCGATTCTTAATTCATCTGCAGTTGTTCGCGCTGCTCAATAATTTTATTGACTTCCCATATATTATGAACTGTTCTCAAAACCTAGAATATACCATTATCAACTTTCCATAACACATCGCGTATACCATACTAAGATAACATGGAAATTCTTATCCCTTTCCTACGCCGCAAACATCGACGCAATCAACTAGTCAAGGACTTTTATGATCTCATATAGAGAAGACTCATTACACATTCCAAGCTTTGCATACCAACAGGAAATACACTCATTTTTCAAACCACATTAAAACACATCATAAACTCTTTCTCCCAATCACATTGCATAAGTTAAACTGCCAGGACTGAGTCCTTATACCCATATTATACTCATATCGGGTTACACGACCGCCAACACTCAAAAGCTTTATTGCACAATATCTGCAAGACTCCTTACTTCAACCACATACCAGGAATTAGTCGTATTCTTTATCATACCGCTTCGGTTTATTAACACGTCATTCCATTTACCCAGTTTCCTTTCTGATTCATCTTTGATTTAATATTAGCCACTACTGTAGCACCATAACACATGAACTCATTCCACACGAGACTCGTACATAAGACCACACGGTCTGAGACATATAGGCCACTGAATACTCTCTCAATATTTCCAGAAGGATCACATCCTACAATACTTTATTTTGAAGAACCTCTTGCGATTTGAATTCGTTATCATTACCTTCCAATACGGATTACATAGAATCCCATCATTCACATAAGATAACACAAGTACCGATCTCTTCTAACGAAACCACCATCTTTAGCCACATGCACAATTTTGAAACACCTGACTGACTGTTACAAGTAAAATCTTGAACACCGTAAACAATTCTCGGGCGTCGGTCATCCTTATTCAGCTGTAATTCAACTGTCTTATTGAACAGAACCACTCGTGCCTTATTAGAACTCTGACACTGCAGATCATGATTACATACGGATACTATTAGCTATCACTCTTTTCTATACACCAAGCATTCCTTACCAACCTCAGTTCAAAATACCCTAGTATTTCTTCACATCTACGAAGCACCATAACCTTTATCAGAATTTTCCAACATACTTAGAGACAGAATCAACATAGCACACAATAGTGCAATCGGTTAATCAATAGCAACCTCCCCAACTTAGCTCGAAGCCATTCATCAAAGCACTTTCAACCACTCATATCAGTATTACTCAAGTGATGCCGAAATGTAAGTATGATATTAAACTCAAGTCATTTACAAGCTTCGGCGGAGATTCGAATCATCAGAAATATTAACTCTTTTGCAATTCTTGCATTCATTCACACACAACAGTTACGCCCCCTCTTTACGTGACAAAATCTTTTCTAAGTCCCGAATTTTTTCAAAAATTCCGGCAGAGTTTCCTTTGTAAATTGGCCTATCCACCGCCAGAGAATCACCAAACCATCCTAGATATACTTCCACAACTCAACAAGATATCACAATGTATTTCAACAACATTAAATATCAATACTACACGAATTATATCATCACAATTTATACTTGAACCTGCGATGTATCTGCTCGAATCATAACACATATCAATACCTTTCAATTACACATGAGAATCAACCCACCTACCTCGCCTCAATTTAGCATTTCAGCACAATACCTTCCACCAGGATACACATAGCATAATCACTTTAGTCTTCCCGAGTTTGAACTCGTTCCACTACACATAAGGCACTTTACCTTCCAATTAAGAGATATGGTAAATATTCACCACGCCCATAGGTCGGAGCTACACAACAGATTAGGTAAGAGTCGAACAATTAATAGCTCATCCATTAGTAAGCCTCCTTAATACACTACAGATCGGCACAAGGCCCCAAACATGGCTACTAGCTCAAGTACATAAATATAAGCCCGGTCTCAGTCATTTTACACAGTAATAATCAATCGGGAAGGATCAAGTCCAAATCCTCAGTCACAATACCACCACGCTCGTCACATGACGCGTATTCCCTCTCAGCACAGCACTGTATAGTGCAAATACGGGGTTTCAAACCCTCAATACATTATCTACTGCCACCACTCACAAAATCAGCACCTCAATGCTCAAGTCATAAACAAGGTCCAGCCTCAAGTCATCCCTACTGGCCAACATGAACTCACAGAGATTAAATCTCTCCCCTCGTTCGGAGAAATCACAAGCCATAAGGCAATTACATTACTGAGCGCTCGATGCGTACACAGACGTACGGAAGGAATTTCAAAATTATATCTCAAGCTGAATCAAATACGCACGATAAGAATTCCAAGAAATGTGAAGTGTTTCCTAAAGGTTCGCAGCCTCCCGAGGATAAGTACAGGCGTCCCCGTACCGATCCACAAGACTCTACCAACCGGCTCAAGACTCGTGAGGCCTAGTAAACCTAGGCTCTGATACCAACTTGTCACGACCCCAAATCCGGTCGTGATGGCGCCCAACACATTGCTAAGCCAGCCTGACCAATCAATATAAACAACGGAGCTAGACGCTCTCTTTTAGCCCATTTAAGCATATTAAATCACGAAGCAATAGCGATACAAATAACGAAAACAGGGAACCAAGTCCCATAATACATCAACTCCCATAGACCAAGGGTCAAGAGTCATGAGCCTCTAAAGAACATAAGTGTATAAAGGTTTACAAGATACCAAGTGCGGAAAGAAAAGTCAATACAACATCAAAAGACAGTAGAAAGGAATATCGGGTCCTGCGGACTCTGCAGCTACCTCGAATATCCACAAACGTCGCCTCGCACAGCTACTGGATCACTGCTGAGAGGTACCTGGATCTGCACACAAGGTGCGGGGAGTAAAATGAGTACTGCCAGACTCAGTGGTAATAAACAAGGGTAAGACAGCGCAGATAAGAAATCCGCAATAAAGCACTATGTAAAGCTATGATCAGCTACCCTGTCATAGAATCAATCTCCACTGTACCTGTTCCAACAATTACCAATAAATAGCATAACAGCTAGCAGATGTAGCTAAATGCAATGCAATGCATGATATGAACGCTACGGCGTGTAGCCCGACTCCAATTTTGGGTACCCGTGCTCACTGTGGGGGTTCAGACTCCGGAGGGGCTCCTACAGCCCAAGCACATCTCATAGAGATATCCCTGCGGCGTGCAGTCCGATCCAACATATATCTCGCTGCGGCGTGCAGCCCGATCCACTACTAGTCAGCTAATATGCAGATACAGCCTCGCAGGCTCAAAAGTAGTTTTTGAAAACTCTTTTTATCATTTTTCAGTTGGAAAACAGTAATATCAAGTTCCAGAGATTGGAATTAGCATAATAACAAAAATAGCCGCGGACTAGTAGTAAACTAGCATGTCTATGTGATAAGACAATGATAACGATCCTCGCGGGATCCAATAACTGGCTCACGGCCCACATGTATACTCAACCGCCCAAGAAGGGGGTTCCTCGACTCAAGAGTGGCCATTATCACAATATATATATATATATATGCAACCATCCGAGAAGGAGGTTCGACGGCTCTAGAATAGCCAATAATACAGTATCAACAGGTTGGACTAATATGTAGTCTCCAGTTCATGATCGACCCCGCACTCTCGAGAGTGTGCGTGTCTCGCCGCTATACAGCGTCACAAAGTGGTATACCGGGGTTTCGAACCCGCTGGTCATCACCCACATCTATTACTCACCTCAATACGGCGCGACGACTACTCCGCAATGCCCCTTGCCACGAGAATCAAGCTCCGCACGCGTAGAATCTGATCAAATACGGTAAAAATACAACAATTTAGGCCAATGGGACGACACCCAATCAATACAACTCAATTTACATCAAAATTCCCAAAGTTGTCAAAACCCGAGCCCCGGGCCCACATTCCGAAAATTTACGAAATTCACATTTCTGGAACCCTCGTCTCAATACGAGTCTAAGCATATCAATTTTACCAAAATCGGACTCCATTTGCCCGTTCAAAACCTTGATTTTCTAAAGTCCAAGACTAGGGCTAAATCCTCCATAATTACCCCAAATTCTTCCATTTTCATGATATAATTGCATGATATTATCAATACTAATCATAATATGAGTTCATAGATGATTACCTGATGATTTCCCTTGATTTTCTCCTCAAAATCGCCCAAAATCGCCCTTAAGCCGAGACCCCCAAATGTTAAAATGTTTCTGAAATTTTTCTAACTTCTGATACACTTACTTACAGCGATTTTCGCTTCTGCGGAACATTTTCCGCTTCTACGCTTCCGTATCCGCGACCAAAGGGTCGCTTCTGCGGTTCCAGGCCTAGCCGGCCATTTCCGCTTCTGCGATATACGGACCGCCTCTCCGCGTCCGCTTCCGCGAAGACTCGACCGCTCCTCGCGGAAATTTCCGCTTCGCGGCTAGGTGTCCGTCTCGCGGACTCGCCTGGCCGGCTAGCCTTCCGCTTCTGCAGACCTTGCCCAATTTCTCCCCGTCCGCTTCTGCGATCACTGGCTCGCACCAGCGACCCCGCTTCAGCGGAATGGCTTCCGCTTCTGCGTAACCAGCCGCTCCTGCGCATCTCGTCCGCTTCTGCGGACACGCTCCTGCGTCCAAAATTCCGCAGGAGCGGAAACAACAGAAGCAGGATCCCAACCTGCAATTCTTCCATAATTTCTCCCGTTTAACCATCCGAAATCACCCCGAGGCCCCCCGGACCTCATCCAAACATACCAACACATCTTAATACCTTATTCGAACTTGCTCCAATCCTCAAAACACGTCTAATAACACCAAAACCCATAATTCACATCAAATTCAAGCCTAAATTCCTTAAAACATTCCGAATTACACATTCGATCAAAAACCCGACCAAACGACGTCCGAATGACCTGAAATTTTGCAGGCACATCCAAAATCACCTAACGAAGCTATTTGCAACTGTCGGAATTCCATTCCGACCCCCGGATCAAAATCTCACCTACCGTTCGGATTTCGCCAAAATTCAACCTTAGCCAATTCAAGCCTATTTCTACACCGGCCCTCCAAATTCAATTCCGATCGCTCCCCTAAGTCACAAATCACCTTCCGGAACTAACCGAATCATCAGAATCTGATTCCGAGCCCTCTAACCAAATAGTCAACTCCGGGTTGACTTTCCTTATTCAAGTTTCTTTCCCAAAGGCTATATGCCTCATTTTCAATCCAATTCACTCCTAACTCACCCGATAGACCCTAGCAAGGTGTTAACACTCAATAATGTTCTTCATGTTCCTACTATTAGGAAGAATTTAGTTTCTACTTCTTTACTTGTAAAGAATGGATTCAAATATGTATTTATTTATGATAAAGTTATTATAAGAAAGAATAAAATGTATGTTGGAAAAGGCTACCTCACGGAGGGCCTTTTCAAACTCAATATAAAGATTGTTGAGAATATGAATAAAGTTTCAACTTCTTCTAATTTATTGGAGTCAAAACATTTATGGCATATTCGATTAGGATATATAAATTATAAAACCTCGTGGAAGTTATTAATTTAGTAGTATTTCCTAAATTTTAGTGTTATAAATCAAAATATCAAATATGTGTTGAATATATGTTTGTAAAACATCCTTATAAGTCTGTTGAAAGGAATTCAAATCCCTTAGACTTAATTCATACCGATATGTGCGATATGAAGTCGACACCATCTCGAGGTGGTAAAAAGTATTTTATTACTTTTATTGACAATTGCACTAAATATTATTATGTTTATTTTTTTAGTAGGATGAAGCAATTGAATTATTTAAGAAATACAAGAATGAAGTAGAGAATCGATTGAATAAAATGATCAAATGATTAGAAGTGATAGAGGTGGAGAATATGAATCTCCATTTTTGTAGAAATATGTTTGGAATATGGAATAATCCATCAAACTATTGTACCTTATACACCTTAATCCAACAAAATGGTGGAAAGAACAAATTGGACATTAAAAGAAATAATGAATTATTTATTAATAAGTTCCGGATTACCGTAGAGTTTGTGGGAGGAAGCTATCCTTACAGCTAACCGAATACTCAACAGAGTACTCCATAACATAACACAATCTATTCCATATGAAAAATGGAAAGGAAGAAAATCCAACTTGAAATATTTTAATATTTGGGGGTGTCTAGAAAAGGTACAAGTTCCTTTACCTAAAAGGGTTAAAATCGGGCCAAAAATAGTAGATTGCATTTCATTGGATATGCTACAAATAATAAAGTACATCAATTTTTGGTTCATAAATTCGATAATCCCAAGAGTCATGTCAATATAGTAATAGAATCAGATAATGCTGAAATCTTTGAAATACCTAAACGACCTCGGGAAGAACCAAAGGAAAATACTCCAAGTATAGAAGATCCAAGGCGTAGTAAACGTCAAAGAATATCTACTTCTTTTGGACCAGATTTTGTGACATTTTTTCTTGAAAATGAGCCTCAAACTTTTAAAATAGTTATGTTATCTTCTGATTCAGTGTTTTAGAATAAGACAACAATAGTGAGATTCAATCAATTTTGGATAATCATACATGAAAATTGGTTGATCTTCCTTCGGGAAATAAGCCTTTAGGTTCGAAATGGATCTTTAAATAAAAAATTAAAGATGATGGCACTATTGAAAAATATAAGTCAAGGCTTGTTGTCAAAGGTTATAGTCAAAAAGAAGGCACTAATTACTTTGACACACACTCTCCAGTGACAAGGAAAACATCTATTAGGGTGTTAGTGGTACTAGCGGCCATGCATGATCTTGAAATTCATCAAATGGATGTTAAAACAACTTTCTTAAATGGAGAATAGGAGGAAGAGATTTAGATGGAACAACCTGAGGGTTTTGTGGTTCCTAGTAAAGAAAAAAGTGGTACAAACTTGTTAAGTTGCTTTATGGACTTAAACAAGCACCCAAATAATGGCATGAAAAATTTGACCAAACAATATTGGCAAATGGATTTAAAATCAGCGAGTGTGACAAATGTGTTTACACTAAAAATATTCCAGGTCATGAAGTCATTGTTTGTTTATATATTGATGACATGTTGATAATAAGCAAAAGTATGCAGATATAAATGCCACAAAAAATGCATGTTTGCTAGAAAATTCGACATGAAAAACTTAGGAGTTGCTGATGTGATCTTAGGAATTAGAATTCAAAAGACTCCACAAGGTCGAGCATTATCACAGTCGTACTACATTGAAAAGGTACTTGAGAAGTTCAAGTATTCGGATCTCATAATTGCCACGACTCCAATTGACGTGAGCTATGCACTTCAAAAGAATGAAGGTGAAAGTGACTCACAACTAGATTATGAAAGATTATTGGGAAGTTTGATGTATATTTTGAATTGTACGCGACCAGATACAACATGTGCTATTAGCAAACTGAGTCTGTTTATAAGTAATCCTAATCAAATACATTGGATGGCTATAAAACGAGTTTTGGAATATCTAAAACATACCTAAAATTATGCTTTGCATTATTACAAATATCCTTCCGTAATCGAGGGATATAGTGATGCAAATTGGACGGCCAGATCATCTGAAGTTAAATCCACGCGTGGATAAGTTTTCATAATTGAGGGTGGGGTAGTATCTTGGAAATCATCCAAACAAAGGTGCATCGCCTATCCTACAATGGAATCTAAATTTATAGCTTTTGATAATGCCGGTGAAAATGCTGAATGGCTCCGGAATTTCTTGGAAGATATTTCATTTTGGCCCAAACCTTTGGCACCTATTTGTATACATTGTGATAGTCAAACGACAATAGGTAGGGCAGGGAGCGTTATATATAACGGAAAATCTCGTCATATTAAACGTAGACACAATACCTTTAGTGTTACTATCTAGTGGTGTTATCATAATTGACTATGTAAAGTCAAGAGATAACATGTCGAATCCACTTACAAAAGGCCTATCTAGAGAGGTAGTTGAAAGATCAACAATGTGAATGGGGTTAAAGGCCTAGGACAAGTCATCATGGTGGTAACTCTACCTATCAGACTGCAGATCCCACGAGCTAGGTTCGAAGAGATAAAAAAAAGTTATGAATAACGGTTCGACATTGTCAAATAATTCAACCATTCTTGTGATGAAGTCAATATTCAAAAATGAGGTAAAACATTCAGGTTTTTTGATGAGTCAAGAAAGCATAAAGTTTTTTAATGGTTTACTATGTCTGGTAGGATATGACCAGATAGTGTGTCTTTAGGATTAAACATTTAGGAATCACCTATGTGAGTGTAAACTGTAAGCCGCTTAAGAGGAATGAAAGTAATGCCTATTCTCTAAGCTCTCATGAAACTAGGTGATGTTCATGGCTGAAACGAACACAACCGTGAGAACAATAAATGGTTAATGATTGATTGTGTGACTTATGTTGTCTAGTTATACAACAAATCTCGGCGGTTCAAAGATATCAAATCTACCGATTGATGGAGTATAACTGATATAAGTTCACTACAGAAAGTTAAAGGGAAACCTACTTATTCAGGATGCAATTAATTCTTGCATTTAAAATACACACATGTCCATACATTCCTTTAAGTTTATAGTTGTTCCCCATTCATGTGAGGAATTGTTTGATTTTTGTTACTATTTGTTATTTATAACGAAAGAGGTGCGAATGGAAAATAGTGGAAAAAGATACGGAGGAAAGTAAAATTATGAATTACTTCACTTTACTAATGCACTTTGTCCCTCATTGGTAGAAGGAAAGAAAATCTTTGTGTATATATAGAGAAGCTCATCTTTTAGCTAATAAGGAGCTAAGAAGAAGGCAGCCTCGCACTGCCATCGTCGTCGCTCGCTCGACTTTGGCTTATTCGGATTTGGTCAATTGATATAACTGATTGATAAATTTTTGGACCGAATTTATTTCCTTTTCATTATCTAACATTTTCTTTTCTAAATATTTTTCACATTGGAAGATCGCTATCGCGAAATTATTTCGCGACAATAGCCGAAACGTTCCATTCAATATCTGAAGAGAAACATTATCATTGAACATGCTCTTTTGCACCTGTTGGGACTCAACCTTGCTGGCTATAGATAGTGAGGCTTAGCCTCATTTTCCACCACCAAAAAATCTAAAATTACTCCCCTCAAACTTCTGAATTATGCATTCTTTCTGAAACCAAAACGTAAGCATTTTGTGTGATTTGCCTTTTTTTAAGAACTGAAAAAGCATCAAGTCAATAAAAAAAATTAGCAAATTGTAGAATTGGAAGGTCTTTAAATACCCATGAAAAATACAAGAAGTGGAAAATTAAAGTATGCTTCCAGGATTATAATCATTTTTATAATCTTGAAATTATTTAATTCTTCAAAGTGTCACGATGGGGAATTCTCATCCCCGGAGATCGTTATGGCGCCTAATATTTTACTTGCTAAGAAAGCCAATATTAGAATAGTTTTAAGTCATTTTTAAATAAATCAAATTAACTGATGCCAATTAAACTGAAATAGAACAAAAATAAAGTGAGAAAAGTCGTTATAATCGAAATATCCAAATACAACCCTAGATTTGGTGTCACAAGTGAACAATATACTAGAATAATACAGATAATGGTCTGAATGAAAATAAAGCTGCTTGAAAAGAATACACAACTAGGATAAGGTAGAAGGAGACTTTAGGGTTGCGAATGTCGAGCAGCTGTACTTCAACTCTCCGCCCAATAGTCCACCCGGGCAATCTACTGACCTTCGCTGAGATGTATAGAGTGTAGTATGAGTACAATCGATCCCATGTACTCTATAATTGTTACAATAATTTGTATGCAGTATAACAATAGTGGCAGGAAAGGAAAATACAGGAAAATAAGGCAGTTAACTCCTTAAAATAACTTAATATGCAAAAACCAGTAAAACTAGAAACACCAATCTTTAGAGCATCATACAAAAACATTGGAACAACATAATACAGTAAGGTTTAGAAACACAGAAATTGTTATGGTGCGCAACCCGATCCTACCATATGAACACGATCCTCCCTTATTAATAATAATAATAATAATAATAATAATAATAATAATAATAATAATAATAATAATAAAAATAATAATAATAATAATAATAATAATAATAATAATAATAATAATAATAATAATAATATATATACTGCGGTGCGCAACCCGATCTCACCATATAATCAGAATCAATGTTAAAATCCTCCCTTATTGAACCATATTAATCCTCCTTTATTTTACCTGTTGCGGCAAGCAACCCGACCCTACCATATCAATATCATTCCTCCCTTATTTCACCTGTTGCGACGTGCAATTCGATCCATTATAAAATTAATAAATATAATAGATTCCGCAACTCAATTCACAAGAAGCTTAATGAATAAAGAATATGAAAACAAATCCATAAAGGAAATCTCGTACCAAATCAAGAAGTGCTACCATTTACATTAAGCTACAAGACAAGCCAAATATATAACAGTTAAAGGGTACAATAAGACAATTAATGCAAGTAACAATTTAATCACGGAACCATGAGAGAAACTGACATTCTAACATGAGAATAATAGATGACATGTAGCAAATTAAGGCATATGAAATAATTAAAGCATGTAATAATTAAGACATGAAATAAAATAATAATTATCTAGATGATCATTCTGAGTGTTGTATCCCCATCCCATTAATGCTTATTTTATGCTCAATTATTGTTACACGACTTGCTTGGGTAGTTGGTTAAGTTCCAGAGATGTTTTAAAATGAGTTGAGACACCTACTCTCAAGGTTGAAAGCTGAAACGATTGATCGAATATAGACTTATTATAGTTATAAAATGGAGTTTTGATAGTTCTGATATCCCTACTGGGTGATTTCAGACTTAGGATTGTGTTCGATAGTGATTTGGAAGTCCGTAATTGATTTTGGCTTGAAATGGCGAATACTGAAAATTGAGAAGTTTGACCAAGACTTGAGTTACCAGGCTTGGATTTTTTTTGAAGTTGGAATTGGTACATTGTATCATTTATGACTTGTGTGCAAAATTTGAAGTCAATCAGACGTGATTTGGTAGGTTTCGGTATTGATTGTAGAAGTTAGAATTTCATAATTTTTGTTAAGCTTGAACCGTGGTGCGATTTGTATTTTTTATATTAATTGATGTGATTTGAGTCCTCGACTAAGTTAATATCATGATTTAGTCGTAGGTGCATGACCGCTTAAGTGACGGAATGAGAGAAAAAATGGCTGGAAACGAGTGTGCAGCGGTCGCAGGTACGAGAGTATATTCTTCACCTGCGAGGTCACATATATAATGTATGGGGTGCAAAAATGAAGCTTAGTGAGGAGGTTGTGGAGTGCAGGTATAGAGGAAGTTCAGCAGATGCGGACTCGCATCTGCGCTTGTGTTTACATAGAAGAAAAGGCAGAGACCTTTAGGTGTAACCGCAAAATTGGAATAAATGTCCGCACCTGGGAGATCGAAGATGCAACTAAGCGAGTCGCATGTGCGAAAGCCCTGGCAGTGTTAGTTACGATAGTTCCGAAGCTTTTAATCATTTTTGGACATTTCAAGCTCGGATTAAGGAAAATTTTGAGGGGGGTTTGGAGGGATTTATCAAGGTAAGTCACTCTTGATCATTTTTATTCAATAATATTGTTTCCCGATTGAATATTCCACCTAGTTCGTGTGTTTTTGAGGTTCAATTATGGGAATTTTGGGTTAGGGATTGGATAGTTAATTTGGAGATTTGGGTAATTATTTGGTGTGGGATTTGAGTAATTTGGTATGGTTGAACTTATGATTGAATGTGCTTTCAAATTTTGTAACTTTTATTAGATTTCGAAACATGGGCCCGGGGGTTGACTTTTGACATTTGATTTCGAACTTAGCATTTTCATATGGAATTGATATTGTTTGAGTTTATTGAATCAAATTATTTGTGGCTATATTCGAGGCATTTAGAAGCCTTTCACGAGGAAAGGGCTTATTGGAGTAGATATTTGTACGATTAGAGGTAAGTAACACATTTAAACTTGGTTATGAGTGTACGAATCCTTGGAATTACATGCTATATGGTGTTGAGGTGACATGCATGCTTGGTGACGGGTGTGTGGGCGTGCAACATAGTAATTTTGGCTCAAGAAATTCTGTAGAACTGTGTAGCCATCTTATCTGGTTATTAGTAGTGCACCCTATGTGTTAGAGCACTTGAGTTGTGTGATGACCCGGTCCGTCAACACGTGATTTACTGCCCTCTTTCCCTCGTATTATATTCCTATATGCTTCATTATTGGTATTTGAGGTGATCATGTGGAATTGGATTGGTTTTAGGTGAAAATGAGATACTTAGCCTCTTTAAGGAAAGCTTGTTTTGGAAAAGTCAACCGGAAGTTGACTATTGAGTTAGAGGGCTCGGATGTAATTTCTGGTGATTCGGTTAGCTTTGGGGGATGATTTGCGAATTAGGAGTGTGATCGAAAGTAATTTTAAAGGTCCGGTGTAGAATTACGCTTGAACTGGCAAAGTTAGTATTTTGGAAAATCCCGATTGTTAGGTGAGATTTGATCTGAGGGTCATAATGAAATTTCAAGAGTTGTTGTAGCTTTTTTAGGTGATTTTGGATATGTGTGCAAAATGTTAGAGTATTCGGAGGTGTTTTGGACGGGCTTTTGATTGAATACGTATTTCGAAAGTTTTTAAGAAACTTATGCTTGAATCCGATGTAATTCGATGATTTTGGTGTTAGTTGAGGTGTTTTGATCATTGCAAAAAGTTTGAATAATGTTTTAAGATGTGTTGGTACCTTTGGTTATGGTCCCAGGGCCCTCGGGATGATTTCGGATGGCTAATAAGATGAAATTCAAGTTGAGGAAGTGGAAGATTTTGCTGGTATCTGGTATGCTCGCTTCTGCAAAAATGGGCCGCAGAAGCAGTTCCGCAAAAGTGTGAGATTGGTCGCAGAAGTGGTCTAATGCTGAGTTGGGTAGTTTCGCAGAAGAGGAACTCTTTTCGCCTAAGCGAGTCCGCAGAAGCGAATACGAGGTTACAAAAGCGGTGTGGCCTGGAGGTGTGGATCCGCAGAAGCGGAAATTGGTGGTGTAGAAGATACCCTTGAGTTTAATGATATTCCGCTTAAGCGAACAAAAACAGCATAAGCAGTTACGCGGAAGCGGGCATGGGGACCGTAGAAGCGAAAACTCCTGAAGCTAGTAGGAGTTTTATATTCATTTTTGCTCCGCGAGGGTTATGTTATTTTCACCATTTTTAAACGAGCTTTAGAGTATATCGGGCGAGTTAGGAGTGATTTGGATTGAAAATGAAACAAATAGCATGTTTGAAGAAAGCTTGAATATGAAAAGTCAACCAAGAGTTGACTATTGAGTTAGAGTACTCGGAACCGGATTCCGATGATTCGACTAGTTCCGGGGGATCATTTATGACTTAGGAGAACAATCGGAATTGAATTCGGAGGTCCGGTGTAGTTTTAAGCTTGAATTGGCGAAGGTTGAATTTTGGCGAAATCCGATCGGTAGGTGAGATTTTGATCCGGGGGTCGGAATGGAATTCCGACAGTTGCAGTAGCTTCGTAAGGTGATTTTGGATGTGCCTGCAAAATTTCAGGTCATTCGGACGTCGTTTGGTCGGGTTTTTGATTGAATGTGTAATTTGGAATGTTTTAAGGAATTTAGGCTCGAATTCGATGCGAATTATGGGTTTTGATGTTGTTAGACGTGTTTTGAGGATTGGAGCAAGTTCGAATAAGGTATTAAGATGTGTTGGTGTGTTGGATGAGGTCCCGGGGACTCGGGGTGTTTTCGGATGGTTAAACGGAAGAAAATCATGGAAATTGCAGGTTGAAGAGTCTGGTTCTGTCATTTTCGCTCCCGCGGAATTTTGGTCGCAGGAGCGAGTCCGCAGAAGCGGATATTGGGAGCGCAGGACGGGTGTTTCGCAGAAGCGGACGCCTCTCCGCTGAAGCGGGGTCGCCGGTGCGACCCAATGATTGCGTAGCGGACGAGGGCAATTGGGGCATGGTCCGCGGGCGGACGTTTCTCCGCTCGGGCGATACCGGCGAGCCGGTCGGGGACGCGCGAGGCGGATTTTTCCGCGAGGCGGAAGCTTCTTCGCGTAGGCGGGACCGCTTGAGCGGCCCTTGGTTCGCAGGAGCGGAAGTGGCCGGCTAGGCCTGGAACCGCCGAAGCGACCCTTTGGTCGCGGATACGGAAGCATAGAAGCGGAAAATGTTCCGAAGTGAAAATCGCTGTGAGTTAAGTGTATTCGAAGTTAGAAAAATTTCAGAAACATTTTAACATTTGGGGGTCTCGGCTTAAGGGCGATTTTGGGCGATTTTGAGGAGGAAATCAAGGGAAATCATCAGGTAATCAACTATGAACTCATATTATGATTAGTATTGATAATATCATGCAATTATATCATGAAAATGGAGGAATTTGGGGTAATTATGGAGGATTTAGCCCTAGTCTTGGACTTTAGAAAATCAAGGTTTTGAATGGGCAAATGGAGTCCGATTTTGGTAAAATTGATATGCTTAGACTCGTATTGAGACGAGGGTTCCAGAAATGTGAATTTCGTAAATTTTCGGAATGTGGGCCCGGGGCTCGGGTTTTGGCAACTTTGGGAATTTTGATGTAAATTGAGTTATTTCGAATGGGTTGTGTTTAATTAGCCTATATTGATGTATTCTCATTGATTTTGAGCAGATTCGGCATTCAAGGTGATTGAATTACGAGGCGAGCGCAAGGCGGATTAAGGCTTCTATCGGATCGAGGTGAGTGGTGGTAGTAAATAATGTACTGAGGGTTTGAAACCCCGTACTAGCACTTTACAGTGCTATATTGAGATGAGACACGCGTTCTATGATGGGCGTGGTGACATTGTGATAGGGGTTCGGACTTAGTCCTTCCCGGCTAATAGAATACTGTGTTGTACAACTGTTAATGAGGTTATAACTGTACCATTGGGCTAATAGCCATGTTTGGGGCCTTGTGCCGATCTGTAGAGCATTAGGGAACCTATAGAGCTAGGTGACCTTTATATCGTGTTGGAAATATACACTCAGCCATAGCTCTAGCTGTATAGCATAATATGAGCCCGTACTAGATGTGTACATTGAGAGAGATTATCTAAGGTGGAATTCCCTGTTCTAGCTGAGTGGGCCTGAAAGGCCAAGTCTATACCGATTGAGATGAGATAGGGTCAAGGACCCACTATGAGATGTTATATTGGGCCCGAAAGGCCAAGTCTATATTAACCGAGACAGGGTCAAGGACCCATTGTGATATATTATATTGGGCCTGAGAGGCCAAGTGCATACTGACCTGGGATAGGGTCGAGGACCCATTATGAGGTATTATGTATATAGATACCTATATTGGATCGGACCGCACGCCGCAGTAATGTACATGTAATATACATGTAATATACATGTGAGACGGACTGCACGCCGCAGTATTATTGCGCTTGGGCTGTAGGAGCCCCTTCGGAGTCTGAGTCTGCACACATTCCAGTGAGCGCTGGTATATTATGGGATCGGGCTGCACGCCGCAGCAGTATATATGTTGGATCGGACTGCACGCCGCAGCAGTATATATGTTGGATCGGACTGCACGCCGCAGTGATATATGGTGGACCTGGCTGCACGCCATAGCACCATAGCGCTTGGGCCTAGGGAGCCCCTCCGAAGTCTGTATACACCCCCAGTGAGCGCCGTCGACGTTAAATGGAGCGGGCTGCACGCCGCAGCGGTATATGTATTGGAGCGGGCTGCACGCCGCAGCATTATACTTATTAATATCCTTATAAATACGTAAATACTTATGTGTTATAGACAAATGTATATGTCTCTATATATTGAGATGGCTGTACACTGTAGTGGTACGAGTGAGGATGTGGTCAGTGTGGGACCCAGTTGAGATGGATATGGACTGGAGATCAGAGAACTCATTGTAGTGATGACTTACCTGTGGGGGTTTGCCTTAGAACTGTTTAGTGACAGTACAGGAGTTCTTACTTCCAGTTATTATTTATTATTGCTGCTCACCGAGTTGAAATATACTCACCCCACTCCCCTGCATTTTTTTTTGTGTGCAGATATACAGGTTCAGAAGGGCAGTTGAGCTGTCGCAACTGCTTTATTATCCCCGTTCTGTGGAGACTTCGAGGTAGCTGCCGACGTCCGCAGGACCCGATATCCCTTCCTACTGTCTTTGATTATGAATTGTTATTTCTTTCCGCTCTGAGCTTTGGTTGTAAACCGTATTACACTTATGTTCCGTAGAGGCTCATGACTCTTGACCCTTCGGTCTATGGGAGTTGGTATGCGTTGGGACTTGGTTTCCCCGTTTTTGATATATCCATTACTGTTAATTTACAATTGTTATGTTTGAATGGGATAAGGCGAGCTCATAGCTCTATGATTGTTGTTGATTGGTCGGGCTGGCCTAGCAGTGTGCTGGGCACCATCACGACCGGATTTGGGGTCGTGACAAGTTGGTATCGAAGCCTAGGTTTACTAGGCCTCATGAGTCTTGAGCCGGTTAGTAGAGTCTTGTGGATCGGTACGGGGACGCCTGTACTTATCCTCGGGAGGCCTGCGAACCTTTAGGAAACACTTCACACTTCTTGGAATTCTTATCGTGCGTACTTGATTCAGCTTGAAATATAATTTTTGAAATTCCTTCCACACGTCTGTGTACGCATCGAGCGCTCAGTAATAAATTTGCCTTGATGGCTTATGATTCCCCAATCGAGGGACGAGATATAATCTCTATGAGTTCATGTTGGGCCTGTCTGGAAGACTTGAGGCGAAATCATTGTCTATGGCTTGAGCACCAAGGTGCTAATTTCACGAGTCGGTATTATGAAGTTTATACGATCGGTATTGATATTAATTGTGAAAATGGCAGTTTGATAATGGGAAAGTTGTAAGGTATTCGGTTCTTATTGTGATTTGATGCGTAGCACTAGCTATGGGTGTGAGAAATATTTTCATCGCCTCTTAATTGGAAGGTAAAGTGCCTTATGTGTAGTGGAACGAGTTCAAACTCAGGAAGACTAAAATGATTATGCTATGTGTATCCTGGTGGAAGGTATTGTGCTGAAATGCTAAATTGTGGCGAGGTAGGTGGGTTGATTCTCATGTGTAATTGAAAGGTATTGATATGTGTGATGATTCGAGCAGATACATCGCAGGTTCAAATATAAATTGTGATGATATAATTCGTGTAGTATTGATATTTAATGTTGTTGAAATACATTGTGATATCTTGTTGAGTTGTGGAAGTATAGCTAGGATGGTTTGGTGATTCTCTGGCAGGTGGATAGGCCAATTTACAAAGGAAACTCTGCCGAAATTTTTGGAAAATTCGGGACTTAGAAAAGATTTTGTCACCTAAAGAGGGGCGTAACTGTTGTGTGTGAATGAATGCAAGAATTGCAAAAGAGTTAATATTTCCGATGATTCGAATCTCCGCCGAAGCTTGTAAATGACTTGAGTTTAATATCATACTAACATTTCGGCATCACTTGAGTAATACTGATATGAGTGGTTGAAAGTGCTTTGATGAATGGCTTCGAGCTAAGTTGGGGAGGTTGTTGTTGGTTAACTGATTGCACTATTGTGTGCTATGTTGATTCTGTCTCTAAGTATGTTGGGAAAATTCTGATAAAGGTTATGGTGCTTCGTAGATGTGAAGAAATACTAGGGTATTTTGAACTGAGGTTGGTAAGGAATGCTTGGTGAATAGAAAAGAAAGATAGCTAATGGTATCTGTATGTAATCATGATCTGCAGTGTCAGAATTCTAATAAGGCACGAGTAGTTCTATTCAATAGGACAATTGAATTACAGCAAGATAAGGGTGAATGATGCCCGAGAATGGTTTTGCAGTGTTCCGGATTTTTGCTTGTAACGGTAAGGTGTCTTAAGATTGTGCATGTGGCTAAAGATGATGGTTTCGTTAGAAGAGATCGGTACTTGTGTTATATTATGTGAATGATGGGATTCTATGTAATCCGTATTGGAAGGCAATGATAACGAATTCAAATCGCAAGAGGTTCTTCAAAATAAAGTATTGTAGGATGTGATCCTTCTGGGAAATATTGAGAGAGTATTCTATGGCCTATGTGCCTTAGACCGTGTGGTCTTGTGTATGAATCTCGTGTGGTAACATAAGTTGATGTATTGTGGTCCTTCAGTAAAGGAGAATATGAAATTAAAGATGAATCAGAAAGGAAACTGGATAAATGGAACAACTTGTTAATAAACCGAAGCGGTATGATAAAGAATACGACTAATTCCTGGTATATGGTTGAAATAATGAGTCTTACAGATATTGTGCAGCAAAGCTTTTGAGAGCTGGCAGTTGTGTAACCCGATATGGGTATAATATGTGTATAAGGACTCAGTCCTGGCAGTTAAATTATGCAATGTGATTGGGAGAAAGAGTTTATGATGTGTTTTAATGTGGTTTGAAAAATGAGTGTATTTCCTGTTGGTATGCAAGGCTGGGAATGTGTAATGAGTTTTCTCTATATGGGATCATGAAAGTCCTTGACTAGTTGAGTGCGCCGATGTTTGCGGCGGAGGAAAGGGATATGAATTTCCATGTTGTCTTAGTGTGATATGGTATACGCGATGTGTTATGGAAAGTTGATAATGGCATATTCAAGGTTTTGAGATCAGTTCATAATATATGGGAAGTCAATAAAATTATTGAGCAGCGCGGACGGCTGCAGGTGATTCAAGAATTGATCTTTCTGATGATTTAAGAAAATGGTACTACTATTCTAGTAATTTGGCAGGGTATATGGTGCAAATGGACAAGGTAATGTAAATTGATAATATGTAGTAGTATGGTGGTATTTTCTCGTTGGATCGACTGTAATAATTGAGTCGTTGATGACATAGTGAAATTTATGAATGGCTTTCGTGGTATGAATGGACGCTTGAGGTGCGTTATGTAATTGTACGGTGAAGTACGGAATCAGGCATAGTGATTCCTGTGTTATGTATGTGTTGGAGACTAGAAGTTCTCGTAACCCGCCTACGCAGCGGTGGTATATCGTGTGTATCGGCACAGTGTAGCGGTTATCGGAAATTGGAAGCCCTAGTGGCTATCTCATCACTTGATATGACGAATTTGAATAATGATATATGATTGCAGGCTGGTTGTCATAAGTCAGGTTGTCTAGACTAATGTGATATGGACTATATCAGAGAAATGTCCGGTATTGAGGAACTTTGTCGGATGAGTTTCATGTGACCGAGCTCGAGGCTATATATACATGTTTGTTGCAATGAGTAACTTGAGTCGATGTGCATTCCCTTTTGCTAGATTTATGCATGGATCGGGTGGCACGCCGCCACATGTATAGTATCTGGATCGGGTGGCACGCCGCCACATGTATGGTATCTGGATCGGGTGGCACGCCGCCACAGGTATGATATTGGAACGGGTTGCGCGCCGCAAAAGTGTGATGTGGAAAATATAGTTTCCTATATCTTACCTTGTATACAATAGTTCCTAGCTTCCGAGGAATAGTCCGTATTGGGTATCGCTCGGGGAATAGCACATCGGTCGTGTCCTTTCAGGATTCGATAGCATATACTAAATGTATCACCGTGGGTGAGGTTGATTGCTTGGGTTCAGACCTTAATATGTGTGTAGCTGATCGTTTTGAGCTTGGTAAATTGGGGTGCTTCATGGATAATAATGTTTGGATAAAATCATGAATCGTGGCAAGGCCGCGTGATGTTATGACCTCTCGAGGAGGATTCAGGTACTTTATTTCTATAATGCGAGACGCGGTCTCAGTTCTATATTATGATGGCACAGAGGGATTAAATTGCAGCTCTATTTGCTGGAGACAGTTGTCATGAATTGAGCTGTCATGATTCGAGTGTGTGCATACGTTTCTATTTGAGCCTATGTTGTGCTCGTCGTGGCTTAGGCCGGTGTTGAGGTGTCTTATAACCAGTGCGGTGTGTTATAATCGAAATGGTCGTTGGAGCCAATAATGAATGTGAGTATATGTGATTTCAGTTGGTTAGAAAGGTAATACCGAGATTTGGGTCCGAAATCTGTTGTGGTATCAGTTAAAAGTGAAATGGATTCATGAATGGTTGACCTGAGAGATGGGTTCGATATATCGCGTGTTTGGTTGCCGTGGGCATGATATGAAGGTGTTGGAACAAGACTCTATCTAATGGAAAAGGTTTTTCAGCTAGTATTTGGTGATTGTGGCCAGTTGTTGTGATTAGAGACTATCGTCTCGAGTGATTGGGTGGTGTGATACATCATATGATCTCACCCGGAGTAGTGAATATGGGTTATTGTAGTGGATTCAAGTGTATCCTGAGTATAGGCATGGGATTTGCAATTGGCATATGATTTCAGAAAGTACAATGTGATTTATGGTTAAGATGGTCTGTGAAATTTTGACTATATGGTGTTTTCGGACTTATGTGAGATAAGGGTGACGTATGATCGCCCTAATATATGCTTGGTAAGGTCATTCAGCTATTGGGTTGCTTCTAGTACAACTCTCTGAGTACGCTCGAGGACGAGCGATTGTTTAAGTTGGGGAGAATGTGACGACCCGGCCCGTCGTCACGAGAATTATCACCCCGTTATGTTGTAAATGCATGTTTGATGATTTTATATCTGTGTTAGAGTCTATCGGGTGAGTTAGGAGTGATTTGAATTGAAAATGAAACAAATAGCATGTTTGAAGAAAGCTTGAATATGAAAAGTCAACCAAGAGTTGACTATTGAGTTAGAGTACTCGGAACCGGATTCCGATGATTCGACTAGTTCCGGGGGATCATTTATGACTTAGGAGAACAATCGGAATTGAATTCGGAGGTCCGGTGTAGTTTTAAGCTTGAATTGGCGAAGGTTGAATTTTGGCGAAATCCGATCGGTAGGTGAGATTTTGATCCGGGGGTCGGAATGGAATTCCGACAGTTGCAGTAGCTTCGTAAGGTGATTTTGGATGTGCCTGCAAAATTTCAGGTCATTCGGACGTCGTTTGGTCGGGTTTTTGATTGAATGTGTAATTTGGAATGTTTTAAGGAATTTAGGCTTGAATTCGATGCGAATTATGGGTTTTGATGTTGTTAGACGTGTTTTGAGGATTGGAGCAAGTTCGAATAAGGTATTAAGATGTGTTGGTGTGTTTGGATGAGGTCCCGGGGGCCTCGGGGTGTTTTCGGATGGTTAAACGGAAGAAAATCATGGAAATTGCAGGTTGAAGAGTCCGGTTCTGTCATTTTCGCTCCTGCGGAATTTTGGTCGCAGGAGCGAGTCCGCAGAAGCGGATATGGGAGCGCAGGAGCGGGTGTTTCGCAGAAGCGGATGCCTTTCCGCTGAAGCGGGGTCGCCGGTGCGACCCAATGATCGCAGAAGCGGACGAGGGCAATTGGGGCATGGTCCGCAGAAGCGGACGTTTCTCCGCTTGGGCGATACCGCAGAAGCGGTCAAGGACGCGCAGAGGCGGATTTTTCCGCAGAAGCGGAAGCTTCTTCGCAGAAGCGGGACCGCTTAAGCGGCCCTTGGTTCGCAGAAGCGGAAGTGGCCGGCTAGGCCTGGAACCGCAGAAGCGACCCTTTGGTCGCGGATACGGAAGCATAGAAGCGGAAAATGTTCCGCAGAAGCGAAAATCGCTGTAAGTAAGTGTATCAGAAGTTAGAAAAATTTCAGAAACATTTTAACATTTGGGGGTCTCGGCTTAAGGGCGATTTTGGGCGATTTTGAGGAGGAAATCAAGGGAAATCATCAGGTAATCAACTATGAACTCATATTATGATTAGTATTGATAATATCATGCAATTATATCATGAAAATGGAGGAATTTGGGGTAATTATGGAGGATTTAGCCCTAGTCTTGGACTTTAGAAAATCAAGGTTTTGAATGGGCAAATGGAGTCCGATTTTGGTAAAATTGATATGCTTAGACTCGTATTGAGACGAGGGTTCCAGAAATGTGAATTTCGTAAATTTTCGGAATGTGGGCCCGGGGCTCGGGTTTTGGCAACTTTGGGAATTTTGATGTAAATTGAGTTATTTCGAATGGGTTGTGTTTAATTAGCCTATATTGATGTATTCTCATTGATTTTGAGCAGATTCGGCATTCAAGGTGATTGAATTGCGAGGCGAGCGCAAGGCGGATTAAGGCTTCTATCGGATCGAGGTGAGTGGTAGTAGTAAACAATGTACTGAGGGTTTGAAACCCCGTACTAGCACTTCACAGTGCTATATTGATATGAGACACGCGTTCTATGACGGGCGTGGTGACATTGTGATAGGGGGTTCGGACTTAGTCCTTCCCGGCTAATAGAATACTGTGTTGTACAACTGTTAATGAGGTTATAACTGTACAATTGGGCTAATAGCCATGTTTGGGGCCTTGTGCCGATCTGTAGAGCATTAGGGAACCTATAGAGCTAGGTGACCCTTATATCGTGTTGGAAACATACACTCAGCCGTAGCTCTAGCCGTATAGCATAATATGAGCCCGTATTAGATGTGTACATTGAGAGAGATTATCTAGGGTGGAATTCCCTGTTCTAGCTGAGTGGGCCTGAAAGGCCAAGTCTATACCGATTGAGATGAGATAGGGTCAAGGACCCACTATGAGATGTTATATTGGGCCCGAAAGGCCAAGTCTATATTAACCGAGACAGGGTCAAGGACCCATTGTGATATATTATATTGGGCCTGAGAGGCCAAGTGCATACTGACTGGGTTAGGGTCGAGGACCCATTATGAGGTATTATGTATATAGATACCTATATTGGATCGGACTGCACGCCGCAGTAATGTACATGTAATATACATGTAATATACATGTGGGACGGACTGCACGCCGCAGTATTATTGCGCTTGGGCTGTAGGAGCCCCTTCGGAGTCTGAGTCTGCACACATTCCAGTGAGCGCTGGTATATTATGGGATCGGGCTGCACGCCGCAGTAGTATAATTATATATGTATATATATATGTATATATATTGGGTCGGACTGCACGCCGCAGTGATATATGGTGGACCTGGCCGCACGCCATAGCACCATAGCGCTTGGGCCTAGGGAGCCCCTCCGAAGTCTGTATACACCCCCAGTGAGCGCCGTCGACGTTAAATGGAGCGGGCTGCACGCCGCAGCGGTATATGTATTGGAGCGGGCTGCACGCCGCAGCATTATACTTATTAATATCCTTATAAATACGTAAATACTTATGTGTTATAGACAAATGTATATGTCTCTATATATTGAGATGGTTGTACACTGTAGTGGTACGAGTGAGGATGTGGTCAGTGTGGGACCCAGTTGAGATGGATATGGACTGGAGATCAGAGAACTCATTGTAGTGATGACTTACCTGTGGGGGTTTGCCTTAGAACTGTTTAGTGACAGTACAGGAGTTCTTACTTCCAGTTATTATTTATTATTGCTGCTCACTGAGTTGAAATATACTCACCCCACTCCCCTGCATTTTTTTTGTGTGCAGATATACAGGTTCAGAAGGGCAGTTGAGCTGTCGCAACTGCTTTATTATCCCCGTTCTGTGGAGACTTCGAGGTAGCTGCCGACGTCCGCAGGACCCGATATCCCTTCCTACTGTCTTTGATTATGTATTGTTATTTCTTTCCGCTCCGAGCTTTGGTTGTAAACCGTATTACACTTATGTTCTGTAGAGGCTCAGGACTCTTGACCCTTCGGTCTATGGGAGTTGGTATGCGTTGGGACTTGGTTTCCCCGTTTTTGATATATCCATTACTGTAGAAGATACCCTTGAGTTTAATGATATTCCGCTTAAGCGAACAAAAACAGCATAAGCAGTTACGCGGAAGCGGGCATGGGGACCGTAGAAGCGAAAACTCCTGAAGCTAGTAGGAGTTTTATATTCATTTTTGCTCCGCGAGGGTTATGTTATTTTCACCATTTTTAAACGAGCTTGAGAGATATTGCACGGATTTGAAGGGGGATTTTGACGACGTGTGATTGGAGGTAAGTACCTTGACCTAAATACATTAAATTATGACAGATTTAACATGAAAATAGGTTGAAATTTATCAAAAGAGAGTGAAGCTAGGGCATGGAAACTTGGGGATTTAAAAATGGAAATTGAACGGTCAAATGGACTCCGATTTGGATAAACTTGATATGTATAGACTCATGACGAGACGAGGAATCCAGTGATTTGAATTTTGTAATTTTTTGAGAAGTGGCCCTGAAGCTCGGGTTTTGCCAACTTCGTGATTTTTGATATTTTTCGAGTCATTTCAATTGGGTTATATTTCCTTAGCCTATTGTAATGTATTTCTTTGTGGTTTTGATCAAATTCAACGCGCGAGGAGGTCGATTCTAGAGGAAAGGGCATATCGAGAAAGTCTTTTGGGCAGCTAGAGGTGAGTAATGATTTTAAATGATGTCCTGAGGGCTTAAGACCTCGGATTTGCACAACTTGGTGCTATGTTGAGAGAAAACACACGTTCAATAAGGAGTGCGAGGTCATTTACTATTGAGGATTGTGACTTGGTATTGCCCGGACGATATTTTACCGCGTATTAGCTATGACTTGTTGTTTTCCACTATGTTTTGGGTTTATTTGCCATACTTGGGCTTATTGCCGACTGTTTGAATTCCTTATGAACTATCATCACTATTTTCCTTACTTATTGAAATATTATTTGAACTCAGTCCATGTGATTTACAATGTTTCATGAACTTAGCTATATTTTACTCAAACTTGGAGTTTTAATTGATATTTGAACTATTGTTTGAGCTGAGTATTATTGTTTTACTAATGCCCGAGGGGCTTTTGATTATTTTTGGACAGATGGAGGTCAAGGGCCATGTGTGAAGATACAATAAGTGATGTGAGGAGGCATTCATGCCTCGAGTGATATGTGAGGAGGCTTTCAGGTCTCGAGTGATGTGTGTGGAGGCTTTAGACATCGAGTGTATTGTGAGCAGGCTTTCAGGCCTCAAATTGATATGTTCAGGCTTTTAGGCCTTATTGATAGCTTTTGAGCTGTAGGAGCCCCTCTGGAGTCTACATACCCATAGTGAGCGCGGGTACCCATATGATAGAGAGTAAGCCTGAGGGGTTGATATTGTATTGTGTGATTGATACTGAGACCGCAGGGCTGATATCGTGCTGAGAGTTTGATATTGCGCCCGAGGGGCATGTTACTGAGCATCTATACTGGTTGAGCATATGTGTTTTAACTATTTTTAAAAGAGGATTCTTGCTATACTTCACTAGTTTTTTTACTGTTTAACTGATTTTACTGCTTGAGATAGCATTATTTGTGCCTTTATGGGATTTTATGTTCTCAGTCGTTATTTATTTTTGTTACTCATTGCGTCGGAGTACTCATATTACTCCTGCACCTGGTGTGCATATATCAGAATAGTAGAGTTCATTCCTGAGCATTGATTTCCTTCCAGACCGGGCGGACCAGGAGAAACGAGGTAGATGTCGACGTCCACAACCCCGTTTCTTCCTTATTTTTTGTATTTTCATTGATCTTCAGACTATGATCCTAGATACAGAGTTGTAGTATTTTATTTAAATTTTGTAGTAGCTCGTGACTTGTGACACCACAATTTCCGATTTAAGATGGTATCCATGTTTATCACTTCTACTCCGCATTAATGGTTACATTATCTATGTTTAGACTTAATCATGTTAATAACTATTTAAAATGAGGTGTAAATGTTCTGTTGGCTGGCCTCGTTTTCAAGAGCGGTGCCATCACGACCAGGTAGGAATTGGGACATGACAAGTTGGTATTAGAGCCTAGGTTACTAGGTCTCACAAGTCATGAGCAGGTTTAGCAGAGTCTCGCGGATCTGTACGGAGACGTCTGTATTTACCCTCAAGAGGCTGCAGAACCGTTAGGAAAACTTCACATTCTTGAAATTCTTATCGTGCACCTTTGTTGATCTGAGAAATAAACTTCTGTGTTCTATTTTCTTGCATATGTCGAGGACCCGCACTACAGGACGAGACGGACGACCACCGGTACCACATGCTGAGGGTACTAGAAGTCGTGGATGCGGTCGTGGTCATGGTAGGGGAAGAGCCGTGAGGTCAGCACTTGTTGCTCCACCAGTTACCCCAGCTTAGGATCAGGTCCCAGCTGCAGACATTCCAACAACACCTGTTTAGGCGTCGGCGGTGCCCATTGTGATTTCGGGTCTCTAGGAGACCTCAACTCAGATACTTTCAGTTTGCACTGGCTTAGCCCAAGTAGTTTCAACGACTACTACAACAGCTACTTTTGAGGCAGGGGTAGGCAGTCAGACCACCATTGCTCGCACACCACAGCAGGTAGTGCAGGGTTTACAGACACCATGAGCAGCTCCAGCTCAGCCGATTGTACCAGTTTAGGATTTTGTGGTTCTAGCTATGCCACACAATGAGCAGCGTCGTCACGAGAGGTTCAATAGGCTCCAGCCTCCAGTTTTCAGTGTTTCTCAGGGCAAGGATGCCCAAGGATTTCTTGACAAGTGTCAGTGTATGCTTTGGACGGTAGAGATTTTGAAGTCTAGTGGAGTAGCATTCAACGTATTTTAGTTCAATGGGGATGCCTTCACATGGTGGGAGGCAAATGAGCGACGCAGACCAACAGGTGCAGAGCCCTTGTCATGGCAGGAGTTCTCCAATATCTTTTGGAGAAGTGGGTACCTCAGTTTTAGAGAGAGGAGCTGTGCAGGTAGTTTGAGTGGCTTCGATAGGGGGATATGACAGTGACCCAGTATCAGGCGAGATTTTCTAAGTTAGCCCATCTTGATTCCAGGATAGTTTCAATCAATAGAGAGAGGATCATGAGGTTAGTAGATGGACTTAACTATCACCTTAGTGTTCTGATGACTCGAGAGAGGGTTCTGGGTATTTCCTTTGAGGATGCATCTGATATTGCTCGTGATATTAAGATGGCTCACCGTCAGGATAGAGAGGAGAGGGAGGCCAAGAGGCCTCGTGGTTCTGGTAGATTTTAGGTGTGCTCTGTCGAGGGGTCAGTTTTATCAGGGAAGAGGTCGTTCATTCAGGCCTCCTCAGTCAGCCCGCTCTGAGTATTGTGGGTCATCTTCCGGCCGGGGACATTAGGATTATCAGCAAAGTCAGCTATCTCTTAGCATTCTTCCGCCACAAGGTTCATCACGAGCCTCATCTCTTCAGGGTTCCTCCAGACCGAGTGTTTCAGCCAGTTACTCTAGCATGTGGGGTTCTCTTTAGTCCCATTCTTCAGCACCCGAGAGCTATAATGAGTGCAGGGAGTTTGGGCACATATGGAGGTAGTGTCCTCGGCTTCGTGGTATTCAGTCTCGGTATAGGGGTCGACCCTCATCTTTTGGTCCATCTTCTTCAGCACTCGTCCAACTAGCTGAGTGTGAGGGTCAGGCAGCTAGGGGCCTCCCTAGGGGGGAGGTCGATCGGGTGATGGTCAGGCTCACTTTTATGGTCATTACGGTCGGTTAGATGTTATTGCTTTGGATGTTGTTATCACAGGGATTATTTCAGTCTGCCATAGGGATGCCTCAGTTTTATTTGATCCTGGATCTACCTATTCCTATGTGTCTTCTTATTTTTCTCATTATTTGGGTACAACCCGGGGCTGCCTTGCTTTACCTGTTCATGTGCCCACCCCGGTGGGCGATACTATTATGGTAGACCATGTATATCGCTCCAAATTTTAGAACCGACTCTCTCGGCAAATCACCATAGCAGGAATGAACTTAGGGGAACAGTTAAATTGGGGATTGGGGCGAATTTTTCTAAAACGACCGGTCGGGTCGTTACAACAGTCACATTGTCCATACCGGGTGTTCCAAGGATTAAGTGATGTAGTATGACTAACTATGTTCCCAACAGGGTGATTTCAATCTTGAAGGCCCAGCGGATGGTTGGGAAATGTTATCTATAGTATTGGACTTTTGTGAGAGATGTTGGAATTGAGGCTCCTAGTCTTGATTCTGTTCCTGTGGTGGGGGATTTCCCCGATATGTTTCCAGCAGACCTAACGGGCATTCCACCAGACAGAGATATAGTTGTATTGATCTAGTGCCGGGCACCCAACCCATCTCTATTACATCGTATCGCATGGCCCCAGTGAAGTTGAAATAACTAAAGGATCAACTTTAGGAACTCCTAGATAAGAGGTTCATTCGTCCGAGTGTGTCATCGTGGGGTGCACTGGTCCTATTTGTAAAGAAGAAAGATTGCACAATGAGAATGTGCATTGACTACAGGCAATTGAACAAAATGATGGTGAAGAACAAGTATCCTCTACCCCGCATTGATGATTTGTTTGAACAGCTCCAGGGAGTGAGGGTGTTCTCTAAGATTGACCTCCGTTAAGGGTTTCACCAGCTGAAGATCAAGGATTCAGATATTATGAAGATGGATTTTAGGACTAGATATGGGCACTATGAGTTTCTTGTTATGTCTTTTGGACTAACTAATGACCCAGCCGTGTTCATGCACTTGATGAACAATGTATTTCGGCCATATTTGGATTCGTTCGTGATTGTTTTTATTGATGATATATTGGTGTACTCCATAGCCAAGAGGAGCACACTAAGCATTTGCGAGTGGTATTAAAGATGTTGAGGGAGGAGAAGCTTTATGCAAAGTTCTCCAAGTGTGAGTTTTGGCTCGGGTCAGTGGCTTTCTCGGGACACCTGGTGTCCAACGAGGTTATTCAGGTCAACCCAAAGAAGATAGAGGCGGTGCAGAGTTGGCCTAGACCGACCTCAGCCACAGAGATCCGTAGTTTCCTTGGGTTGGTAGGGTATTATCGTCAGTTTTTTCAGGGATTTTCTTCTATCCCATCGCCCTTGACCAAGTTGACTCAGAAGGGTTCTCTATTTGTGTGGTCGGATGAGTGCAAGGAGAGCTTTCAGAAGCTCAAGATAGCTTTGACCACGGCTCTAGTGTTGGTATTGCCATCAACTTTAGTTTCTTACACTATGTATTATGATGCTTCGAGAGTTGGGATCAGATGTATGTTTATGCAAGAGTGTAGAGTTATTGCATATGCTTCTCGTTAGTTGAAGCCCTACGAGAAGAACTGCCTTGTACATGAGTTGGAGTTGGCTGCTATAGTTTGCCCCTCTTTGCCCGTAAACACGACGAGTTTTCATGCAAAGATAAGTGAGCGGATACGAGCGATTTTTTCCCGTTTGAGTACTCCGTAAGAAGCATTTTTTTTCCAAAGATTTGACCGAACATTTGCTTCAAAATGTTTCCTACATATCCCTGGCTAAAAAGGAATTAGGTGAATATAGTTCGGGAAGTTTTGGTAGCTAGGACAATCATGGGACTATGATTTGCTGTTACTGCTGCTAGTTTTGCGGCTACAGCTTGCTGACCTCCTTATTACACCATGCTTAAAAGAAAAATCAAGAATCTAGATTAAACTAAGAATTACAAAATCATATCTTTCTTCAATTTGTTCTTGACGCCTTACTTTCTTGTCGGCTTGCATCTATTCTGGTGCTTATTTCTTCGAAAACCGATAGGGATGACTCTAGTCTCATGCTTTCATGAACACCAGTTTGCATCGTTTTGCTCTGTCCGCTGAGGATGCAACTTCCTTCATTAAACTGGGGATTGTTTTTGTAACCTTTGGCCTTCTGGTGGGTTACGAATTTAAAGATATGAAATATAAAGACTGAAAAATATTCCCTCATTATATAGGTGAGCGCCTAATTGCTAAGATATGAAAGTATTCCCTTGTTATATAGGTGGGCGCCTAAACTGTAAAGACATGAAAAGTACTCCTCTTTTTCTACAGGTGGTTGCCTAATTGCTAGAGACATGAGAAGTATTCCTCTTGTTATACAGGTGGGTGCCTAATTGCTAAAGACATGAAAGTATTCCTCTTATTATACAGGTGGGCGCCTAATAATGTAAAGACATGAAAAGTATTCATCTTGTTGGACAGGCGGGCGCCTAATTGCTAAAGACATAAAAAGTATTCCTCTTGTTATATAGGTGGGAGCCTAATAATGTAAAGACATGAAAAGTATTCCTCTTGTTATACATGTGGGCGCCTAATTGTGTAAAGACATGAAAAGTATTCCTCTTATTATGCAGGTGGGCGCCTAATTGCTAAAGACATGAAAATTATTCCTCTTGTTATACGGGTGGGAGCCTAATAATATAAAGACATGAAAAGTATTCCTCTTGTTATACAGGTGGGCGCCTAATTGTGTAAAGACATGAAAATTATTTCTCTTGTTATACAGGTAGGAACCTAACAATGTAAAGACATGAAAAGTATTCCTCTTGATATATAGGTGGGCGCCTAATTATGTAAAGACATGAAAAGTATTCCTCTTGTTATACAGGTGGGCGCTTAATAATGTAAAGACATGAAAAGTATTCCTCTCGTTATACAGAGGGGCGCCTAATAATGTAAAGACATGAAAAGTATTCCTCTTGTTATACATGTGGGCGCCTAATTGCTAAAGACATGAAAATTATTCCTCTTGTTATAGAGGTGGGCGCCTAATAATGTAAAGACATAAAAATTATTCCTCTTGTTATACATGTGGGCGCCTAATAATGTAAAGAGATGAAAAGTATTCCTCTTGTTATTCAGGTGGGTGCCTAATTGTGTAAATACATGAAAAGTATTCCTCTTGTTATACAGGTAGGCACCTAGTAATGTAAAGACATGAAAAGTATTCCTCTGGTTATACAGGTGGGCGCCTAATTGCTAAAGACATGAAAATTACTCCTCTTGTTATACACTTGGGCGCCTAATAATGTAAAGACATGAAAAGTATTCCTCTTGTTATGCAGGCGGGCTCCCGATTCCAACAACAACTTTAAATTGCCTCTCCTTTCTTTAGGTGGGATCCTGACTTGATTAACAACTTTTAAAAATAAAATACATTTTGGCAATAATTTATGAAATAAATATTTGACAATGTTTATGCAAGCAGGAACACTCGGATCGAAATAAACTATATGTCTTTTCGAGGAGAGATTCAACTTAATATCCTATTTGAGGGTGGATAGTCCCCACAATATCCTATTTAAGGGCGGATAGTTGCCACAATATCCTATTTGAGGGCGGATAGTCCCAAAATATCCTATTTCAGGGTGGATACTCCCATAATGTCCTATTCAAAAGCGGATGAACCTAAAATATCCTATTCGAAGGCGGACGAACCTAATATATCCTATTCGAAAGCAGATGAACCTAAAATATCCTATTCAAAGGCGGATGAACCTAAAATATCCTATTCGAGGGCGGATGAACCCATGATATCCTATTCGAGGAAGGATAGTCCCATCTTATCCTATTCAAAGGCGGATGAACCTAAAATATGCTATTCGTGGGAGGATGAACCAAAAATATCCTATTCGAAGGCGGATGAACCTAAAATATCCTATTTAAAGGCGGATGAACCTAAAATATCCTATTAGAGGGCAGATGAACCTAAAATATCCTATTCGAAGGCGGATGAACCTAAAATATCCTATTCGAAGGCGGATGAACCTAAAATATCCTATTCAAAGGCGGATGAACCTAATATATCCAATTAGAGGGCAGATGAACCCAAAATATCCTATTCGATGGAGGATGAACCCAAAATATCCCATTCGAAGACGGATGAACCTAAAATATGCTATTCGAGGGAGGATGAACCCAAAATATCCAATTCCAAGGCGGATGAACCTAAAATTAATTATGCGAGGGCAGATGAATCCAAAATATCCTATTTGAAGGCGGATGAACCTATAATATCCTATTGGAAGGCGGATGAACCTATAATATCTTATTCGAAGGCGGATGAAACTTTAATATCCTATTCGAAGGCGGATGAACCTAAAATATCCTATTCGAAGGCGGATGAACCTATAATATCCTATTTGAAAGCGGATGAACCTAAAATATCCTATTTGAAGGCGGATGAGCCTAAAATATCCTATTTGAAGGCGGATGAACCTAAAATATCCTATTCGAGGGTGGATATTCCCATTATATCCTATTTGAAGGCGGATGAACCTAAAATATCCTATTCGAGTGCTGATAGACCCAACATATCCTATCCGAGGGTGGATAGACCCATCATATCCTATTCGTGGGAGGATAGACCCATCGTATCGTATTCGAGGGCGGATAGACCCATCATATCCTATTCGAGGGCGGATAGACCCATCATATTCTATTCGAGGGTTGATATACCCATCATATCCTATTTGAGGGCGAATAGTCCCAACATATCCTATTCGAGGGCGGATAGACCCATCATATCCTATTCAAGTCGGATAGTCCCATCATATCCCATTCGAGGGCGGATAGACCTATCATATCCTATTCGAGGACGGATAGATCCATCATATCCTATTCGAGGGCGAATAGACCCATCATAATCTATTCGAGGGTGGATAGACCCATGATATCCTATCCGAGGGTGGATAACCCATCATATCCTATTTGAGGGCGGATAAACCAATAATATCCTATTCGAGGGCGGATAGACCTATCACATCCTATTTGAGGGCGGATAGGCTCATAATATCCTATTTGAGGGCAGATAGTCCCATCATATCCTATTTTAGGGCAGATAGTCCCATGATATGTCCTGTTTGAAAGTGAATAAACCTGATACATCCTGTTTGAAGGTGGAAAAACATGATACGTTCTGTTTGAATGTGGACAAACCTGATATGTTCTGTTTGATATTACCAAGATTGATGCTGCTCAAGAAGCTTTATATGATGTAGAGATGTTGAGATGGACATAGCTTCTATCCCTGTTCTTAAATGACAAAAAATTTCGTCAGTTTAAAGTGTGGTGAGTGATCGTGCCACTCCAGCTGAGGGTGGATTTTTCCTCATATCTTGAATTTATTTGCTTGTTTCTCCGAGAAAATTTTCAACAATGGCAGAAAATGTTCCGCCCCAGTTTTGGTGATCTTCCTTGTGGCATGCCTTTCTGCTATCCATAGCATTTTCTTTCCCTGCTTCAAATCAAAGAAACTTTTGTTAGTTTAAAACGTGGTGAGTGGTTGTGCCACTCCTCTGGGGGATGGTTTTCACTTTTCCCCTTTCCCTTACTTTGCATTCCCAAAACTTGTTGGGGAATATGGCATTTGTTGGGGATGATATTCCTGTTGGGGATGATTTTCCGACACTGCTAGGGATGCAAATGTTATCAGCTAGGGATAACGCTATTGAGGATAACATTGCTGGGGGTTCTTTATTCCGTCAAAACTGATGTTTTACTCTTTTGAAGACTGTTGGGGATACAACTTCCTTCATTAGAACTTGTTATACAGGGGATAACACTGGTTAAAGACCGCTTCCTTTGAGACTTGTCTTATCTTCCTTCTTGCCCAAATGGATGCCTGACTTCCGCCCCGGTTTGATAATCTTCAACATGGCATGCCTTTCTGCCATCAGTGATGTTCCATTGCCTTCTTGACGACTCATTATTCACAAGCCTTTCATCATTGTTTTCCACTTATATCCTAACCCCCCACATTCCTATGACAGTGACTTTGCTTGAGGATCTTGCACATTTTACTGATGAACTACTTTCTTCATTCATCAGTGTCACTAAAAATACATTTTATGTAAGGGATATCCCTCCTCTTTTATGTCATAGCTAGGGAACAAGTATTTCCCCGACCTTTGAGTCTCATTGGCATTGGCCTTGAGATCATTAACCTTCGTTTTCTGCTGGAGATATCCTCCTTGGCACTAATCCACCCCTTTGTCAATTTCCTCTTGTTGGGGAATATCCTTCTGGACATTGGCCTTTGCGCTTGTTCCTTCCTGTCTTATACCACTTGGATGTTCTAATCAGATCTCACCTTGCATAATAATTGGAAAGTTGGTGGCATGTTTTGAATCATTTCTTACTTGTTCTGACTAGACAGACTTTGTTGGGGAATTTTTTATAATAAGGAGAAAGATAAAAGGAAACAAAAATAGAAGACAAAGGAAAAAGATGACTCTCTAACAAGAAAAACTATAAAAAAAACTTAATCAAATGCGAATACCAACTCTACTGGTCATGACATGCACATATGGCCTATCTTCCGTTGTTAATCGTCGTTCATAATCTTCGTCAGGGGCTTTCCCATCTGATTCTCAATCTTCACTCGCGTTATAGCGCCTAAAGGGTTTTCACTATCAAGGCTCTCACATTTTGGTTTTTCTCTCAGCTTTCATCACCTTATGGTGCTTGTGAAGGTTTTCATCGACAAAACTTTCTCATTTGTATTACTTTTCAGCTGCGAATTGGGGTGTTACCGCTAAGACTCTCATATGTTTTCTGCTGAACGTCAGAGTCTTTTCTACCGGGAATCAAAGTGTTATGTGTTGATGACACTCTCTCATTTGTATTACTTGGCCTCTTTTGAAGATTGATCAAAAGGTCTTTCTTTGGACCGTAATATGGGATTTGAATAGGGATAGAAAGAAAGGGTATTAAAGGCTCAAAGTAAAACAACCTGGGTTCAAAATTACAACCTTCGAGATCTAGATTTTCCTTACAATAAACACAATTTTTTCCCAGTTGCTTGGGAATTTTTTGATCTTTTATTACACTATGATCGAGCCGTGAAGTGCCTATGTATCATCTTTGAGAAATCAGGTCAAACATAGTTCCCAATTTCTCGTTGTTCTAGTTTTCCTTTTCAATTATTATTTTTTTCTTTTTCTTTTCTATCTTTTTGTTGTTTTTGTTGTTTTCTTTTTCTTTTTTTTTCTTTATCTTCCACGTTTGTGTTTCTAATTTTTGCTAGTGATTCCGAAGGAAGGGTATGAAAGAAAACACATAAGGCTCAAAGGGTTAATGAAGGATAAAGTGTTCGGGTAGCAGAACAAAATGTCTTCGTCATTCTAATCTTCAAAACATGCCAAGTGCAAACAACACAATTAGACATTCACTATATCTTTAAAGCACTGTTGGGCAACGCTCTTATTTTCATTGCCACGAATGACCCCCATGTCAACATGGCCAACTTGCCTATAATAGTTTTCTTTTTACTTGTCCCAGTTTCACATGACTCAGGCTCCAAATAATCATAAATCATTTAATTTCCTTTAAATGCCTCGATCATCTTCCAATTGCTTCATAATTAAATTTTAAGATTAGCACAAAAATATGTGCGGATGCCATGTCACTAGAGTTGATAGAAAAAGGACTATAAAAAGGAAAGACTTAAATCGAAGAAAAATGACTAGAAATAACGGAAGACAGAGAATTGCATTAGATAGTGAAATGGTTCGAACAACACGAGAAACATAATAAACTGGGGTAAGACCCTGTGAACAAACCTAGACAACACTAAACGAGACACTACAAACAAAGGAACTAGAAAAAATAAAATGATAGAAGGGTTTGAATTACAAGACGATATCCGATTAACTACCCTGAAATAACCCGGACAACAGAAATGAATACAAAATAAGCCACCAAAACTCCACTCTGATTGACCAAGAAATGGGGAGTCTTTCCAATTATCAAGCACGACATCTTGGCTACTGGGCTACGCATCAATATTACCAAGGCCACTATCTGCTTCAACTTTTCAGCTTTAGTCAATACATCCCCAAGAGGATTCACGTGCTCCTTGTCACCAGGCACCATCCCCACAAAGTGTGCATCATGACGTGTAGGTAAAGGACTCTGTGCAATATTCTGTGTGTTACTGTCTTGGATCACAATAAGGTTTTCCTAGATCTTGTGTTTCTTGCTTACCACAAAACGACCACCTTAATTTTTTTCACAATACAAAACAAACTCGGTAGCATGGACTCAGTCGGTCCTTATTATTGACAACATCATTTTTCTTTTTTTGCTTTTATCATTTTTTTTATTTTATTTTTTTGGTTGTGGTCGAATCTTATGGAGATTTCCTATGTATCATGACCCTGCATTTATCAGACCTTGCGTAGTTCGGACATATACGTGGTAAATAAAAACAAAACACATTTTTTCATTTTTTTATAATACAACAAACTTGGCAACACAGGTTTAAAAGTGACCATACTTAATAGACTTTGACGAAAAGATAACCTACAGACTCGAAAATCAAACGCCACATCCTCAAATAAAAAGAAATACAAACTAAAAAGAACAGACTAACAAATTCCTTCCATGTTTGCCAATTTCAACCAGATGGTTATTTCTGCAAACGTGGCCCCTTCTCAATTTCATATGAATTTTGAGGTCTGGAATGACTACTTTACAAACTTGTCCGTTCTTTTACAAAGACAACCTTTTGACAACTGAAAGATACTCTAAAGCTATATCGGCAAGAACGGTTTAATACACTGCCGAAGTTGGCTCGGCTTATTTTGACCAAAAATAGGAACGACATTCACTTTCCCTTTTTTCTTATTTTTTTCAAATTAAAATAAAGACTCAATTTTGCAAACATGACCTTTCATCACCTCGGGGACAGATTTTAAGGCTGTGTTAGCTAACCAACCAAAATCCTAAAAATGATCAAAAGTGGTTGTTTATGCAAAATCAGCCTCCGACATCCCTTTTGGGAACATTCGGCTATTTTCAGAAAAACGGCGTCACTTGACTTATTGCAAACACAGCCTTTCAGCGTCTCGGAGACGAAGGTTGTAAGGTTGTGTGGGTTAATCGGCCAAAATAAAAAAAATGATCTCAAGGAGGCCGTTTATGCAAAGTCAGCCTTCTGATGTCCCTTTCGGAAACATTCGTCTATTTTAGACAAAATGGCATTACCTGACTTATTCATGACAAAAATATTAAAATTGACATTTTTGGCTATTTTTTGCAAAGGGGAGGTTGGGCGCAAAGAGGGCTGCCTACGTATCTCATATCCGGTGAGAATCAAACCAGCGTAGTTTGGACGAATAAAACAAACTACTTTTGAAAACAATGACATTTCCTTTTCTTTAGATTTTTTTTTTATTAGCAAGCAAAATAAACTATTTTTTAAAACAAGACTATATTTTTTTTCTTTTCCAATTCATTGGCATATAAAATGAACTATTGTATTATTTTATTTTATTGACAAATAAATAACTATTTTTTTAAAGAATAAAATCATATTTTTTTTATTGATAAATAAAGAACACATTTTTTTTATTTTAAAACAAACATTTTTTTCTTTTTTTTTAAGTAAAAAAAAACAAACTATTTTGAAACACAGTTCTTTTTTTTTCTTATTTTTTTTATTCTCAAAATCCGGTAGAGTTTCGACACTACTTGAGTATTGATTTGTTTCTAAAGAAAATAAGTAGTTATCTCTCTACACTGTTATTTTATTTTTTTTCTTTTTTTCGTTATCCCCAATATTTAAAAGCTGGTCAACATGCAAGTCCGAAGTAAATAAATGCGCAAAACAAACAAGATGCGGCAGAATGGTCTTTGTCATTTCAGGTTGCCTGTCCTAGATGGACCCAACCCCTGTGTTGAGTCCCCTAAGTCAATTGCACATGATGCAACTAAGCGTTCCTACTTGGGATCCGGTATGAGGTTGTATTACACTAGGTTTAAAACATGTGTATTTGTTCTAGACCTGGCTTACCCGAGCGGACAACTTGAGACAAGGATGGGAGCTGTGTAACGGTAACCGAAATATCATCAGGTTTTGCAACTCCTCCAAATCCTCATTCTATTTGGGATATGACACTAACAGAAAGAAGTCACGACCAGCGTCTACTCCTCAGAGGTAAGAAAAGAGGCGTTTCGGCATAGTTCATATATACAATTCAAATATTATTAAAGCCGTAAAGAGCATCATTTTGCATAATTAAACCCAAACATATACCAAAATCAGATAATATACAAGCCAAATACAAAAAATATACCAAGCTCGAATTATAAACCCTAAACCAGTGGTTCTGGGTTTTTTAGTTATCCCCAGCAGAGTTGCCAGAGCTGTCACATCTTCTTTTTACCTACTACACTCAACGAAGGTACAAGGGAGTTTTTTCAATTAAAGGACAATCGAAACGGGATTCGTTTATTAAGAGATTCAGAGTCACCACTTGGGAGATTTATGGTGTCCCAAGTCATCGATTTGAATCCCGAGTTGAGGAAAAAATTGACTCTGTATAACAGTCCACGAACCAATAATCTAGATAAGGAATTCTGTTAACCCGGGAGAAGATGTTAGGCATTCCCGAGTTCCGCAATTCTAGCATGGTCGCTCAACTGTCATATTTGGCTTATTTATCTAGTTTTAATACACGTTGGACCTATGTACAAATTTTAACTCTTGACCGCTTTTATTATTATTATTATTATTACTTTTATCCAAGAATTACAACATTGTGAACGTATCTAGAATCACGTCACAATCAATGTACCCGTGGTTGTCGACATATGTCAACTCCATTCAGATTTGGATTTGGGTCACATAAATGTGCACCCGAGTTTAAGAAACTGAAATTATTAATACGCGCCTAAAGAGATTAACGCGTTATTATTTTGGGGGAAGGCCCTGAAATTCGCTAAACGGCACATCTCGAAGTTTAAGTATTTTTATGTATATATTTATGAGGGCCCCACAACTTGTGCGTTTTATTTGGCGAGGCTCGTCTCATTAGTTAGCATTTTTAAAAAGAATTGTGACGTCATGGAAAAGCATCCAGAACAATGTTACAACCAGTGTACATGTGAACGTCGGCATGTTTTGATTCTGTCGAGATTTGGATTTGGGTTGCATAAATGCACATCCGAGTTTAGGAGGGTAAGATTAATTAAGGTGCGTCCTAAAGAGACTAACGTATAATTATTTTGGGAAGAGACCGGAAAAATTCACTAAGCGGCCAACTCCAAAATCTATCCAATTATTAGGTCGTTTTATTAAGGGCTCCGCAATTTGTAATTTATTGCGGCGAGACATACCTCCTTTATTTGAAGGATATCCTATAGTGACTACATTTCTATTTAAATTTGCCTCTAAAATAAAGAAAGAAAAATTCTAATTAATTACGAGCTAAAAAAATAAAAAGTAAAAATAAACATGTAACACACTAATTGTTAAATTAAGAAAAATATTAATGGAAAGGAATTTTGCTAAAAAAAATCAAAATTATAAATAAAAATGCGGAATCCGACAAATAATATTCAAAAAAAAATTAATTATAGCAATATTAAAACTCGTATTATTATATAAAAACAAACTATTGGATTTATTTATTTACGGCTATTTGAAACTAGAATCAATCTTAATTACTAATGCATATTCGAAAGTTTATTAAACTTAAACGTTAACTCTTATTGTTTGAACTCAAATCATGCCACAATACCTAATTCATGAAATTAATTTAAATTTATGCTTTAACTAAATTTAACTACATGTTCACGCTTAACCTTCTGTTGACAATATTAAAACCTTCATAGCTAGTGAACTACCCAATAAATTTACTAAAGACCAACTTATGTTATTTTCCTCTTATTTCAATTATAAAAAAAAATTTGATAGTAATGAGCATGCTTAAGCATATACTGCCTAATAACCAAATTAAAGCAGAATATCATATAATACATCACTACAAGATGCCTAGTTATGCAAAGAGACAGAAATTTACAGAATAATAGTATACAAAATAAACTAAATGCAACCAATAAGAGAAACAAAGAAAAAAAGCTCAATTAAAACTTCGAAGTTCCTTTCTTCATACGTATTCATGCTTTCACATTTCAGCTTACAATATCAACAAGGTTACAACCATGTACCTGGTATTGGAAAAAGAAGAGGAAGATCGAAAATCAGCAAGGCACTAATCAACACAGCAGGGCAGCAACAGCAGTAACTAAACCAGCAACAGATTTCAACAAAACCCAATAAAATCAAACCAGACCGACAGTGATGTAACCAATTGCCAAAAAGAACTTCTGATTTTTTAACACTTAAAGAGAAGAAACTTGAAGCTTCAATGAACAACATAAGTTGATGCTAATTTTTAACAATGAAGAAGAATAGATTTTTTTTTTTTGAAATTTCTAACTTTCAGAACACTCCCAAAGTTCTCAAGATTCAAAAGTCTTTTTATCTTCCCTCAAGTTCTGAAAGTTCTCACGACCCTAGTTCACCAATCGTGAACCTGTCATGACGGCACCCAGTCTTCGCGACTAGGTAAGTCTAACACAATTACAGAATTTAACAACCTTTACAAAACAACCAAAAGCAAAAGCAGAATAACATTGGAAAATATAATAGGTGCCGCCTGGCACATACACTTCATCACAATTACTGAAATACAACCTCGAAGACCCGGAAACTCACGGGCAAACACAGGCTAAAGAGTTTAAACTAAGGCTCTATCATCTAGAAGTATTTATACAACCGAACTAAAATGAAATGAACTACTGTCTCTAAGGAATAGTAGAAGGAGACTCTTCGGATCTGTGGACGCATCATATGCATACCTCAAGTCTCCCAAAGTGGCTCTACGATCACCGATAATGCGCCTGATCAGATGTACCTGGATCTGCACAACAAAATTGTGCAGAAGAGTAGTATGAGTACACCACGGCGGTGCTCAGTAGTGCCAAGCCTAAACTCAATGGAGTAGTGACAAGGAAGGTCAGGGCCCCACCAAGAATAATAATAATGTAACAGTACCGAACAGTGAAAAACACTAAATAACCTGAAATGACAGCAAAGAAACAGAATAGAAACTACAAGTCACTAGCAAATAATATTAACAGGAAAAATAACATAACAAAGAGTTCCTAACCTACCGTGGATCTCCGATAATTGAACCCACAATCCACTCATCTCAGTAACAAGGATCTTCGGGAATCGAACCCGCAGTACACTCATCTCAATATCAGGGATCTCCTAGAATTGAACCCGCAGTCCACTTATCTCAATAACAGGGATCTCCGGAAATTGAACCTGCAGTCCACTCATCTCAATAACAGGGATCTCCGGGAATTGAACCTGCAGTGCACTCATCTCAATAATAGGGATCTCCGGGAATTGAACTCGCAGTCCACAATACAAAACACAATCAACAAGGAAAATACTCAGAAAAATGGAATACACAACTACAATTAACAATTAAATTCTATCCCAACATGTTCCACGTAATTTCAATTAAGACAATTAAGTATTTAGACAGCTACTTCTATCTAGTCATACTCCTCTAACTAACAGAGGATAAATCTTGCATTTAATGCAGTCAAATAACAGAGATAACACAGTTTGAGCGATTCAAGTAAAATGGATTTTCAACAATTTGCACAACTACACGCCCTTCACCTCGAGTACAAGGCATTCAATTCATCGTATAAGATATCCTAAATAGAGAGGTCCCACACACAAGGTTAGACAAGCCACTTACCTCGAACCGGTACAAAACCACTAAGAAACAATGCCCTTGCCACGAGTATCCGACTACGAGTGGCCCAAATCTATTCAAACCAATTACATAGTATAAATAACATCGCAACTAACTAACTACACTATTAATATTATAGTTAAGGCACAAAAATACATAGAATGACCAAAATACCCCTGCAACTATTATCTTGGAATCGAAATATTTTTACATTTTCAAAACCCTCGTACTCTCAAGAGTCTAACCATATAAACATCTCCCAAATTGGAGGTCAAATGGCCACTCCAATCATCAAAATTAGGTCTAAGGATTTTACCCCAAGTTTCATTAAAAATACGAAATTTAAAGGTTTAATTCGAGTTTAAATTAGTGGATATTAATCATAAGAGAGTAAGGAATCATTATCCAACAGTTGCCTCTAAAAATCCCTTAAAAATCTCTGAATATCGAGCTCTCTAGCTTGAATTTTTGTAAAAATGGTAGAACACTTGTTTTGAAATGTTATATTCTCCCCAGGCTGTTACACCATTGCGAACGTGGACCAACTCACGCGTTCGCGGAGAATAAAAATATGGGTGTCAATATTTGGCCTACGCGATCGCAAAGGCAGGGATGCAAACGCGAAGGCATATGGTCCTTGGCCTACGCAAATGCGGGCACAGGAGAAGCGATCGCGATGAGCAATGGGGGAAGGCAACGCGGACGCGGGGAGGGTAACACGAAAGCGAAGAAGGAAATGGGCACCCTCAAGAAATGAACTATGCGAACACATGCCCGGGGATGCGAACGCGATGAGGAAGAATTTTAAGGCACCGCGAACGCAAACGCGTAGAAGAGTATCAGACCTGCAACTTTCTGCTGTGATTTTTAACTTCAAAATGGCCGGTTGAGCACCCGAAACACACCCGAGGCCCCCGAAACCTCAATCGAACCTACAGACATGACCCATAACATCATTCAAACTTTTTCAAATCCTTAAACCACCTGAAACAACGCCGGAAACATGAAATAATCAAAGATTCAAGCCTATGAACTTCAAATTCTGGGAGACGAAAATCAGTGTACATTTAGAAACCTCCCTCAGGGAAGAGTTAATAAAGTTGTTGCATGAATTCAAGGACATCTTTGCTTGGTCCTATGATGACATGCCCGGACTTAGTACTGATTTGGTGGTACACAAGTTGCCTATTTATCCTGAATGCCGGCCAGTGAAGCAAAAGTTGAGAAAGTTCAAAACGGACATCAGCGTGAAGATAAAAGAAGTGAATAAGCAGTTTGAGGCAAAGGTCATACGAGTTACTAAGTACCCCACTTGGTTAGAAAATGTTGTGCCAGTCCCAAAGAAAGATGGAAAAACCAGGGTGTGTGTGGATTACAGGGACCTCAACAAAGCCAGTCCAAAGGATGACTTCCCATTGCCAAACATATACATATTAATCAACAATTGCGCCAAGCATGAGATCGGTTCTTTTGTAGATTGCTATGTGGGTTATCACCATATCCTAATGGATGAAGAAGATGCGGAGAAAACTGCTTTCATTACACCTTGGGGAATATACTGCTATAGAGTGATGCTGTTTAGGTTAAAGAATGCCAAAGCTACTTATATGAGGGCAATGACCACAATGTTCCATGACATGATGCATCTAGAAATCGAAGTGTGTGTGGACGATGTCATCATAAAGTCCACAAAGCAACATTATCATGTGAGGGACTTGAGGAAGTTTTTTCAAAGGCTCCGAAGGTACAATCTTAAACTCAATCCCGCTAAATGCGCTTTTGGAGTACCTTCAGGGAAGCTATTGTGATTTATAGTGAGTCGGCGAGGCATTGAACTAGATCCATCAAAGATCAAAGCCATCCAGAGTCTACCTCCGCCGAAGAACAAGAAGGAAGTAATGAGCTTACTAGGAAGGTTCAATTATATTAGCCGGTTCATCGCTCAGTTGACATCAACATTCAAGCCTATTTTCAAGTTAGAAAGATGACGCAGTAGTGAAATGGACCGATGAATGTCAAGAAGCCTTCGACAAAATCAAGGAATATTTGGCAAATCCTCCAGTGTTAGTTCCTCCGGAGCCGGGAAGACCTTTGATCTTGTATCTGACAGTGCTTGACAATTCTTTTGGTTGTGTGCTTGGACAGCACGATGAGACAGGTAAAAAAGAGCAGGCTATACATTACCTTAGTAAAAAATTAACATCTTACGAGGTAAAATATACTCACAGTTAGAGAGAACATGCTGTGCATTCACCTGGGTGGCTCAAAAACTGAAGCACTATCTGTCAGCGTACACCACGTACTTGATATCACGGTTGGATCCTCCGAAGTATATATTCCAGAAGCCCATGCCTACTGGAAGACTCACTAAATGGCAGATTCTGCTCACAGAATTTGACATCATTTATGTAACTCGTACGGCGATGAAGGCGCAGGCAGTTGCAGATCACTTGGCAGAGAATCCAGTGGATGATGAGTATGAGCCACTAAAGACATATTTTTCGGATGAGGAGGCAATGAATGTCGAAAAAATTTTGTGCATAAAACCTAGTAGCTGTGGTGTCATGGTCCGAATAATGTGTTAGGAATGCGTAGAATTCTTCGCGGCTCGCAAGCTCGCCGCGGTTCGGACCCTTGGTAGTGATTTAAGTTTCAAAAATGTAGAGAATTAATTTTTCCGAAAAATGTCAAATATGCGGTCAAGAATGCGACCGCAAACCTGACATGCGGACCGCATTCTTGCCGCAAAACATTCCAGAGAGTTGCCCAAAATCGTGTCAAAAGTGCGGTCGATATGCGATCGCATGTCAAATCTGCGGTGCACTTTTGCGACCGCGGAATCAACATGCGGTCCGCATAGTGACCGCATTCCTTAACAGAACCTGTATAAAATTTGGGGCAATTCTGCGGTCACTATGCGGACCGCATGTTGATTCTGCGGTCGCATAGTGCACCGCATAATTGACCCCGGCCCCGATTTTTGTAACATTTTGACCCGATCTCTTCTTTAATATAACACCTTTCTTCTTCATTTTATCATATCATCTCACCAAAATTAGAGAGAGAAGAGAGGGTTTTTAGAGAGAGAAGTTCTTCATCTTCAAAGATTGTTCCAACTACTTAATCCCAAGGGATTCTAGGGCAAGGATTCAACTTCCCCAATATTTTCAAGGTAAAAACCCTAACTATTTTCTTTGATTTTCAGTTTTAATTGGGTAAAGAGAGGTTTGCATATAATAGCTTTTGAAAATAGAATTTTTACACTCATGCATGATTATTGAACTTGATTCTAGTAAAAAGAAGTGGGTAGAAGTAAGAGTCTTCAAGAACAAGGTTGGCAAGAGTAGGATATCTTGGGTAAGCATAAAGTAGGAGGAAAAATCATCACCAGGTATGTATGGCTAATTTTGATTCTTGTGAAATCGCCTATATGTGTGAAGTTTGTTTGTTTCGTGTTAAATTGACAAATTGTGTGAAATTCTTGATGTTGTTGTTGGATATTCAAAGTTTGTTGTCGAGCTATGAGTGATGTAAAATGAGAGTTTAATTTGGCAAAAGAATTGTGAATAATGACTATGATGGCCTATATGGTACCTTGTGGAAAACAAATGAAACACTTGAGAATTGGTTTATTGTGGAAAGAGATGAAACACTTGAATTGTGGAAATATTGTAACATGGTTGTGATATTGAATTGAGAAGAAATTGAGAACATGAACCAATGTGTAAGTTGCTTATTTGAACTTGTTGAAATTGTGTGTAGTACCTTATCTGTTGTTTGAAATTGTTGTGTTTTCAACTGTAAGGCGGGGTCGTGTTGCGCGCCGCAACGTGGTGAAATAAGGTGTGGGTTGGGGTGATAAGGGTGGCCGAGGTAATAAGGGTGGTCGGGGGCAATAAGGATGGAAAGCGATCGAAATCGCTATTGAAAATTGATACAAAAATCAATAATGTGAAATTGTGAAAGGAGACAGCAGGAGAGTTTGCAACCTGTGGGGCACTGATTGCCCCTTTGTTTGACTACTTGTGCTTTACGTGATTGATTGGTTATTGTTAAATTGGTTGATTGTAGAAAGTGCTTTGTGTTGAGAATTATTTGAAATAAGGAAAATGTGGAAACATGGTTGGCTGGCTTAATTAATTGTTGATGTAATTTAATGGCTTGAGTTTACTTGGGACAAAGTTTGTCCATACATACCGGTACAATTTAAGTGTACTGACGTCCCTTTTGCCGGGGGCGCTACATTCGTGTCATGATTGTAGGTGGATCAGTAGCAGGCACTTCACCTCATCGGCAGTAGTATCCTTCTCCTTCCACTGCCCGTTTTGGTGAGCCCTTTTCTTCCTCGGGGCCTTGTGTGGTTCTTGCCACTTCGGTTTAGATTTCATTTTGGTTTTGTAAGGTATAGCCGGAGCCTTGTTACCGGCAAGTATTGTATTTCCCTTTTTGTATCCTAGAGGCTCCATAGACATGTAAACTGTGGGATTGTGGCCTATGCATATGTATGGGGCGTTGTAAATATAAATTATGAACTTGTTAGTGAATCAATCACATGGTTATGTTTATGCATTATGAAATCAGTCATTATGATTAGTAATATATTTGGTTAATGAGAAACAGTCAACACAGGGGTAACGCGTTGGCAGAGAATCCAGTAGATGATGAGTATGAGCCACTAAAGACATATTTTCCGGATGAGGAGGCAATGAATATCGAAGAAATAGAACAGAGTGAAAAGCCAGGATGGAAGATGTATTTCGACGGAGCCGTCAATAGTAAGGGAGTTGGTATCGGAGCAGTGCTTATTTCAGAAACGGGTTAACACTATCCCGTTACCGGTCAACTTCAATTTTTTTGTACCAACAATATGGCTGAGTATGAGGCGTGTATATTGGGATTAAGGATGGCAATAGACATGGGTGTTCAAGAGATCTTGGTCATGGGTGACTCGAATCTTTTGATACATCAAATTCAGGGAGAATGGGAAACAAGAGATCTGAAATTGATACCTTATCAACATTGTTTGCATGAGTTGTCCCAAAGATTCCAATCCATAGAGTTCAAACATATCCCAAGAATGCACAATGAAGTTGCGGATGCTCTGGCTATACTATCCTCTATGTTGCATCATCCGGACAAAGCCTATATAGATCCACTTTAGATATAGGTGTAAGATCAGAATGCTTACTATTTTGCTGTGGAATGAGAATTGGATAGAGAACCGTGGTATCATGACATTAAGGAGTACCTGAAGGTAGGAAAATACCCGGAGCAAGCCATCGGTGATAAGAAAAGAGCTGTAAGACGCTTAGCGAATGGGTTTTTTCTCAGTGGAGGAATCATATATAAAAGAACACCAGACCTGGGATTGTTGAGGTGTGTGGATGCGCAACAAGCTGATAAGATTATGATTGAAGTGCATGCTGGAGCCCGTGGACCCCATATGAGCGGGTATATCCTAGCAAAGAAGATTCTGAGAGCTGAGTATTACTGGCTCACCATGGAGCGGGATTGTATCAGGTACGTGAGGAAATGCCACCAATGCCAAGTACACGAAGATCTAATTCACACCCCACCTTATGAATTACATATGATGTCTACACCCTGGCCATTCCTTGCCTGGGGCATGGACGTTATCGGACCAATAGAGCCAGCAGCTTCCAATGGGCATAGATTCATTTTGGTCGCGATTGATTACTTTACTAAGTGGGTTGATGCAAAGACATTCAAGGCGGTGACGAAGAAAGCTGTGGTGGATTTTATGCATGAAAATATTATATGCCGGTTTGGAATTCCCAAGGTACTCATCACAGCTAACGGGGCCAATCTGAACAGTCACCTCATGGCTTAATCTTGCTAGAGATTTAAGATCCTGCATCTTAATTCTACACCGTATAGGCCAAAGGCAAATGGGGCAGTAGAAGCTGCAAACAAGAACATAAAGAAGATGCTCAGGAAAATGGTGGAGGAATCCAGACAATGGCATGAGAACTTACCTTTTTCTCTTATGGGTTATCGCACAACAGTGCGCACTTCTATCAGCGCCATACCCTATTCATTGGTGTATGGAGTGGAGGTTGTTATACCCACGGAAATAGAGATACCGTCATTACGAATCATAGCTGAAGCAGGAATAGATGACGAAGAATGGGTAAAAGCCTGGCTGGAACAATTAAGTCTGATTAACGAGAAAAAGGTTGGCAGCAGTTTGCCACGGGCAGTTGTATCAACAAAGAATGGCCAGAGCATATAATAAGAAGGTGCGTCCTCGAAATTTTGAAGTTGGACAACTTGTATTGAGGCGTATCTTACCGCATTGGGCCGAAGCAAAGGGCAAATTCGTGCCAAATTGGCAGTGACCATTTATGGCACGGGTGTTGTCTAATGGGGCATTATATTTGACATACATTGAAGGGAAGTGCGTAGAGACTGCTATCAATTCAGATGCGGTCAAAAGATACTACGTATGATTCCTTTTTCAATTGTATGATTGTATTTTGTTGTGATTTTGGAACTGAAATGATGAAGGCCCTTTATTCTCTATCCAAACACTTTATCCATTGACACCCCCTTTCTGAGCCATATTTGATATGTTCTTTCATACCCCTCTCTCGGAATTGTTTATGCTACAAAAAGGAAAGTAGCAAATAAAGAAAAATGAAAAAAAGAGAAGGAAGGAAAAAAAATGAAAAAAAAAGAGTAAAAGAAAAAGAAAAGGATAATGACAAAGAAATCGGGAAAAAGTCAAAAGAAGTTCATAAATGGATGACGTGGAATGAACTACGTTTGACTTGATCCCGAAAGGGTACGTAGGCAACCTCACAGAGGTTCAGTCATAATAAAGTAAAAATCCAAAAATTCCCCACATATTGAAACTTGGGCAGAAATTATGTTTTATTATTCCGAGAGTTGTAAAATTTTTAAAACCCTCGTAAATTTTGAGCCTTTTTACCTTTCTTTCTTAACCCATCCAAAAGCCACGTTACAGTCCAAAGAAAGACCTTCTGATCAATTTCAGGAAAGTAACAAGTGCAATGAAATAAAGGAAGAACAAAATATTAGACAATGCCAGTGATACAGAAAAACAAAAGACAAAAGGAAAAATAGAAAATAGAAAAAATGAATGAGAGAGTTTCATTGGTGAAAACCTTAACCGACACCGTGAGGCGACCGTGTGGTTGAGAGAAATAGAATGAGAGAGTCTTGTCAGTGAAAACCTTTAATGGCATTGCAGGGCGATTGTGAGGCTGAGAAAGAATAAATGAGAGGGTCTTATTGGTGAAAACCTTTCGAGGCACCATAAGGCGATCGTAAGGATTATTATGGGAAAAGAGAAAAGGCAAAAAAAACAAAAAATAAGATCGATTTGGGTCGAGAACAATTCAGAGTCAGAATAATAGGTTGAACGAACTAGGTCGGAGTTTAAATACATGGCATGGTCGGTAGAATCAGCCGACACACCCAGATAAGTTCTACCATCTCTCCAAAACACCCTTACCCCTTTGAGATTTATTTTTCTGCATTTCATTATTTGTCTTTTGAAATCTAACTACCAGCTCCTGATGATAAAGAGCTGAAATAACACTGGATCAGAAAAGATAGAAAAGGAAAAGGAAAAAGAAATAAAGGAGTTTGGCAGACAGAGCCAAAAGAAAAGAAAACAAAAATTGAAAAACAAGAAAATACAAAAAGAGCTTGCAGGAGATAGTCAACTAAAAGACCACAGAGTAGAAGAAAAAGCAAAAAGAGGAAAGCAATAAGAGGCAAGGACGGCAGATGCCAGTTACCAGCAGCTTATATCTAATAAGTTTTGTTTTGTGATTTAGACAGGAACAAATCGTCAATAATCACTTCAAAGTGAATGTGACCAATGTGGAAAGATAGAAAACATCAAAAGAAAGTTCGGCAATAAGTGAAGGAATTCATGGGTGAAAGTCAAAGAAAATACCAAAAACAAGAGGAAGATATCATCTTTAAAATTCATACCCCAGTTATCAAACTGAGGGAATACTTTTCTGCATTTTTCAATTTTCATACATCAGGCGCCCACCTGGATAACAAGGGAATACTTTTGTGAATTTTAATTTCATGCATCAGGCACCCACCTGGATAACAAGGGAATACATTTCTGCAATTTTAATTTCATGCATCGGGCGCCCACCTGGATAACAAGGGAATACTTTTCTGCAATTTTAATTTCATGCATCAGGTGCCCACCTGGATAACAAGGGAATACATTTCTGCAATTTTTTTTTTATGCATCAGGCGCCCACCTGGATAACAAGGGAATACTTTTCTACATTTTTCATTTTTTTATGCATCAGGCGCCCACCTGGATAATAAGGGAATACTTTTCTGTAATTTCAATTTCATACATCAGGCGCCCACCTGGATAACAAGGGAATACTTTTCTGAATTTTAATTTCATGCATCAGGCGCCCACCTGGATAATAAGGGAATACTTTTCTGCAATTTTAATTTCATGCATCAGGCGCTTACCTGGATAATAAGGGAATATTTTTCTGCAATTTTAATTTCATGCATCAGGCGCCCACTGGATAACAAGGGAATACATTTCTGCAATTTTAATTTCTGTTCAGGCGCCCACCTGGATAACAAGGGAATACATTTCTACAATTTTAATTTCTGCAACTTTGGTTTGTGTTAGCTAACATGAGTAACACCGTAACATGAAAAGCCCATACTGGGGCAGAAGAAAGGTTTGTTGTTTTGTTTTGTTTTAAGCAGGTCTCAGTTGGAAGACAAGAAGGTATCATAAAAAAACAAAAGGGGGGGGGGGAAGCAAGGAAAAGGAAATCAACAAAAAGAAAGTCAGCATTACAGAAAATCAAGGAAAAAGAGACAAGGAAGATCAAAGAGACAAGAAGTTAGATAGGAACAATTGTAATTCATAGAATCATAGCTTAGAATATATTCTTTGTTTTACATTTTATCCCCCAGTATAATAAGGAGTAAGTCAGCAAGTCTCAACAGTGTCAGTGCAACAGTGAGTCTGGTAGTTTTAAACTTTCAGACCTTCCCGAACTACACTGACCTGATTCCTGTTTAGCCCAGGATATGTAGGCAACCTCTAAAGCGAGGTGCGGTCAAAAGGTTTTCAAAAATGCTTTTACGGAATGTGCCAATGTGCAAAAATCTCTCATTACTGCTCACTTGTCTTTGCACTGAAACTCTTCGTGTTCCCGAGCAAAGAGGGGCAGCTGTGAGCACATGATTTTTGCACTAGGCAAATGAATTCCAAAATTAAAATAAATAATATTTTTGGGTGCAATTACATGTTTTGATTGAAATTAGATACATTTGTGTGATTGAATAACTAGAAATTAAAATTAGAAAATCAAAAATATAGGTTAACTACTTGCATTTTTTGGAATTAATTGGTTAAAAACAAAAATAATCAAAAATAGCTTTAATTAGAGGAAAATAAAAAATATAGTAGAAAATTTCCAAACAAATATCAGAAAATTAGTGAAAGTAAGAAAAATTTACTTAGATAATACAAAAAGGACGAATGAAAATATAAAAAAAAAAGAAATTACCTGAAATAATTAAAAAACCAGGAAAATACAAAAAATATATAAGTATAATCACATTGGGCCAAATGCAGTCCAAATAGGTGTCCCAGTTCTTAAGCCCAAAAGAGCCGGTCTAGTTTATTGGGTAACAAGTGATCTCAGCCGTTCAATTGCATTAATCCAACGTCCGAGATTTTTAGTTGAATTTCGGAATTTAATTAATATGAGAGGACTGATCTCAGCCGTCCATTCAAGGTGATCTAACGGAAGATAAATGTGGCCTCATTTGTATCGAAATGGCGTCGTTTAAGTAACGGTCAATGTTAGCCGTTGATCATTAGCAATCCAATGGCCAGGATCTCCTTAGTGGCCATGAGTATAAATAGCTTTAGTCTCGTTGAGACCAGTCATTTGCACACTTCCAAACCCTAGCCGCCTAGGATTCTCTCTTCTTCTTCACCATTCTTCGTCCCTGTAACCTCGCCGGCCATGGAGGCCACCACCTGCCACGGTGGTCTCCGGCCACACCCCACCCCCTCCTCTTCTCTTATCTTTTTATCAGTCACAAGCCTCGCCCCAAAAACCCTGAAACACCTTAAAATATCCTTCTTCTTGAAACTCCGATCATTGGAGTTCACCGCCGATGACCTCAACCTACGAGAACCCACCCCAAATTAACACCACAGAACCACCTCAGCCTGATCTATCCCCCCACACCCTTGTTTTCCCTCGAATCACCCCGCATCTTCTCGAATATCGAAAAGAAAGTCAGGGGAACCCTAACTCCGGCGACTCAAACCAAACTCCCTCCCAAGATCTCATTTTTTATCCCCTCTGAACGTCCCCCTCCAAACCAAAACCTCAAAAGACTTCATCTTGGAGTCTAACAAGAAAATCATAAAAGAAGAAATAAATAAAAGAAATAAAGAAAAAGAGAAAAAGAAGTCTGAAAAAGAGAGTGAAAAAGAGAGGAAAACGGGAAGCTTAGGGGACCGGCCCTGCTAAGCTAAGTCCCCATCCCTCTCTATGTTTTGCTTGCTTCCTTTTTGTCTGTTCATTTCATGTTTTCTTCTATTTTGTTATTTTGATCTTGTGTTGTTTCTCTGGTTTAAAAGATCCGTCTTGATTCATTTTTCTTCTTCATCTTCTGTGTATACTGTGGTTCCTAATTTGTTAGCTTTCAATATCTCGACTGTTCTTCTCTTCTGTTTCTTTGCATGTTTAGTTTTAGTGCTAGTTTAGCCGTTTAATTCCCATTTTCCTTCATCTCCTATATTAGGGTTATCTTGTGTTTAATCTGGGTTTGCTTCGCTGTTTTAAAGATCTCCCTGTTCTTCTCCACCCTTTGTTTGTATCTAGGGTTTCTTATTTGTTGGTTTCCAACATCTCCTCTATTTGTTCTGCATGCTAGTTTTGCCATTTGATTCTCATTCTTTTTCATCTTTATATTAGGGCTTCTTATGTTGGCTTATAGCATCTCTTATGATTTTTCTTATTTGTTAAATGGCATGCTTAAAATTGGGGTTTGATCTTCTGAAATCTAAGTTAGTGATTCTGTTTATCTTTTCTGTCACTTTTGCATGATAGATTTAGGGATGTTCTTCATTATTTTTCCATGTTCTTCTGCTCTTCATCTTCATTCTATCTATCACATGCATATATCAAGCTAGGGTTAGTATTTGGAAAATGGATTCTGATTATCGTTCTTATGTTACTCTGTTAGGTCCATTGTTCTTGTGTCTGATATAGGCCATGTTTCATGTCTCTTGACTGCTTTGTGAGATCTAGTCTCTTTGAATCTATGTCCATGAACTCTAAATGTGCTATGGGTCTTTCAGTGAATTATTTAACATAAAATGGTTGTAATTAAGCCTGATTGATGTTTAATTTGCACTTTGCTACATGAAATTGAGTTATGTGAGCTGATTGATTAAGATTCAACATTATCAAACCTCTCTTCTGAGTTTTAATTGATTGATGAACAATGTTTGGTTTCATTTGGCTATGTGTGCAATTGTAAGTTGAAATGGCTAAGTTTGTAATAAGTTTATGTTAGTTGAGCAGTGTTAATGCCCATCAATCTTAGGGGAATTGGTTATAGCTGCAATAGCACTAAGTCTCATAAGTGGATAGTTTTGAAATAGGTTAAAATTGAAAATCAAATAAAAATAGGTTACAAGTTAAATAAGTTACCAAGAGTGGTCAATTTTGCAATTGACCAACTCTGCAAGGTCTTTTCACATACTGCCCCACCCTTAAATGGACTAGTTATGTAATAATTGGTTTAAGTCTGAAAGTTCAGACTTACCAAGGCTCAAATTGAGCCCTGAATCACAAGTGGCTAGGCCTGCAAAGGCCTTAGCCTAGCCTGTTTTCAGTAAATGGGCTTCAATTGCAAAAGCCAAATCTCAACTTGAGACTGGCTAAGTTTTAAATAGTCTAAGTATAACAATAAAGCAGGCTAGTCCTGCAATTAGCTTAAAAATGAAATAAAGTCTTTAATTAACAGAAAATGAAGCAAAAATGGTTAAAATTGAAATAGTTCTTCAAGTTAAAATTGGCCGGTCCTTAAATACCAATGCAAGGACTGGCCCTTAGTTAAATAAGTTGAAAATGCTGAAAACCTAACCTAGATAGGTCGGGTAATTCAGCTATGTCCTTAGGGGCATAAAGGGAACACAAATTGGTAAAATGGTAGATTAAATAGAGCACATAGAGACATAGGAGACATTTGTGCTCCCGATTTCTGCAATTTTGCAGAGATTGAGGGGTATAATGGTCTCACTAAAAAGGGAAATCACTAAAAATCCATAACAGTAGGGACACTTTGGTAAAAGCTTAAGAATAAAATCAAAAAGAACCTTCCAGCACATGCTCGAAGGGACCCTGAATCACAAGTGGCAAGGCCTGCAAAGGCTTTAGCCCAGCCTGTGTGTTTAGTAATGGGCTTCAATTGTAAAAGCCAATCTATACCTATAAATACCCCCTAAAAAGACTGATTAAGGGCTGGTTTTTGAAGAGAAAAATTCAGAGTGAATACAATAGCAAATAGCATATAGTTTTCTGCATATTTCGAGTGAGAATCATTGATTAAGCTGTTTGTTTTGTGGGATTTCTGCTCGACTTCTTCTGGAATTTCTTATCTGCTGTTGCTGTGTTGTTTTGCTCATTTGGGTCTCAAATCTTCACTGTTGCATTGCCTTGTTGTGTCGCTTGCTGTGCCTATTCCTGCTTCCCTTTGAACTCATCAGTTTTATTTTGCTGAACCAGGTACGCTTTTGTTGAAGGCTATGTAATGAAGAAGAAACATTGAAATGAAGTTTCAGATGTTAAAATTCTAATTGTCTTCTCTATTTTTGTTTTCTTAATTAGCTGTTTAGCATTAGCATAGATATGTAATTCGTTAGAATAGTATAGAATGTATAAGGGAGAAGTCGAACAAAAACTATGTAATAGCTAGTATTATAGTGATAGTATAGTCATAGATAGCATATCACTTAGTTAAGTACGTAACACCCATAAAATGAAGTTAAATGACCCTAACATGAATCAATAACAACAAGCTCATAGCAGAAATATCGATCATGCTCACGTAGTTAGTCTGTTTTATAGATCAATATCTACAAAGTCCTTCAGCTATGCGATCGCATACACCTGTCAGCGATCGCATTGAACAAAATATAGAGCCTCCCCCAAACCTTCTATGCTATCGCAACATAATGCCTGCGATTGCAATTAACAAATATCCTACAACATATGATAGCAAAATCTGATCCTTAGCTTAACCAAAAATGATTCGTTTGGACTCCCGGAATCACTTTGAGGCCCCCAGGACCTCAACCAAAACAACCAACCTACTTCAAAACATGATACAAACTAGTTCCAATCATAAAAACACATCATTAAACACAAAAATCATCAAATCAAGGCAGACTCAAACCTAAGTTTCAAATAAAACTTGTGAAACCTACATTCCATCAAAAACCCGACCATACGATGTCCGAATGACCTGGAAATTTGCAGACAAATCTAAAATCACCTACTGAAGCTATTGCAACTGTTGAAAGTCTATTCTGACCCCTAGATCAAAATATGACCTATCAACTAGATTCTGCCAAAATTCTAACTTTGCCAATTCAAGCCTATTTCTACACCGGACCTCCAAATTCAATTTTGATCGCTCCCCTAAGTCAAAATTTGCCTCCTGAAGCTAGCCAAACCACCAGAATTCACATCCGAGCCCTCTAACCAAACTTCAGGTTGACTTTTCTAAAATAAACTCCATTCTAAGAGGCTATATGCCTTATTTTCAACCAGAATCAATCCAAATTCAAACGATAGACTCTAATACAGATATAGAAATATGAAACAACATAATAACGGGGAAATGGAGTGGTAACTCTCATGACAACGGGCCGGGTCATCACGGTGAGGATATGATGAGTGGATGTGAGGAGGCTTTTAGGCCTCGATTGAAATATAATGAGTCTTTCAAACCTCGAGTGATATGTTAGGAGTCTTTCAGCCCTAGAGTGTACTGTGAGCAGCCTTTCAGGCATCATATTAATATGTTTTGGATTTCAGGCCTTATTGAAAGCACTTGGACTATAGGAGCCCCTCCAGAGTCTGCACACCCACAGTGAGTGCGGGTACCTATGAGATTGAGTGTGAGCCCGAGAGGCTAATATTGTATCGTGTGATTGATACTGAGCCCATGGGGCTGATATCGTGTTGAGAGTTTGATATTGCGCCGGAGGGGCAAGTTACTAAGAATCCATAGTTGTTGAGCATATTTGTTTTAACTATTTTTAAAAAAAGATTCTTGCTATATTTCACTGTTTTTTAATGTTTAACGGATTTTACTACTTGAGATAGAATTATTTGTACCTTTATGGGATTTTATGTTATCAGTCGTTATTTATTTTTGTTACACACTAGGTCGGAGTACTCACATTACTCCCTGCACTATGCGCGCAGATACAAGCATAACACAATTCGTTCTTGAGCGCTGATTTCCCTGCAGACCAGGCGGACCGGGAGTGACATAGTTGTCGACATTCCCAGCCCCGTTTCTTCCTTATATTCTTTATTTTCATTTATCTTCGAACTATGTTCCTAGTTCTAGACTTGTAGTATTTTAGTAAACTCTGTAGTAGCTCGTGACTTGTAACACCACAATTTCGGGTTGGATTCGGAATGGTATCCAGTCTAACACTTTTATTCTGCATCGATGGTTACTTTATCCATGCTTTAGACCTATTCATGTTAAATAACTATTAAAAATGAGATGTTATTGTTCTTTTGGCTGGCCTTATCTTCACGAGAGGCGCCCTCACGACCGGGTGGAAACTGGGTCGTGACAAGTTGTAATTTATGTTAGAAATCATGTTTAGGCTATGTGCTGGTGCTATTGAGACCCACAATGGCCATTCTTTGTTGTTAAGTTATTTCCTTAATTGTAGTTATGTACTTAGTCGCATTTATTATTTCATACTATAGCTCAGTCTCTTTTATCATACATTATCACATCACGTATCATTAATTAGGCTGTTTAGCATGAGTGTTATGAGCCCGAGAGACTGGAGAGATTGATTACTAAGTGAGGTCGCGGGCATATAGAGATTGATGTCTGAGTGAGGCTAACGACCTGTGTGATGACATTTATGGGATTGGGTTGCACACCACAACATGTTTTATTGATTCATGCCATGATTGGTTTACTATAGCGCTTAGGCTGGATCTGCCCCTCCAGAGTATACACTCTAATGAGCGCAATTGCTATTTATTTGATTTGGGCTGGATTTGCCTTGTACAATACAAAGTGATTGAGTGTTCTGAGTGAGAATTGAGACAATCAGGTTGAGTACTCTGAGAGTATGAATGTGGGAGGCTTTCATTGTGTCCCATCACATACAACATGCATGTTAGCATGTAGATATATAGATGTCATATTCCTCACATCATTTTGACTTGACAATTTTTTTGAATTGAGCGTAATTGTTAAACCTGGAAGCATGTCTAAATTCATGTACTTTTACCTGCAGTTTATGAATTCTCTGAGATATTCTTGTCATAAGTTTTGTAAATTTCTGTACTATAAATTTTGTATGTGGGTTGTATTGTGCGAGCTCACCAATACTTTCAGCCACAAGTAATATTTTTTACTTTTTGAGTTGGTTGTACTCATGCTACACCCTACACTCCGTGTACATATTTAGGTGCTTCCGCGCATCGAGGCTATTGATCCTGGAATTTCAGTCGTTCGGAGATTTTTGATGTATTTGCCTTGGCATCCGCAGATCTTGACTCCTTCCATATATGTAATCAATTCTACTTTTTAGACAATGTATCATACTATGTCATTATATAAATACTCATGTACTTAGTGACAACTAAGTTTTGGGAAAATTCTTATTGAGTTGTGATATTTCATCAAGTTTTATGAGATTTTCACTATTTAAACTTTTTTTAGTATATTTTGAATTTAAAAGTGTCGGTATGTTTGAGATGTTGGCTTATGTAGTATCATGATATGCTATCAAGACAGGCTGAGATTTTGGTCGTGACAAAAATAATTAATAAAATACCTTTGCGCTAGGCAAATAAATTCAAAAATTAAAATAAATAATAATTTTGGGTGCAATTACATGTTTTGATTGAAATTAGATACATTTGTGTGATTGAATAACTAGAAATTAAAATTAGAAAATCAAAAATATAGGTTAACTACTTGCATTTTTTGGAATTAATTGGTTAAAAACAAAAATAATCAAAAATAGCTTTAATTAGAGGAAAATAAAAAATATAGTAGAAAATTGCCAAAAAATATCAGAAAATTAGTGAAAGTAGGAAACTAATTTACTTAGATAATACAAAAAGGACGAATGAAAATATAAAAAAAAAAGAAATTACCTGAAATAATTAAAAAACCAGGAAAATACAAAAAATATATAAGTATAATCACATTGGGCCAAATGCAGTCCAAATAGGTGTCCCAGTTCTTAAGCCCAAAAGAGCCGGTCTAGTTTATTGGGTAACAAGTGATCTCAGCCGTTCAATTGCATTAATCCAACGTCCGAGATTTTTAGTTGAATTTCGGAATTTAATTAATATGAGAGGACTGATCTCAGCCGTCCATTCAAGGTGATCTAACGGAAGATAAATGTGGCCTCATTTGTATCGAAATGGCGTCGTTTAAGTAACGGTCAATGTTAGCCGTTGATCATTAGCAATCCAATGGCCAGGATCTCCTTAGTGGCCATGAGTATAAATAGCTTTGGTCTCGTTGAGACCAGTCATTTGCACACTTCCAAACCCTAGCCGCCTAGGATTCTCTCTTCTTCTTCACCATTCTTCGTCCCTGTAACCTCGCCGGCCATGGAGGCCACCACCTGCCACGGTGGTCTCCGGCCACACCCCACCCCCTCCTCTTCTCTTATCTTTTTATCAGTCACAAGCCTCGCCCCAAAAACCCTGAAACACCTTAAAATATCCTTCTTCTTGAAACTCCGATCATTGGAGTTCACCGCCGATGACCTCAACCTACGAGAACCCACCCCAAATTAACACCACAGAACCACCTCAGCCTGATCTATCCCCCCACACCCTTGTTTTCCCTCGAATCACCCCGCATCTTCTCGAATATCGAAAAGAAAGTCAGGGGAACCCTAACTCCGGCGACTCAAACCAAACTCCCTCCCAAGATCTCATTTTTTATCCCCTCTGAACGTCCCCCTCCAAACCAAAACCTCAAAAGACTTCATCTTGGAGTCTAACAAGAAAATCATAAAAGAAGAAATAAATAAAAGAAATAAAGAAAAAGAGAAAAAGAAGTCTGAAAAAGAGAGTGAAAAAGAGAGGAAAACGGGAAGCTTAGGGGACCGGCCCTGCTAAGCTAAGTCCCCATCCCTCTCTATGTTTTGCTTGCTTCCTTTTTGTCTGTTCATTTCATGTTTTCTTCTATTTTGTTATTTTGATCTTGTGTTGTTTCTCTGGTTTAAAAGATCCGTCTTGATTCATTTTTCTTCTTCATCTTCTGTGTATACTGTGGTTCCTAATTTGTTAGCTTTCAATATCTCGACTGTTCTTCTCTTCTGTTTCTTTGCATGTTTAGTTTTAGTGCTAGTTTAGCCGTTTAATTCCCATTTTCCTTCATCTCCTATATTAGGGTTATCTTGTGTTTAATCTGGGTTTGCTTCTCTGTTTTAAAGATCTCCCTGTTCTTCTTCACCCTTTGTTTGTATCTAGGGTTTCTTATTTGTTGGTTTCCAACATTTCTTCTGTTTGTTCTGCATGCTAGTTTTGCCATTTGATTCTCATTCTTTTTCATCTTTATATTAGGGCTTCTTATGTTGGCTTATAGCATCTCTTATGATTTTTCTTATTTGTTAAATGGCATGCTTAAAATTGGGGTTTGATCTTCTGAAATCTAAGTTAGTGATTCTGTTTATCTTTTCTGTCACTTTTGTATGATAAATTTAGGGATGTTCTTCATTATTTTTCCATGTTCTTCTGCTCTTCATCTTCATTCTATCTATCACATGCATATATCAAGCTAGGGTTAGTATTTGGAAAATGGATTCTGATTACCATTCTTATGTTACTCTGTTAGATCCATTGTTCTTGTGTCTGATATAGGCCATGTTTCATGTCTCTTGACTGCTTTGTGAGATCTAATCTCTTTGAATCTATGTCCATGAACTCTAAATGTGCTATGGGTCTTTCAGTGAATTATTTAACATAAAATGGTTGTAATTAAGCCTGATTGATGTTTAATTTGCACTTTGCTACATGAAATTGAGTTATGTGAGCTGATTGATTAAGATTCAACATTATCAAACCTCTCTTCTGAGTTTTAATTGATTGATGAACAATGTTTGGTTTCATTTGGCTATGTGTGCAATTGTAAGTTGAAATGGCTAAGTTTGTAATAAGTTTATGTTAGTTGAGCAGTGTTAATGCCCATCAATCTTAGGGGAATTGGTTATAGCTGCAATAGCACTAAGTCTCATAAGTGGATAGTTTTGAAATAGGTTAAAATTGAAAATCAAATAAAAATAGGTTACAAGTTAAATAAGTTACCAAGAGTGGTCAATTTTGCAATTGACCAACTCTGCAAGGTCTTTTCACATACTGCCCCACCCTTAAATGGACTAGTTATGTAATAATTGGTTTAAGTCTGAAAGTTCAGACTTACCAAGGCTCAAATTGAGCCCTGAATCACAAGTGGCTAGGCCTGCAAAGGCCTTAGCCTAGCCTGTTTTCAGTAAATGGGCTTCAATTGCAAAAGCCAAATCTCAACTTGAGACTGGCTAAGTTTTAAATAGTCTAAGTATAACAATAAAGCAGGCTAGTCCTGCAATTACCTTAAAAATGAAATAAAAGTCTTTAATTAACAGAAAATAAAGCAAAAGTGGTTAAAATTGAAATAGTTCTTCAAGTTAGAATTGGCCAGTCCTTCAATACCAATGAAAGGAATGGCCCTTGGTTAAATAAGTTGAAAAATGCTGAAAACCTGACCTAGGTAGGTCGGGTAATTCAGCTGTGCCCTTGAGGGCATAAAGGGAACACAAATTGGTAAAATGGTAGATTATATAGAACACATAGGAACATATGAGTCATTTGTGCTCCTGATTTCTGCAATATTGCAGAGATTGAGGGGTATAATGGTCTCCCTAAAAAGTGAAATCAGTAAAAATCCATAACTAGTAGGGACACTTTGGTAAAAGCTTAAGAATATAATAAAAAAGAACCTTCCAGCACATGTTGGAAGGGATCTTGTAACGGAATTGGGGTGTAAAGTGTAGATTTAGTGAGTTTTAAGGGGAGGGAAATGGAATTAAATCCTAGTCTATGGGCTTCAATTGTAAAAGCCAATCTATACCTATAAATACCCCCTAAAAAGACTGATTAAGGGCTGGTTTTTGAAGAGAAAAATTCAGAGTGAATACAATAGCAAATAGCATATAGTTTTCTGCATATTTCGAGTGAGAATCATTGATTAAGCTGTTTGTTTTGTGGGATTTCTGCTCGACTTCTTCTGGAATTTCTTATCTGCTGTTGCTGTGTTGTTTTGCTCATTTGGGTCTCAAATCTTCACTGTTGCATTGCCTTGTTGTGTCGCTTGCTGTGCCTATTCCTGCTTCCCTTTGAACTCATCAGTTTTATTTTGCTGAACCAGGTACGCTTTTGTTGAAGGCTATGTAATGAAGAAGAAACATTGAAATGAAGTTTCAGATGTTAAAATTCTAATTGTCTTCTCTATTTTTGTTTTCTTAATTAGCTGTTTAGCATTAGCATAGATATGTAATTCGTTAGAATAGTATAGAATGTATAAGGGAGAAGTCGAACAAAAACTATGTAATAGCTAGTATTATAGTGATAGTATAGTCATAGATAGCATATCACTTAGTTAAGTACGTAACACCCATAAAATGAAGTTAAATGACCCTAACATGAATCAATAACAACAAGCTCATAGCAGAAATATCGATCATGCTCACGTAGTTAGTCTGTTTTATAGATCAATATCTACAAAGTCCTTCAGCTATGCGATCGCATACACCTGTCAGCGATCGCATTGAACAAAATATAGAGCCTCCCCCAAACCTTCTATGCTATCGCAACATAATGCCTGCGATTGCAATTAACAAATATCCTACAACATATGATAGCAAAATCTGATCCTTAGCTTAACCAAAAATGATTCGTTTGGACTCCCGGAATCACTTTGAGGCCCCCAGGACCTCAACCAAAACAACCAACCTACTTCAAAACATGATACAAACTAGTTCCAATCATAAAAACACATCATTAAACACAAAAATCATCAAATCAAGGCAGACTCAAACCTAAGTTTCAAATAAAACTTGTGAAACCTACATTCCATCAAAAACCCGACCATACGATGTCCGAATGACCTGGAAATTTGCAGACAAATCTAAAATCACCTACTGAAGCTATTGCAACTGTTGAAAGTCTATTCTGACCCCTAGATCAAAATATGACCTATCAACTAGATTCTGCCAAAATTCTAACTTTGCCAATTCAAGCCTATTTCTACACCGGACCTCCAAATTCAATTTTGATCGCTCCCCTAAGTCAAAATTTGCCTCCTGAAGCTAGCCAAACCACCAGAATTCACATCCGAGCCCTCTAACCAAACTTCAGGTTGACTTTTCTAAAATAAACTCCATTCTAAGAGGCTATATGCCTTATTTTCAACCAGAATCAATCCAAATTCAAACGATAGACTCTAATACAGATATAGAAATATGAAACAACATAATAACGGGGAAATGGAGTGGTAACTCTCATGACAACGGGCCGGGTCATCACGGTGAGGATATGATGAGTGGATGTGAGGAGGCTTTTAGGCCTCGATTGAAATATAATGAGTCTTTCAAACCTCGAGTGATATGTTAGGAGTCTTTCAGCCCTAGAGTGTACTGTGAGCAGCCTTTCAGGCATCATATTAATATGTTTTGGATTTCAGGCCTTATTGAAAGCACTTGGACTATAGGAGCCCCTCCAGAGTCTGCACACCCACAGTGAGTGCGGGTACCTATGAGATTGAGTGTGAGCCCGAGAGGCTAATATTGTATCGTGTGATTGATACTGAGCCCATGGGGCTGATATCGTGTTGAGAGTTTGATATTGCGCCGGAGGGGCAAGTTACTAAGAATCCATAGTTGTTGAGCATATTTGTTTTAACTATTTTTAAAAAAAGATTCTTGCTATATTTCACTGTTTTTTAATGTTTAACGGATTTTACTACTTGAGATAGAATTATTTGTACCTTTATGGGATTTTATGTTATCAGTCGTTATTTATTTTTGTTACACACTAGGTCGGAGTACTCACATTACTCCCTGCACTATGCGCGCAGATACAAGCATAACACAATTCGTTCTTGAGCGCTGATTTCCCTGCAGACCAGGCGGACCGGGAGTGACATAGTTGTCGACATTCCCAGCCCCGTTTCTTCCTTATATTCTTTATTTTCATTTATCTTCGAACTATGTTCCTAGTTCTAGACTTGTAGTATTTTAGTAAACTCTGTAGTAGCTCGTGACTTGTAACACCACAATTTCGGGTTGGATTCGGAATGGTATCCAGTCTAACACTTTTATTCTGCATCGATGGTTACTTTATCCATGCTTTAGACCTATTCATGTTAAATAACTATTAAAAATGAGATGTTATTGTTCTTTTGGCTGGCCTTATCTTCACGAGAGGCGCCCTCACGACCGGGTGGAAACTGGGTCGTGACAAGTTGTAATTTATGTTAGAAATCATGTTTAGGCTATGTGCTGGTGCTATTGAGACCCACAATGGCCATTCTTTGTTGTTAAGTTATTTCCTTAATTGTAGTTATGTACTTAGTCGCATTTATTATTTCATACTATAGCTCAGTCTCTTTTATCATACATTATCACATCACGTATCATTAATTAGGCTGTTTAGCATGAGTGTTATGAGCCCGAGAGACTGGAGAGATTGATTACTAAGTGAGGTCGCGGGCATATAGAGATTGATGTCTGAGTGAGGCTAACGACCTGTGTGATGACATTTATGGGATTGGGTTGCACACCACAACATGTTTTATTGATTCATGCCATGATTGGTTTACTATAGCGCTTAGGCTGGATCTGCCCCTCCAGAGTATACACTCTAATGAGCGCAATTGCTATTTATTTGATTTGGGCTGGATTTGCCTTGTACAATACAAAGTGATTGAGTGTTCTGAGTGAGAATTGAGACAATCAGGTTGAGTACTCTGAGAGTATGAATGTGGGAGGCTTTCATTGTGTCCCATCACATACAACATGCATGTTAGCATGTAGATATATAGATGTCATATTCCTCACATCATTTTGACTTGACAATTTTTTTGAATTGAGCGTAATTGTTAAACCTGGAAGCATGTCTAAATTCATGTACTTTTACCTGCAGTTTATGAATTCTCTGAGATATTCTTGTCATAAGTTTTGTAAATTTCTGTACTATAAATTTTGTATGTGGGTTGTATTGTGCGAGCTCACCAATACTTTCAGCCACAAGTAATATTTTTTACTTTTTGAGTTGGTTGTACTCATGCTACACCCTACACTCCGTGTACATATTTAGGTGCTTCCGCGCATCGAGGCTATTGATCCTGGAATTTCAGTCGTTCGGAGATTTTTGATGTATTTGCCTTGGCATCCGCAGATCTTGACTCCTTCCATATATGTAATCAATTCTACTTTTTAGACAATGTATCATACTATGTCATTATATAAATACTCATGTACTTAGTGACAACTAAGTTTTGGGAAAATTCTTATTGAGTTGTGATATTTCATCAAGTTTTATGAGATTTTCACTATTTAAACTTTTTTTAGTATATTTTGAATTTAAAAGTGTCGGTATGTTTGAGATGTTGGCTTATGTAGTATCATGATATGCTATCAAGACAGGCTGAGATTTTGGTCGTGACAAAAATAATTAATAAAATACCTAGAAGCATGGAAGCAAGTATTTTGACGACGTATATATACTCTTCACCTCGCCCATATGCCGCTACAAATGAATTTCACATAGCACATAGCTGAAGAGTTCCTAATTTCCTCAAATCAAGGTTATATGCAACACTTACCTCAATCCCTAATCAACTCAAAATTCAACTGCGGCGTTGCAAATCCAACCAAATCGACCAAATTGTCAACCAAACGATTCATAACAAGCCTTAGAAACTACCCACGAATAAAAGAGGTTCAGTTTAGATTATTATTGAAAAAGTCAACAACAGTCAACCCCTGGCTCGTTTGGTCAAAGCCCGATATTCGAACCAAAGATAATTGCCCATTCATCCTCGAGCTTGGTAATATAATATGAAATCTGACCTCAATTCGATGTCTAAATCCCAAATTTACAAAAGTTTTAAAATCTACCTAGATTCCTAATTTCTACCACGAAAATCCTAACTTTGATGTTGAAATCTTATGAAATGCAATGGGTAATTGAAAGAAACTAGATGAAAGTCACTTACCAATGAATTTAGGAAAACAAATTTCTCAGAAAATTGCCTCTAGGGTTTTTAGGGTTGAGAATTTGAAAGAAATGAGCTAATTCCCATTTTCCTCCCTTTTGTCCATGCGCAAATGTCGCAATTGCGACCAAGGGTTCGCAATTGCGAATCCCTCAAATGCGAGAAAGTTTTTGCAAATGTGAAAATTACACTTTTCTACTGCCGTCACAAATGCGATGATTTTGTTCGCAAATGTGAAATTAGACTTCCGCAATTACAACCATTTTGATTGCAAATTCGAACCATCCCCCCTTCCCCTTGATAATAGGTGAATTTTACTATATTTATACCCCAAATTATCACACTTTAATGTTATTTTGATAATATATATATGATGACAAATTGCTCTTATCATGGTTTTCGTATGTTATAGGTATATAGTAGTTGAGGAAGGCTAATAGAGTAATTTTGAAGTCAAAAGGAGATGCAAAAGGCCATTTGTGCAAAAATCATGGAAACTATGCTTGAACAGCCCTGAAGATTCTGAGACACTATTTGACCGCGGTTCCACCGCGATCACGGTAGAACCGCGCTAGATGAAGTCTGCTGAAGTTTTCGAGAATCAGAAGGGGGTGTTGACCACGGTTCGACCGCGACCGCGGTGAAACCGCGGAAAAAGGTGGAAAATTTAGCGGCCAAAGTGCAAAAATGGGATTTTTAATACCCATACCCTATATATAATATTAGGATTCGCCCGAAGGAGGCAAGTTTTGTATTATTGACTACTTTTGCAAGGAATCTAGTGTGAGAGAATTCTCTAAATATCTCTCTTACTTTTATCTTGATTTTTTGATTATGAAATCTATTATATATTTTTCTTTCATAGTTATGAGTTGCTAATTTCTTATCTAAGGTTGTGATGGAACCTATTGTTTGATGAACTTCTAGCTTATGTGAATACAGATTGTTAGTTAAATTTCTAATTGTTCAACTTCGTTTTTGTTGTAGTTAATTGATAGGATTCTCAATTAGCTATGCCTATTTAGTGTACATAACTTGGAAAAGAGTGCATATTTAGGTTATTGTTGAACAACACCATACCTAGATTATTACATGGATCTATAATTGCGGGTTTAAAGGTGGGATTAGGAATAACGAAACCTTGGGTGCAATCTAAAGTGAACTATCATAACTAAAGCAAGCTAAGGTAGCTCGGAAGAGTGCAATAGTAAATTATTTTACTTACTCGGAAGAGATTTACGGTAGAAATATTGTTCATGATTGATAGAGAGATATTGATAAATTTGTATGAGCATAAATAGAAGGGATTCCATCAATAGGGGAAATCATCACCTTAGTCTTTCTCATTCTTTTTTACAACACATTCAGTTATTATTTCAGTTAATTAGTTCTTTGCAAAAGTAGTTATTACAAACCACTCAAAAAAGATATTTGAATATTTTGGAAGCCGATTCGAAAGTTTGTTGGGTTTTGAAGATTGTAGTTGATAGGTTAACTCTCTGAGGATTCGACCCCGTGTGTAATACTTGGTTATATTTGATGTGACTGCATTGTACTATTTAGAAGGCATAGTTGGGCGTGATCAAATTTTGGTGCCGTTGCCGAGGAGTTAACGGAATTATCAATTGCCATTGACAGAACTGCAAGATTCTTGTTATGTAGTCAGATTTCTCTCTACACACTTTAGATTGAAAATTTTGACGATTGTTGAATTGGTTGCTCAGGTGCATGCCTAGAAAATCTACAAGAACTGGAGAACTACATGAAGGACTCTCAAACTCATAGCAAACATTCCAGGCACAAAACAGGGCAAACCAACTGTCACGCCCCAAATCGAGGGACATGACCGGCACCTGACCGGGTAGCCCCAAGTCAAGCGGACCTGGGTGCCTTTCATTCCCACGTGTTACCCCTGTGTTGATTGTTTCTCATTAACCAAATATCTTACTAACCATGAATGATTTCACAATAAACAAACAAAACCATACGAGTGATTCATTATCAAGTTTGCAGTTTTTACAATGCCCGACATAACATAATATATACATAATACTGGAATCCCACAGTTTACATGTCTACAGAGCCTCTAGGATACAAAAAGGGGAATACAATACTTGCCGGTAACAAGGCTCCGGCTATACCTTACAAAACCAAAATGAAATCTAAAAAAAGTGGCATGAACCACACAGGGCCCCAAGGAAGAAAGGGGCTCACCAAAGCGGGCAGTGGAAGATGAAGGATGCTACTGCCGATGAGCTGAAGTACCTGCTACTGATCCACCTACAATCATAACACGAATGTAGCGTCCCCGGCCAAAGGGACGTCAATACACTTGAATTGTACTGGTATGTATGGACAAACTTTGACCCAAGTAAACTCAAGCCATTAAACAAGAATCACGATGACAAGACAGCCAATAGATTACATCAAGAAATCAATTAAGCTAACTAACCATGTTTCCCACCTTTTACTCATTTCGGATAAGCCTCAACACAAGCACGTTTAAGGTCAACAAATAGAACAACAACCAATCAACCACATAAATTTCAAGTAGTCAAACATAGGGGCAATCAGTGCCCCCCAGGTTGCAAACTCTCCTGCTGTCTCCTTTCACAATTTCATATTAATAATTTTGTATCAATTTCATTTGCGATTTCGATCGCTTTCCATCCTTATTACCTCGTCCACCCTTATTACCTCGGCCACCCTTATCATCCCAACCCACACCTTATTTTTTCATGTTGCGGCGCGCAACCCGATCCCACCGTACAGTTTTCAAACACAACAATCACAAATAGCAGATAAGACACTACACACAATTACAACAAGTTTAAATAAGCAATTTACACATTGGTTCATGTTCTCAATTACTTCTCACGCCAATATGACAACCAGGTTAAAATGTTTCCAAAATCGAGGGTGTTCATACTGTTATGTTCAATAACTTACCACACCTCAAGTGTTTCGTTTCTTTTCCACAAGGTACCATATATGCCATTATAGCCATTATTCACAATTCTTTTACCAAATTCAACTCTCATTTATCTTTCGGTTTGTATCCCATATTACATCACTCATAGTTCAACAACAATTTGAGTATCCAACAACAACATCAAGAATTTCACACAATTTGTCAAATTAACATGAACCCAACAATTTCACACATATAGGCGATTTCACAAGAATCAAAATTAGCCATACATACCTGGTATCGAGTTTCCTTCTTTTAACGTCCTACTTTATGCTTACCCAAGCTATCCTAGCTTTGCCGACCTTGTTTTGCAGGTTCTTACGCCTAGTCACTTCCTCTTTACTAACAATGAAGTTCAAATAACCATGCATGAGTGTAAAATCTCATTTTCAAAAGCTATTATATGTAACCCTCTCCTTACCCATTTTAAAACTTAAAATTAGAGGAAATAGCTAGGGTTTTTACCTTCAAGTGATTTGGGGGAAGTTGAATCCTTGCCCTAGAATCCCTTGAACTAAGTAGTTGGAACAATCTTTGAGGATGAAAGACTTCTCTCTCTAAAATCCCTCTTTTCTCTCTCTAATTTTTGTAAGATGATATGATAAAATGAAAGAGAAAGGCGTTATATTAAAGAAGAGGTCGGGTTGGATTTTATAAAATTTCTGGGCCGGGTCAATTCTGCGGTCGCATCTGCGATCGCAGAATCAACATGCGGTCCGCATAGTGACCGCGGAATTGCCTCAAAAATTTACACAAGTTCTGTTACGCAATGCGACCAAAATGCGGTCCGCATTCTTGATGTGCGGTCGCAGAGTGCACCGCAGATTTGACACTCAAAAACCTTCGAGAATTTATGCGGTAGATCTGCGGTCCGCGGATCCATTCTGCGATCGCATATCGACCGCATTCTCAACACCAAATTTTGCAAACCTTCTATTAAGCTATGCGGCAAGAATGCGGTCCGCATAGCAGATCTGCGGTCGCATTCCTGACCGCAGAATCGACACTTTTTTGGAAAAATTGACTCTTTACATTTTTGAAACTTAAATCACTACCAAGGGTCCGAACCGCGGCGAGCTTGCTCGCCGCGAAGAATTCTACGCATTCCTAACACATTATTCGGACCATGGCACCACGGCTACTAGGTTTCATGCACAAATATTTTACGGGGCCTTACATCCTCTAACATCAACAATCTCAACAAATACTGAAACTAGACATTGACATGGGAGACGTAAATGATCCTATCCAACAAGCTGGGTTGAATGTACGGGAAGAGGCGCAGGAGGCGCCTGAGGGTGCACTATTTGATTGGGCACAACCAACGGCTGAAATTTGGCAACTGCCATTATTCTGCCCGCCATTCAAGCTGAATCATTCCAGATCACAAACAATATGCTACACTTGTTGCAAAATAAGAGTCTATTTTCTAGGACTCAGGTTGAAGACCCTCAGCAGCATCTGAAATTTCCTCACTATATGCAAGATGATGAGACAAACCAATGTGACACCGGAAGCGATCAGGCTATTGTTGTTTCCATTCTCAATTATAGGAGCTGCACAGGTATGGCTCAACTCACTTCCCATCAACTCTATCGAAACATGGGATGAGTTAGTCAAGCAATTCCACAACAAGTTCCATCGACCTAACCATACAGCTCAACAAATTGATGAGATTGTAAACTTCAAGCAAAAATCTATGTAGACATTGCATGAGACTTGGGGCAGATTTAAGGTTATGCTAGTCATGTGTCATCACCATGGGGTTCCAGAACAGATGTTGGATCAAAGGTTTTATATGTGTCTCTCGGATAACATGAAGAATATAGTTGATGCCTCAGCAGGTGGGGCTTTTCTGAGCAAAACCTAGAGAGAAGGCCAGAATTTGCTAGATAAGATGGCTCAAAACTCAGGGTGGACAACCAGGAATGCTCATATCACTCCAGTGGTACACTTTGTGCCTCTAGACCCTTCCAACACTAGGGCGGAAAACATGGCTACTCTTTTGACACATATGAGCATCCTGACCAAAAGGGTGGAAGAATCTGGGGTTAAGCAGTAGGTACATATTGTAGATACTATCAAAGGGGGTTTATGCACATCTTGCATTAGCCAACACATAGGTAACCCATGGGTTGCAGATCAGGAACACCATCATCAACATGAGGACATGAATTAAATGGGGAATTATGGAGGTCAGCGACAGGGAAAACAGAATTGGGGTCAGCATGCTCCACTGCAATACAGGCCCCCTTAGCCACAATATAATGCAGGAGGTATGAGGCCACCCAACAATATGGCTCCTCATCCTAGACCTCGCGCTTTCAACAATCAGCAGCAAGGGTATCATCCACCTCCACAAAAACTCGGGGACAGACATGAAGATTGGTTCACAAGGCTAGAAGCTCTGATGCATCAGGTTATTAGGTCCAATGCCAAAATCAATGAAAGAGTAGATGCACATGATGAATCTATTAAAAATATCGAGGTGTAAGTGGGACAGATTCCTATGACACTGAACAATCGTCCTCAAGGGACATTACCTGCATACACTCAAACCAATCCAAAAGATCAAGTCCCAAAGCAGCTGATGGCAGTGAGTTTGAGAAATGGTAGAGATCTTGATGCTGAGCAGGAGAGAACTAGAAGACAATTTGCAGGCTGAGACACTCATTCCAGTACCCATTGAACTGGATGAGTCTACAGGATTGATAGAAGTTACAGTCCAGCCAGCAACTGAAAATATTGATGTGCAACAGGAAACTGAGAAAGCAGTTGAACCGATAGAAAAGCCGGTCGTAGAACAAGTAGCAGAGAAGGAAAAATCCCAAGTGATTGGGAAGAAGAGGCCTCCAGCCCCATTCCCCAAGCACCAGAAGGAGGAACAATACAAGAAGTTCTTTGAAATGGTCAAGCAAATCCACTTAAACATTCCCTTAATTGAAGCTTTGAAAGAGATGCGTGGGTATGCTAAAATGATGAAAGATTTGATGTCACGAAAGTTTGATTTTCAAGACATGGCCATAGTTACTCTTACTAAGACATGTAGTGTAGTGGTATCCAGACCCATAGCTGAGAAGTTAACTGACCTAGGTAGCTTTACTATTCCGTGCACTATAGGAAACTTTGCCTTTACTAAGGCGTTGTGTGATTTGGGGGCTAGTATAAATCTTATGCCCTTGGTGATCTATAAGAGACTAGGCATTGGGAGAGCCATCCCTACTTCAATCTTACTACAGCTTGTTGATAGGATGGTAAAACAGCCATTCGGGATATTAGATGATGTGCTTATTCAGGTAGGGAAGTTTGTGTTTCCCACCGACTTTGTGATTCTAGACTGCAGGGTGGATGAGGAGATTCCGATAATCTTAGGAAGATCATTCTTAGCAACTGGGAGAACATTGATCGATTGTTAGACTAGGGAGCTAGAGGTGAGACTAAACGGTGAAGAGATCATATTTAATGTACAGAAATCTATGAGGCGCCCTAGTGAGTTCGCAAATTTCTCTCTTATCGATGATGTAGATGTGATAGTGGAGACAGACGATGTAGCATTGACTGCAGAAGATCCACTACATGCATGCCTAATGAACTTAGAGGAGGTAAATGGTGAAAGTCTGGTGGAATGGGTGTTAGCACTAGAAGGTAAGGGGTTTTGGGATAGAAATTTGGAGTTTGAACCTTTACACTTAAAAAATAGAGAGACCCCTCCAGCAAAACCATCCATTGAAGAACCACCCAAGCTGGAACTCAAGCCATTACCAGCTCATCTCAGGTATAAATTTTTGGGCCCTATCTCCACTTTACTTGTTATTATCTCATCCGGTTTGCTAGATGTGCAGGCTCAACAGCTTATATATGCACTCAAAGAATGCAAAACTGCCATCGGTTGGACCATGGCAGACATAAAGGGGATCAGCCCCGCCTATTGCATGCATAAGATTCAACTAGAAGAGGGACAGAAACCTTCCAGGGAACATCAGAGAAGGCTGAATCCAAATATGAAGCATGTCGTAAAGAAGGAAGTGATAAAGTGGCTAGACGCGGGAATTATTTTCCCAATCTCTAATAGTAGCTTGGTTAGCCTAGTTCAATGTGTACCAAAGAAGGGTGGCATGACGGTTGTAAATAATGAAAACAATGAGTTAATTTCAACAAGAAAGGTCACCGGTTGGAAGATCTGCATGGACTACCGGAAACTGAATCTAGCCACCCGAAAGGACCACTTCCCACATCCCTTCATTGACCAGATGCTCGACAGATTGGTAGGGAGGTCACACTTTTGCTTCTTCGATGGGTACTCAGGGTACAATCAGATCTCCATTGCCCCTGAGGATAGAGAAAAAACCTCCTTCAGATGCCCATATGGCATTTTTGCCTTCATGAGGATGGCATTTGGCCTATGCAATGCACCTGCCACATTTCAAAGGTGCATGATGGCCATATTTACTGAAATGGTAGAAGATATTATGGAGGTGTTCATGGATGACTTCTCAGTGGTAAGGAATTTGTTTGATGAATGCCTTGTCAATCTAACGTGTGTGCTGAAATGGTGCATTGAGACTAACCTGGTGCTAAATTGGTAAACGTGCCATTTCATGGTACAATAAAGAATAGTTTTGGCGCACCGGGTTTCTAGCAAGGGAATTGAGGTGGATCGAGCCAAAGTTGATGACATTGCAAAGCTGCCTCCACCAGCGTGTGTCAAACACATTAGAAGCTTTCTTGGACATGCTGGACATTAGAAGTTGTCAAGGGCACTGAAAATCAAGTCGCTGATCACTTTCATGACTTGAATAAGCCAAATTTTTTAAATAAAGTGAAGAAATTCTGAAAACCTTTCCAGATGAGCAGCTGCTCGTTACCACTCCTCTTGAAGCCATGGTATGCAGACTATGCAAATTACCCGGCCAGTGCATTGTTCCTCAGGACCTGTCATCGGTCCAGAGGAAAAGATTATTTCGTGAAAGCCAATTGTAATATTGGGATGAGCCCTACTTGTTTATAATTTTCCTTAATAACATGATCTGGAGATGCGTCCCCGAGTTCGAACAATCTTCTGTTTTGCAGGCTTGTCATGATTCGGCATATGGTGGCCATTTCGGAAGTGTTCAAACAGCAACTAAGGTACTTGAGGCCGGATGTTTTTGGCCAACAGTATTTAAAGATGCACACTTGTGGGTTAAAGGGTGTAATGAATGTCAACGCACCGGGAATATCTCCCAACGTCACAAGATGCCCATGAAACCAATCTAATTAGTTGAAGTATTTTATGTCTGGGGGATAGATTTCATGGGTCCCTTCGTCAGCTCTTACAGCAATAAGTATATTCTTGTTGTTGTAGACTATGTGTCCAAATGGGTGGAAGCTGTAGAATTACCCACCAATGATGCTAAGGTGGTGGTGGGATTTCTCAAGAAAAATATATTCACTCGCTTTGGGACACCAAGGGCAATTATAAGTGACAGGGGCACCCACTTCTATAATCGGGCATTTGAAAAATTGTTGACAAAATACGATGTGAGACATAAGGTGGCTACTCCATATCACCCATAGACCATTGGGAAAGTTGAGGTATCCAACAAGGAAATAAATAGTGTTCTAACAAAAACAGTGAATGCCACAAGGACCGACTGGTCAAGAAAGCTCGATGATGCACTATGGGCTTATAGGACAGCTTTTAAGACACCGATTGGCATGTCACCATACAAATTGGTGTTTGAGAAAGCTTTTCACCTTCCCGTTGAATTGGAGCATAAAGCATGGTGGGCGCTTAAACAACTAAATCTCAACTGGGAAGAAGCGGGCAAACTAAGAGTCGCTAAATTACATGAGTTAGAAGAGTTTCGATATCTTGCTTTTGAGAGCACGAGGTTATACAAGAAGAGGATGAAGCGGCTGCATGACCAAAACATCATAGAGCGTAACTTTAAATCCGAGGACAAGGTGTCACACCTCCCTTTTTATTACCTTTTTGGTTTAATTCCCAATCAAGAGAATAAGGTATACCTCGATATTATTAATACCCGGGAAGGATATCATAACAACGAGGAAGGAGTTTTTCCAAATAAAGGACAATCGGTTTGGGATTTTATTTACAATTTCAGAGTCACCACTAGGGAAAATAATGGTGTCCCAAGTCACCGATTAATCCCAAATCCGAGGAATTTGACTCTGTTTTTATCAGTCTGCACAACGAGAAATTCAGATAAGGAATTCTGTTAACCTGGGAGAAGGTGTTAGGCACTCCCGGATTCCCGGGTTTTAACACGGTCGCTCAACTGTCATTCCTGGTTTTATATGACTTTTTACATGCCTTTTAACAATATGTACGCATTTCACCTTTAATATTTTTACGAATTACGACGTCGCAAAAACGTATTTTGAGTCACACCGCAACCAGTACGCATGTGACCTTTAGCACGTTTCGGTTCCGCCGGGATTTATGATTTGAGTCACATCAAATGTGCACTCATATTAGGGAAAGTATATTTTAAGTCGTGCCCAAATTGTCTATCGGCTTTTTAATATTTTGGAAAGGTTGAGAAATTATCTAGCAACCTTCACAAATCTAACATATATAATTTACATATTTATTTGGGGGGGCCCGCTGTTTTGTTTTCAATGTGAGGCTCATCCCAACATCATTTTATAGTCTGGTCCTAATATGTATATACTATGTGTTTCTATTTTGGTTTTTTCTCCTAATTCATTGCTTTTCAGAAATTAAATCCAGGTCCTTCTTTTTCTATGTCGCTGGGCTTGGACATTTTGAGCTCGCTTTAACTGATCAGCTTTTGCATCTGGGTTTCATAAATCCAAATTATGTTGGAGACTACACTCAGGAGCCCAGTTTCGAAACAATTCAGATCGGGGCCTATGCCATTCACTAGGCCCAAACCAAATGAGATGAAAAGGGAGAAACATAATAAGAGATTCATTATGTACACGTAAGTGAAATCAAAAGAGAATAAACTCAAAAAAAAATGTATTATTATGAAGATGAAATAATCAATACAGAATTAACAATATCTATTCCAAATCTCAAATATCCAATACTATCATATTCGACCAACAGACTGCCTTTTTTATTTTATTATCTATTTTTATACTGCTGTAGCGGATTAATTATTGACTAAAAGTGGCAGAATACTACTTAACTATATGAAGCAGGATTATTAATTAACAATTCACTAATTATAACTTCTATTCTTTAACTATCAGAGATTAATCGTATTAAAGTAATAAGCTAATATGTAACAAACTAATTAGTCACATGATTATTTACTTCGTGTTTAACCACTGGCTTTCCTCTATATCGATTCACTAATTAACAAGTTTTACTCTATATCATTTCCAATCATTATTAACATGTTTAAAATGACTTAATAGATATCGAATTAAACTAACTATCGCATGCTAATATTGTTATGAATATCACTGTTACGGGCTTGTTTGTTTTTAATTAGTCGAGTTAATTCAGTTATTAACCTATTGTACTAAGTCAAAGTGATTATGATTACTACTACTACTCTAATCTACATACTACTCTATTACAAAGTGTTCCAGCACCAGTTTATGCCTCATGTGTCAATTATACAATCATTTAAAATCAGAATTACAGATGAACTACTTATACATTGAAAAAAAATAAGAAAACATATGACAGAATAAGCTTTCAAATTCAAATTATGCTTTTCATTCCTTCAAATCAACTTCAGTTACATTGCTTGAATAGACGCTGTGTACCTGATTCAACAGTAAAAACCAATGAGTCTAAGGGGAGATAAGGCAGGAAATAGCAGGTAGACCACAACAAACAATGCAACAGCAATAGGAGAGATTGAATCACAGCAACACAAATGAGTTTCACAATCAAATTGAATCCCCAGACACAGCAAAGCGATATCCAGCAAAAGACAATAGAAAACCAGTAGAATAGCAATAGATTCCCTTCAGCTTCCAAAAATAAACTTTGACTAAACCCAGGCAGAATTGCTATTATGTATCTATATGAGTATATCTCAGAATTTTAGTTAAAAAATCCAGCCCTTAATCAGGCTCTAATGGTGTCTATTTATATGTAAAGTTAGTGAAAATTTGTGGGGGAAATTTGAAAAGTTATTTATGATTTCCTCCCTTGAATTCTTTCAATTGTTACACTTTGATACCCTTTTCAGGTTTGAATTTGCCTTCCAGCATGTGCTGGAAGGTTCTATTTGATTCTATTTGGGGTATTTTACTAGTATACCCCCACTTGCTAAGGTTATTTACTGAGTTGCCTTTTATTTAGGTGTATTATACCCTTAGTTTTGTGCAATATTGCAGAAATCATAGGCCTAAATGTCTTAAATGTTCTTATAAGCTCTATTTAATCCACAATTTTGCCATTTTCTATTCCTATTATACCCTTAATGGCAACTACTATTTACCCGACCTTGTCCATGTCTAGGTGTGATGTTTCAGCTCTTATTTAATTACCGGCCAGTTGTTATATCAGTCTTTAAGACTTGGCCAGATTTAAACTTCAATTTTATTTCAATTTTAGCCTCTTTCCTTTTCATTTTTTTGTATTAGAGTTGATTTGCAGGACTAGCCTGCTTATTTACCTAAGTCTAACTTTTAAAGTTTAGCCAGTCCAATGTTTGGACTTAGCTTTGCAAATTTAATCAATTACTATTTACTGGCCATTTAGAATTAGTTAAGATACTAGCCAGTTTCAGATTCAGGTCTTATTATTACACAATTGACCATTTTCAGAACTAGACATTTGAATTTAGACCTAAAGGATTACAGAGTTGGCCAGTTTCAGAACAGACCATTGCATTATTTATTTCAATTATAGCCATTTTTATGTTATTTTTAATTTTAGCCTATTTAAACTATTTAACATACTTTTAGATTTAGCCAATTATCTAATACTTCTCTATTACAGCTATAACCAATATCCCTAAGCATATTAGGCTTAATAATAGTCAAATAACACAAAATTATTACAGATACAACATTTTAATATTAAATTGCACGCATAGCCACAAAATCAAAATCATTTGCCATTTAACCAAAACTCAGAGGGGAAATTTGAATATTGTTGAATTTCAATCAAGCAAACTCATAATTCAGATTCCAAGCATAGCATATCAGTTAAACACAAAGAAGGCATAATCAGAACATCTCTCATGTCAGAGACTAACAGAAACCCTAAAGTACTTGAGCATATTTAATCAAGGTGCAACAGACAATATTTATCAAAAAGACCAAAGAAGCATGCTATTAAGAGATAAACAGAGTTATAACAGAGATTATTTCAAGGAAAGAACGCTAATCTAAAACATGCAACTATTTAAACGACTAAAGCAAAGAAGTAGAACTTAAACACAAAAAAACATGCTAAAACAGAACAGAAAAGAGATGAAGATGAAGAGAACTCTAACATGTAATCAGAAGATAACAGAGAAGAACACAAAAATCAAAACATAAAGACAGAAAATAAAGGGTAGGGAAACTTAGCTTGCAGGATTTGTCTCCTGAGCTATTCCCTATTTTCTTTTCTTTTTCTTGTTCTTTTTCCTTTTCTTTTTGTTTCTTTTTCTAGTTTTCTTCTCAGACTTCAAGTTGAAGTATTTTATTTGTCTTTTATTAGTAGAGACGGGTTCAGGGGTGTTTATAAGATGGTTTTGATTTGGGGTTAGGTTTTGGGTCGACCGGAGTTAGGGTTCGAACGACTTGTTTTTGAAGATTCAAGCAGATGGGGTGAGATTCGAGGAAAATGGCTTGTGTGGGGTGATAGATTAGGAGATGAGGGTTCAACGGTGATAATTTGGGAGTCTATTTCATAGGTTGTGGTCACCGGAGAAGTACTCCGATGATCGGAATTTCAAGAAGCTAGGGCTTTTGGGTTTTCTTGGGGTTTTCATGGTGGTCTGGTGGTAAGAAACAAGAAAAGATGGGTTTGGGAGTCTGAAATGGCAGTATATGGCCATGGAAATAGGCCAGTCTCCATGGCCGGTGAGCTCATAGACGAAGAAGATGAAGACGGGGTAAAGAGGCGGTTAGGGTTAGAGATACAAGAGAATGGCCGGTCTCTGAAGAGACCGGACCCTTATATACGTGTAACGCTTGACTGATTCCTGGCCGTTGGATCATTGATGATCAATGGCCAGGATTGATTTCTCCAAAATAACAATGTTCCACTTAAAATGAAGGCTGATTCATATCCGTCAGATCTCGTAGATGGACGACCCATATTAATTTCTTAAAACTGTGTCGTTTCATTTTAATTCAAAGACCTGAATTCAACCGTTAGATCAAATATATGAACGAATGAGATTGTTTCTTATATAAAGACTAGACCGGACCTCTTTTTAATTTGACTTGGGCCAATTGCATTTGGGCTAGTATTTGGCCCAATTCTGTATTTTTGTGTATTTTCGTTGTATTTTAATTATTTTCTTGCTATTTTCCTTTTGTATTTCATTTTATCCTTTTATATTCTTTTCAATTATTCAAATTCTTTTAATTTCCTATTTTCTCTAATGTTTCTGATATTTTTTGATATTTTTTGCTATTTTTCTCTAATTTCCAGTATTATTGTATTTTTTGTTAATTTTCTTTAAAATCCTTTAATTGTGATAATTATACTTAACTTATATTTTTAATTTTTATTTCTAATTGTTCACACACACAAATGCATCTTATTTCAAGCAGACATATAATTGCAAACAAAAATGTATTTTATTTTAATTTTGGAATTTTATTGCTTAGGGAAAAAATCACGTGCTCACAGCTGCCCTCTTTGCTCAGAACACGAAGAGTTTCAGTACAAAGACAAGTGAGCAGTAATGAGATATTTTTTCCCATTGGCATATTCCGTTGAGAAGCATTTTGAAAAAACCTTTTGACCGCACCCTGCCTCAGAGGTTTCCTACATATCCAGGGCTAAAAAGGAATTAGGTCAGTGTAGTTCGGGAAGGTCTGGTAGTTTAAAACTACCAAGACTTTGCTGTTGCATTGCTATTGCTATGACTACTGACCTACTCCTTATTACACCAGGGGTGAAAAGTGTAAAATGAAGAAGCTATTCTAAGCTATAATGCTACGAATTACAATTGTTCCTATCTACTTCTTGTCTTCTTATTCTTCTTTGTCTCTTTTCCTTGATTTTATGTGCTACCATCCTTCTTTTTTGTTGATTTCTCTTTTCATGCTTCCTCTATTCTTTTGTGATTTTCAGTGATACTCCTTGCCTTCAAATTGATACATGCTTAAAACAAAAACAAAACAACAAAACTTTTTCCTCTGCCCCAATGTGGGCTTTTCTCATGTTACAGTGATACTTATGTTAGTTAACACAAACCAAAATTTGCAGAAATTAAAAATGCAGAAATGTATTCCCTTGTTATACAGGTGGGCACCTGAACAGAAATTAAAATTGCAGAAATGTATTCCCATGTTATCCAGGTGGGCGCCTGAACAGAAATTAAAATTGCAGAAATGTATTTCCATGTTATACAGGTGGGCGCCTGAACAGAAAAATATTCCCTTGTTATCCAGGTGGGCGCCTGATGCATGAAATGCGAATGCGGAAAAATATTCCCTTGTTATCCAGGTGGGCGCCTGATGCATGAAATGCGAATGCAGAAAAATATTCCCTTGTTATCCAGGTGGGCGCTTGATGCATGAAATGCAAATGTAGAAAAGTATTCCCTTGTTATCCAGGTGGGCGCCCGATGCATGAAATGCGAATGCGGAAAAGTATTCCCTTAGTTTGATAACTAGGGGTGTAAATTTAAAAAGATGATACCTTCCTGTTGTTTTTGGTATTTTCTTGATTGAGTGATTCCACCTCTATGGATTACTCCATTTATTGTTGAACTTTCTTTTTACGTTTTCTTTCTTTTAACATTGGTCACATTCACTTTAAAGTGATTAGTGACAATTTGTTCCTGTCTAAATCGCAAAATAAATCTTAGTCGTGACAAGCATTTGCTGCTCCTGCCTTTTATTGCTTTCCTTTTTTTTGATTTTCTTCTGCTAAGCGACCTTTTGGTTGGCTTCCTTTGTAAACTCTTTTTACATTTTCCTTGTTTTTCTCCCCCCTTTTTTATTTTCTTTCTTTTCTTCGGCTCCGATCACCATCCTTCTTTATTTCCTCTTTCCCTTTTCTCTCTTTTTTTTCTTTTCAGATCCAGAGTTATTTAAACTTTTATCATGAGAAGCTAGTAGTTAGCGTTCGATGGACAAATTGGTTTTTTAAATCAATGAAATGCATAAACAAATGAATTTCAAAAAGGGTAAGGGTGATTTGGAGGAGTGATTGAACTTATCTGGGTATGTTGGCTGATTCCTTTGACCATGCCATGTATATAAATCCGGCCCAGTCTGTTTAATCGAATTGCCATTATTTCAATTCCAACTTTCTTTCATCCCAAACCGATCTTATTTTTGTCGTTTTTCCTTTTTCCAGAACAGTCCTGACAGTCGCCTTATGGTGCCATTAAAGGTTTTAACCAACAAGACTCTCATTTATTTTCTCTCAAAACTCATCATTGCCTTACAGTGCCAGTAAAGGTTTTCACTGATAAGACTCACTCATTTTATTTCTCACAACCTCACCATCGCCTCACGGTGCCGGTTAAGGTTTTCACCGATGAGACTCTCTCATTTTTATATAGTTTTTCTTTTTTCTTTTGTTTTTCTGAACCAATGGTGTTGTCCATGCCCCGTTCTTCCTTTATTCTCATTATATTGTTATTCTCTTGAAATTGATTAGAAGGTCTTTCTTTGGACCGTAATATGGCATTTGTATGGGTTAAGAAAGAAGGATATAAAGGCTCAAAATTTTACGAGGGTTTAAAAATATTACAACTCTCGGAATTATAAAACATAACTTCTGCCCCAATTCCAATATGTTGGGGATTTTTGTATTTTTCCTTTATTGTGACTGAACCTCAATGAGGCTGCCTACGTACCCTTTCGGGATCAAGTCAAACGTAGTTCAGACTACGCCAGTAATTCATGGTTTTATTTGACTTTTCCCAATTTCTTTGTCTTTTCTTTTGCTTGCATTTTGTTTTTTGCTTTTCTTCTCTCTCTTTTTTATCATCATTCTCATTTTTTCATTTTTTCTACTTTCCTTTTGTATCATAAACAATTCCGAGAAAGGGATATGAAAGAATAGATCGAACAAGGCTCAAAGGGGATGTCAATGGATAAAGTGTTTGGATAGAGAATAAAATGCTTTCATCATTTAAATTCCAAAATCACAACAAATACAATTATACAAATGAAAAGGAATCATACACAGTATCTTTTGACTGCATCTGAATTGATAGCAGTATATACACATTTCCCTTCAACATCTATCAGATATAGGGCTCCATTGGACAACACCCGTGATACCATGAACGGTCCTTGCCAGTTTGGTGCAAATTTGCCTTTCACTTCAGCCCAATGCGGCAAGATACGCCTCAATACCAATTGTCCTACTTCAAATTTTAGAGGACGCCCTTCTTATTATATGCTCTAGCTATTCTCCATTGATATAATTGCCCATGGAAAACCGCTGCTAACCTCTTCTCATCAATCAAATTCAATTGTTCCAACCGGGCTTTTACCCATTCGTCATCATCGATCTCAGCTTCAGCTATGATTTGAAGGGATGGTATCTTAATTTTCATGGGTATAACAGCCTCTGTTCCGTACACTAATGAATAAGGTGTGGCACCAACCGAAGTACATATTGTTGTGCGATAACCCATATGAGCAAAAGACAACTTCTCATGCGATTGTCTAGACGCTTCCACCATTTGTTTAAGAATCTTCTTTATATTCTTATTCGCAGCTTCTACCGCTCCATTTGCCTTTGGTCTTCAAGGTATAAAGTTACGATGCAGGATTTTAAATTTCTGACATGCTTCCGCCATGAGGTGACTGTTCAGATTTTCCCCATTGTCTGTGATAATTACTTTAGGATTTCCGAACCGGCATACGATATTTTCATGCACGAAATCCACCACGGCTTCTTCGTCACCGCCTTGAATATCTTTCCTCCACCTATTTGGTAAAATAGTCAATTGCGACCAAGATAAATCTGTGTCCATTAGAAGCTGCAGGCTCTATTGGTCCGATGACATCCATGCCCCAGGCAACAAATGGCCAAGGTGCAGACATCGTATGCAATTCATAAGGTGGGGAATGAATCAAGTCTCCATGTACTTTACATTGGTTGTATTTCTTCACATACCTAATATAGTCCCATTCCATGGTGAGCCAATAATATCCTGTTCTCAATATCTTCTTTGCTAAGACATACCCGCTCATATGAGGTCTGCAAGCTCCCGCATGTACCTCAGTCATAATCATGTCTACTTGTTGTGCATCCACACATCTTATCAAACCCAAGTCTGGTGTTCTTTTATACACAATCCCTCCACTGAGGAAAAAGCCATTTGCTAAGCGTCTTACAGCCCTCTTCTGATCTCCAGTGGCTTGTTCTAGGTACTTTCCTATATTCATCTATTCCTTGATATCATGATACCACGGTTCTCCATCTAGCTCTCCTTCCTCAGCAAAACAATAAGCATTTTGATCATACACCTGTATCTGAAGTGGATCTATATAGGCTTTATCCGGATGATGTAACATAGAGGATAGAGCATCTGCTACTTCATTGTGCATTCTTGGGATGTGTTTGAACTTTATAGATTGAAATCTCTAGGATAGGTCATGTAAACAATGCCGATAAGGTATCAATTTCAAATCTCTTGTCTCCCGTTCTCCCTGAATTTGATGTATCAAAAGATCCGAGTCACCCATGACCAAAATCTCTTGAACACCCATATCTATCGCCATTCTCAATCCCAATATACACGATTTATTTTCGGCCATATTGTTAGTACAGAAAAATTGAAGTTGAGCGGTAATGGGAGAGTGTTGATCTGTTTCTGAAATAAGTACTGCTCCAATTCCAACTCCTTTACTGTTGACGGCTCCGTCGAAGTATATTTTCCAACCTGGCTTGTCACTTTGTTCTATTTCTTCAACATTCATAACCTCATCATCCGGAAAATATGTCTGTAAGGGCTAATATTCATCATCCACTAGATTTTCTGCTAGGTGATCTGCAACTGCTTGTGCCTTCATTGTCGTACGTGTTACATAAGTGATGTCAAATACTGTGAGCAGAATCTGCAATTTAGCAAGTCTTACTGTAGGCATTGTCTTCTGAAATATATACTTCAAATGATCTAACCATGATATTAGATATGTAGTATAAGCTGACAAGTAGTGCTTCAATTTCTGAGCAACCCAAGTTAATGCACAACATGTTCTTTCTAACTGAGTATATTTTACCTCGTAAGATGTGAATTTCTTACTAAGGTAATATATAGCCTGTTCTTTCTTCCAGTCTCATCATGCTGCCCCAATACATAGCCAAAAGAGTTGTCCAGCACTATCAAATATAAGATCAAAGGTCTTCCCGGATCTGGAGGAACTAACACTGGAGGATTAGCCAAATATTCCTTAATCTTATCGAAGGCTTCTTGACATTTATCGGTCCACTTCACTGCTGCATCTTTCTTTAACAACTTGAAAATAGGCTCACATGTTGATGTTAGCTAAGCAATGAATCTGCTAATATAGTTCAGCCTGCATAGTAAGCTCATTACTTCCTTCTTGTTCTTCGGCGGAGGCAAATTCTAAATTGCTTTTATCTTTGACGGATCTAGTTCAACGCCTCGCCGGCTTACTATAAATCCAAATAGCTTCCCTGAAGGCACTCCGAAATCACATTTTGCTGGATTGAGCTTAAGATTATATCTTCGGAGCCTCTGGAAAAACTTCCTCAAGTCTTTGACGTGATTATATTTCTTCTTGGACTTTATGATGACATTGTCCACATATACTTCAATTTCCTGGTGCATCATATCATGAAAAATTGTGGTCATTGCCCTCATATAAGTACCTCCGGCATTCTTCATCCCAAACGGCATCACTCTATAGCAGTATGTTCCCCAAGGCGTGATAAAAGCTATTTTCTCTGCATGTTCTTCATCCATTAGGATTTGGTGATAACCCGCATAACAATCTACAAAAGAGCCAATTTCATGCTTGGCGCAATTGTCGATCAATATATGGATATTCAGCAATGGAAAGTCATCCTTCGGACTAGCCTTGTTCAGGTCTCTGTAGTCAACACACACCCTGGTTTTTCCATCTTTCTTTGGAACTGGCACAACATTTGCTAACCAGGTGGGGTACTTAGTAACTCATATGACCTTACCCTCAAACTGCTTGTTAACCTCTTCTTTTATTTTCACAATGATGTCCGTTTTGAACTTTCTTAACTTCTGTTTTACCGGCCGGCATTCTGGATAAATGGGCAATTTATGTACCACCAGATCAGTGCTGAGTCCGGGCATGTCATCATAGGACCAGGCAAATATGTCCTTGTATATATGTAATAACTTTATTAGCTCTTCTCTGAGGGAAGCCTCTAGGTGTACACTGATCTTTGTTTCCCGAACATTCTCCTCACTTCCCAGAATAATAGATTATGTTTCATTTAAGTTCGGTTTGGGTTTATCCTCATAATGATTCAAATCTTTACATATTTCCTCCAATATTTCCTCATCATCATATTCTACATCATGTTCACTTTCAATCTCCTATATAACTATTTGATTGTCAAGACTAGGCGGGGAATCCTTCATGCATGACATATCATCATAATCAACGAATATTGAACTGTACAAAAAGAAGAAAAATAAAAATAAGGCAAAATGAAGAAAGAAGAATAAATTGCATTTCATTGATATTTTTTCAAAAGGATAACAGAGGTTGGATACATTTGAATTCAGTGGGGTGTGGGGATTACAAAATAAAACAGCTTTAGGAAAGATGAAATATTTTTGAAAGCTGAATACCACAACTCCCTCCTGATTGGAAGAGGAGTAGCTTCCCAATTATTAAGTGCAGTGTTAGGTCCCACGAACTGGACATCCATCTTACTTGTCCCCTCACCCATCTCCAACATGTTTACATCCCCGAACAACATTTCAGACCTTGCGAGAAGCTCCGCGTCTAGCCTTATTTCAGCATATCTTGACAGAGCAGTTGTCAAATGTCTTTGTGTACCAGGCCTAGTGAAGGTGTCGGATAATTCTGGAATTGGTTTCGGTAGGGTCCAACTTTTCATCTTCATTCTTTTGCCTTTTTGGATGTCAGTATAAGTAGGTTTAAAGCCCAAGCCAACGGTATCATTATTTCCTGGTAGATGGACACACTACAAAAAAACATCGCTTCGCGGCGCCCGCATTCCGTCGCTAAATCAATTTTTTCCGTCGCTAAACTATTTTAGCGACGGAATAGCGACAAAATACAGTTGGTCCCTAAAATCCTCGTTGCTAGGCTTATAGCGACGACTAAACCCAATCCGTCGCAGATTAGCGACCGAATTGCGACAACTTAATATTTGTAGCAAAGTTTAGCGAGGGAATTTGCTGTCGCTAAAGAGCTTATTTCTGTCGCTATTTTGATGCATTTCGTTGTTGCAATGCATAATTAAATTTGTCGTTTAATTCTTATTACGATGAAATCATCCGTCGCTAGACCTATTATAGCTAAATGTCCCTGCCTTTTGCAACAAAACCTTTTGTCGCCAATCCGTCGCCAAGATTCAATTATATACCATAATTTTAGGTATAGAACATATCCGTCGCTGATTTATTTTTACTATACTATTGATTGTGTAGAATTCTTTTTATTTATTATTTTAAATGTACCCTGTTCAAGCATATTACATAAACTATTAAATACACTTAATAAAAAGCCAGTGATATTAATATAAATTCAACAAGGTCCAAAATATATAGCATAATGCATATAACAGTATCATTAAGTACAAAAAATCCACAAGGACAAACAATAATGTCCAAACAAAGTAAGCTAACTATACTAAGCTGGAGAGTTACAGTCATCATTATAACCCAATGCATGAACGTCATCAATGTTAGCAGCAGTAGAAGATGTTGGAACTGTAGGTGCCATATCAGTGTTTGGCTGATGCGAGGGTAAGGAAACTAATTCGCGTACCCGCTCAACGATTACAGGAACTATATGATCTGTTAGTGCAGGAATCAATCGCATCACTAACTCATCCAGATTTCCTGTCGGTGTTGACTGAGAATTTGGAGTTGTTGTTGACAATGTAGCATCAGATCTAAGAGAGCCATGAAGATTTGGCCCGTAGTAGCATTTTGCTTGCGATCCAAGACCATATACTCTTCTTTTCTTTTCTCCTCCCGCGGCTTGATAATATGCTTTACACTGATCAATATCAAATTGAGTTTGTGTTTGTTGTTGCAATATCTCCAGATATTTTTCCTGTAGAAGAGTTAATAAGAACATTCACTTTAAAAAATAAAAAAATATATGAAAGTAAAGTCAATTAAAAAGTTATCTTACATGTACAATTCGGGATTTTTCAGCAACAAAAGATTTTCCATCATTACCATGTGTATGGACGTGCAAATGCAACTCATTTGGTGTTGGATCTCGACCCTTTATAACAGCCTATACAAAAATTATTCAATTAAGAAGATAGAGAAACAAAAGAACTTTTAACTGGAATCTAAACCAGTAGTAATTCAGAACACCCCATCTACTTCTAGCATTAAAATCAACAAGAACTTTTAACTAGATAATTCTTCACTGTGTAGCGAACCATAGGCTGTTGATATTGCCCTTACTATTTGCACATTTGGAACTTCACAGGGGTGCATTTTCATATGGATACAAACAAACAACAAAAAGAAATCCTCTAATAATACTGACAACTTGATTATTCCGTTACTGATTTTGTGTGATGATGAGAGTAAACTATATTTATAGGTTATAAAAATGTTAGACTATTAACAACACGAGAATGGTTCTAGGTTTAGCAACTCTCACAAGAAATGAGCAAGACTTTGACAATTTCTAAGAAGACAATTTCTTTTTGAATGTTCTGGTCTTTTTTAATGTTCAAAGACCAATTCTGCTTGGTTAAGCACTAGAAGAACAAAAGAAGCACCAGAATATTAGTAGCAATTTGGCACATCACCATAGAGTTATACTACTGCATACAATGGCCTCCAATTCTCCAGTGCAATGTCTTTGATGCTAACTATCCATTTCTTCCTTCTTTGTGTTGTTGTTGCATGAAATTTTTTTGTATTTGCATCCCTTCATTTGATTATTGAATTAGGAAATTATTATAATGTTGAAGGACTTCTGTTCACTGTCATCTACTCTTGCCAGAATCATCTATTTTTCAAAAATGTTACTAAACATAACATTGTTCCAGTTAGTAGCATTCTCGGTACAATTGGCTATCGTATTGGTTAGGTTCTAACATTACTAACTAAACTTTTGAGAGCTAGGTGGCTAACTTGCATTATATAATATACACAACAAGCTAAGAAAAATATCATGCATTCGATAAACCGCTAGCTATGGTTCTGAACCAACTATCCTGTAGGCAGCAAGAAAGAGAAAAGAGCAGTGAATATTAAAGTTTAATATACAGACCTGCTATTGTTGCAAATAGATGCGAGAAAGAGAAAAGAGCAGAAGAAGGAGAGAAGAGAAAAAGGACTAATTCTACTATTGATGAGAGGGAAAAGTTATGAATACACTTACAAGTCTCTTGCGATGCTCCCCAACACTGATAGAGCCACCTGTATGAGTCCCAGTGGCAATTTCGCTCCCACCACAACGATTTTTTGCATTTGTTTCTGACTTTTCAACACACTTAGGATTTTTCCAAAGTCTCAACCAACTTTCCCACACATTATTTGGAATAGTTTCCGGTTGTACCATATTTGCTTTTAGTTTGCTAACAAAATCACTGTATCTTCTTGCTGCCCTACGCTCCCATTGAATCTGCACCGCACTATCAATTGAAGAATCCCAGTAGAAAGCCTTCTGAAATAATTTTATAAAGTAATAATATTAATAAGTTACATATAAAAGTTAATATACTTTCAAAATCTAATTGTGATGGATTATACCTTGAATTCTCCAAAATAAAATTCTTTTAACTCATTTGAGACGTTTTTCCAGTTGAATCCATTAGGATCAAGTTCATTCTTGAAAGACTTAGTTATAAACTCAGAGCATTCATATGAAGGCTCTAACCTGAACAAATTAGAAGACATTATTTAAAGGAATACCATGTATCAATAACAATATACCAAAAGTAATAGTACAAGTATGGACTAACCCTGTAGGAGAAATAGTAAGAAGCGTCCGCGGTCTGCGGGTACTGCTACACTCAGTTTCGCCCATTAGGTTGCTTTGAGAAGATGTACCCTCGCCTATTGTGTTGCTCTGATTGGGGGTATTTGGAGATGGTTCCAAATTAATTGTTGGGGTACTACCATGGCCTGATGTTTGAATAGGTGGCGTACTACTAGGACCTAATGTTTGAACTTGATTGATGTGATGTGATCCATCTAAAGAACTCGTACCACCTTGTTGAGGATTGATTGTTGGAATGGGAACAGTAGGCATATTTCCATGAGTAGCAAAATTACCCCTAACTGAAGATTTACCTACACGGCCTGCGCTACCTCGGCCTCTACCTCGAGGCATATTTTCAGTTGCTCCTTTTCCTGGTCTGCAATGGGTTATATATTACTTGCTTGTTCCAGTGAAACAGTTAGGCAGTTCTACCAGTAGAATGAGGAATAACCTTTAAATCAAAAAATCTGTTCAAAAAAAATATATCAAGAAATGCAAATCAAACAATGTTGTACTGCAATAATAACAGAAGAAGAAATAATCCAATACCATATTTTTAAATGAGTCCAATCAGATCAGATTGTTGGGCGACTTCTAAATCAGCTTCTGAATTCAAACAGATCAAGAAACCAGTGACTAAATAACCCAATTTGATTTTCTCCTCAAAATGACAAGTATAAAGCAAGACTCCACTTTTCTTCTATTGCTCTCTGACTTCAACTTGACTCAAATAAACAACAACAACAGCAAGGATGCTGGCACTCACTAAAAAGGAATCAACCAAGAAATAAGAGGAAGATCACAGGCAACCGACAATATGTATCATTGTATTCTTCTTTATAAAAAGAGGGTCTAGTAGGTTTTACTTTGACAGTCCAGATTCATCCATTTCACTTCCCTAAGAGCAGGACCAGACCACACATTTAGTTTTAAGTACAATTCTGTTTCTTTGGTGTATTAGAAAAACAGAATGTCCAGAATGATACTTTAAGAAAGAAGCTTCTTGTAGGTTGCGTTGGCTTGCAAATCTACAAGGGAAAATATAGGAATATAAATACTATAACACAGAAAGTAGATGTAAAATCAGGAACAGTCGAGTAGGAAGTGAACCAACCAAGAACAAAATGAATAGAGAAGCAAAAGGTACTTCTTCTCTTTATTGGATAATCTAGAGAAGAAAAGGGAAGGTTTACCTGGTCTCAACATAAAATAAGGATAGATTATGTAATCATTATCAGGGGGAGTCAGAAACAAGCTGAGTTATGAATATTCCTCGGCTAGATAAGATAAGCAAGTTCAAGCCTTTCCGTAAGAAATATGATGTCAAACTTAGCAGATACCATTTGAATAGGGAAATAGGACCCCAATAAAAAACAAACATATTGGAAAACCATTTTTAACAGTAGTAACATATGCCTGCATACGGGAACTTCAAGTAATATACTTGGTCGTGCCTTATCTAGGATGTCTCAAGCTATGGCTATAGAAGCAGGAAAGAGAGTGTTGAATGAACAAGGTAATGGCAGTGATATAGTGAGAGTAATAGTAGGGAATCAAATTGGTATTGCTAAAAATAAAAAACCTGATAATGCAGTAGGTTATGAAGTTGCTAATGTGAATGGAGAGGGGCATGAACATGTAAGGGTTGCGGATATGGAGAAACAAAATGATACGACACCTATGTTTGAGAAATTGGAGAAATCAGCTGGAGATTTTCAATCTTCAAGCCATTTAAGAACATAATTGCTTAAAAGATAATGATTTTTATAGTCTTACATATTCCTTGAACCATATAGCAAAACACGTTTCGAGACTCTCATTTATTTGATCCTGAGATAGGTTGGGGAATTCTTCTTGCAACCGTTGTATGTACATACTTCATTGCAACAAAATAAGTTAAATACATACTCAAAATATATAAATATATTTATTATTATTAAAAAATGATACCTTACAAACGGCTCAACATCTACACAATTTAGTAGAATATAAGTTTGGGCTGCCTTTATTTCTTCAAGGGACAAACTTCTCTTTTTTGCTTCCCCCGATAGTAGGCCTGGATGGGTGAATATTGATAAATTTCCTTCAACATTTTCCATAACACCACCATCATCATTACGGGCTGCATTATGATTATGTGTCATGACATGAGGTTCAAAATAATAAGAAAACAATTGTGTTGATTCCATCATCAAGTATGCTTCGCAAATTTAGCCCTCGACACTAGCTTTATTCCTTATCATTTTTTTAAGAGTACGAAGGTACCTATACAAGTAAATTAATAGACCATCAAATTCATAAAGTAATGTGTATCATATTTGTCATAATAAGAGCATAAAAAGTTCATAACCTCTCAAAAGGATACATCCATCTGTATTGTACAGGTCCAGCAATCCTTGCTTCATATGGCAAGTGTACAGGCACATGTTCCATTGAGTTAAAGAATCCAGGAGGACATATACGCTCCAACTTACACAAGATCTGTGGGATGTCTGCCTCTAATCGCTCCATGTCCACCACTCGAATAACAGTCGAGGTGAGATCCTTTAAAAAATAGCTCAATTCCGTAAGTGCTTGCCACACGTTACTAGGAAGTAGCTCACAAAAGGCAATAGGCATTAATCGTTGCATGAACACATGGCAATCATGACTTTTCATACCAAATAATTTATACTTGTCTGTGTCGAGGCACCGACTCAAATTTGAAACATACCCATCTGGAAACTTCACATTTTCCAACCAATTGAACAAGGCAATTTTTTGATTCTTCTCTATTGTATATGCAGCTTTGGGGTAACTTCCATCAATAGGATTCTTTGCCAATTGTGGTCGATCGCAATAGTTTACCATATCTTCACGTGCCTTTGGATTGTCTTTTGTTTTGCCATCAACGTTAAGAACTGTGTTAAATACATTATCAAAGACGTTCTTCTCAATATGCATGACATCGAGATTATCGCGGATCATGTTAGAGCTCCAATAAGGCAAATCCCAAAAGATGCTTCTTTTTTCCATCCACAACACCTAGAAATTCTCCCATTAACTTCTTCTGCATCTATCTCAGTTACTTTTCTCAGTCCCAACTCACAAATTTGGTTCAAGATGTCCTCTCCCGTCCTAAGGGGTGGTGGTAGCCTTCTAACAGTCTGACCTTTACGAAAGTTTTTGCGATCTCTCCTAAACGGATGATTTTGGTCAAGAAACATTCTATGACTGTCAAACCAAGTTGTTTTCCCACCATGACGTAATCTGAAGGATTGTGCTTCCTCCATATAATAAGGACATGCTAAGTTACCAGCAGTACTCCATCCAGATAACATAGAATATGCTAAAAAGTCATTGATTGTCCACATCAAAGCGGCCCTTAATTGAAAATTTTGAGTTTGGAGATGTTAAATGCTTCTACACCCGTCTACCACAACAAGGTCAATTCCTTTATTAAAGGTTGTAGATAAACATCAATTTTTCGTTTAGGGTTGTTTGGCCCTGGAACAATGACAGTTAAGAACATGTACGCCTCTTTCATACACATCCCTGGAGGCAAATTGTATGGAGTGTGTAACGACCCGGCCCGTCGTTACGGGAATTACCACCCCGTTACCTTGCATTTTCACATCTTATGCTTTTATATCAGTATTAGAATATATCGGGTGAGTTAGGAGTGATTCGGGTTGAAAATGAAGCAAATAGCATGTTTGAAGAAAGCTTGAATATGAGAAGTCAACCTAGAGTTGACTATTGAGTTAGAGTGCTCGGAAACGGATTCTGATGATTCGACTAGTTTCGGGGGATCATTTACGATTTAGGAGAGCAATCGGAATTGAATTCGGAGGTCCGGTGTAGTTTTAGGCTTGAATTGGCGAAGGTTGAATTTTGGCGAAAACCGGATGGTAGGTGATATTTTGATACGGGGGTCGGAATGGAATTCCGACAATTTCTGTAGCTTTGTTATGTGATTTTGGATATGTCCGCAAATTTTCAGGTCATTCGGACATCGTTTGATCGGGTTTTGGATTGAATGTTAGTTTTGAAAGTTTTGAAGAAACTTAGGCTTGAATTCATGTAGAAATGGTGATTTTGATGTTTAGTATGGTGTTTTTATGATTGGAACAAGTTTTTATCTTGTTTTGGAGTATGTTGGTGGTTTTCGTTGGGGTCCCGGGGGTCTCGGGATGAATCCGGGGGTCCAAACGGACTATTTTTGGGAAAAATGAGAAGGCTGGTTGCTGTCATAAATGCAGCAGGATTTTGCTCTCCGCGATCGCGGGGAGGGGGACGCGATCACGTAGGGTTAGGGGCTAGACCAATGCGATCGCAGGAGCACCAGTCGCGATCGCGTAGAGTTAACCGGGTGGCCATCGCGATCGCATGAGCATCTACGCGATCGCGTAGGAGAGAATTGGGGTCCAGGGAATTTGTGCTACGCGATCGCAGGAAGAGAGACGCGATCGCGTGAGGCCGGATTTTTGAACATCGCGATCGCGTGAGGCGAGTCGCGATCGCGTAGAGCAAACTGCTCTGGCAGTGAATTAAATCACAGAACAGAGAGCTCGCGGGTTTACACCCCCAAAACACAATTTTGAGCCCTAGAGAGAAGAAAACTCGAGGAAAGCACTGAGAAATCATCGGGTATTCATCGGAGGTAAGATTCTTGACTCAAAAACATAATTTTATGGTAGGATTAACATGAATCTTCATGAATTTGGGTAGAATCTTGAAGAAATGTGGCCTAGATATTGAAAACGGGATTTTTGAGTTTTGGGAGGCCATTTGAACTCCGATTTTGATAAATTTTATATGCACGGACTCGTGGCGAGATGAGGGTAGCGTTGGTACTAATTTCGGAATTTTCCGAGCAATGGGCCCGGGGTCGGGTTTTACCAACTTGGTGTATTTATGCGAATTTCATGTAAATTGAAATGGGTTATGATTCTTTGACCCGTATTTGATATAATTATTGTGGTTTGACTAGATTTTACGCACGAGGGAGCTAAATTCAAAGGAAAAGGCATCGCGGACGAGTCTACGACCGGTTAGAGGTGAGTAGTTTGTGTATATGGTAGCCTGAGGGTTCGAAACCCCGGCTTAGCACATTGTGACGCTAGTAGGGCGTGGCTCGCACACCGTGGCAGGTGCGAGATTGATTGTGACTAGGGATTGAGACTTGGTCCATCCCGGATGTGAATAATATGTTGTTAGTGTTGGAAATACACTGTATTTGATATATTTGTGGGCTGTAAGCCTTGTTTGGGGCCTTGTGCCGACCTGTAGTGTCATTAGAGGACAATATTTATGTGATAGCTATATTTGCTTAATCACTGATCTCAGTCTTGGAAATTTAAATCACATTATTGATATGCTAAGTCACCGGCTTTTGCAAATTTAATAAAGTTAAAGTATTTTTCATAAATTATGAATTGAAAACTGGAATTAAGAAAAATGAATTGTTCTGTGACTTAATTGCTTATTGTGGACTGAGCATGGGATCGGGCTGCACTCCACATTGGTTGATATGAGGATCGGGCTGCACGTCGTAGCGGTATTTGCGCTTGGGCTGTAGGAGCCCCTCTGGAGTCTGTACACACCCCCGGTGAGCGTCGTCGACGTTAAATGGATCGGGCTACACGCCGTAGCGGTTATGTGCATTGCATTGCATCTTTATTTGTTAAATTATTCCGTGGTAGCTATATTGTACAGTTGATGCTAGTTCGTAGGAGATTCAGACTGTAGTTTAGCTTCATATTGTGGTATTCTGTGGATTTCTTACTTTCAGCTACTTTTATATATTTATTACTCACTGAGTACTTAGTACTCACCCCTACTCCCTGCACCTTTGTGTGCAGATTCAGGTACACAGTAGGGATAGACGAGCATTCCAGCTCTTATCAGTATTTATCCGAGTTGCTGAGGTAGCTGTTGGCGTTCGCAGGACCTGGCTTCTCTTCTTCTTTCCAGTTGTTATTTGTATTTTGTATTCAGAATTGAGTATTTCTATACAGTACTCTCTATTCATGTTGGGTTTTGCTAGAGGCTCTAGACTTGTGACTCCAGATCTTTGGGAGTGTCAGTATTTCGTTCATTATTATTACTATTGGAGTTCTTAAACTCATATATTCTTCTTGGGTTGTCCATTTGGGACTGGTATTAGATGAAATCGGTAATTGTTGGTCTGGCTGGCCTAGCTTGATTGTTGGGCGCCATCACGACCGGATTTGGGTCGTGACAAGTTGGTATCAGAGCCTAGGTTACTAGGACTCGCGAGTCATGAGCCGGTTTAGTAGGCTTTTGCGGATCGGTACGTAGACGTCCGTATCTATCCTCGGAGGGCTACAGAAACTTTAGGAAAAAACTCATTTTCTTGGATTCATATCGTGCGATTTGTGTTATCATGAAATTAAATTTTTCCATATTCTATTCTCTCGCGGATGGCGAGAACACGAGCTAACGGATGTGGCGGACGACCACCATTGGCACCCGGAGGCCGTGGTCGCGGTAGAGGTAGGGCGGCTGAGGCGGCACCTGCTGACCCACCAGCCGACTAGACTCGGGGTCGATTCTCGCACCGGTGGCCCGGACTCGGGACCGCATTCCGGCGGCGGACGCTCCGACAACTTAGGTTCAGAGGCACCGGCGGTGCCCATTGTCATACCGGGTCTTCGGGAGACCTTGGCTCGGATCTTATCGGTGTGCACGGGCTTGGCTCAAGTAGTCGCAGCTACCGCTGCGATGTCTTCTTCACAGGGCGGTGGGAGGAAATCGGACCCCGTGGCTCGCACACCCGAGCCGGTTCGGCCAAATTGCGCCCGTTGCACCAGCTCTTGCTTATATAGTTCCAGCTATGCCCGATGATGAGCAGCGTCGTTTGGAGAGATTTGAGAGGCTACGGCCTCCGACATTCGGTGGAACTAAGGGCGAGGACGCCCGGGGTTTTCTTGACGGATGTCGGCGCATGCTTCGCACCGCGGGTATTCTAGAGTCCAACGGTGTTTCATTCACCACTTTTTAGTTCACAGGTGCAGCATTTCGGTGGTGGGAGGATTTTGAGAGGCGTAGGCCCGCCGGGGCAGTGCCCCTCACTTGGCAACAGTTCTCCACGGTGTTTTTGGAGAAGTACGTGCCTCGGTCTCAAAGAGAGGAGCTGCGACGTCGGTTCGAGTGGTTGAAGCATGGAGACATGACGGTTAATCGGTATGAGATTAGATTCACACAGCTGGCCTCGTCATGCCATGCGGATGGTTCCTACGGACCGAGAGAGGATTCGAAGATATATTGATGGCCTTATTTATCCCATCCGCATAATGATGACCAGGGAGAGAGTTTCGGCGGTTACCTTTGAGGAGGTGGTTGATGCTGCTCGTCACATTGAGATAGATCGCCGCAGAGAGCGGGAGGAGAGAGAGGCTAAGAGGCCTCGTGGTACCGGCAGTTACAGTGGTGCTCCGTCTAGGGGCCAATCTCGGCATAGCAGAGGTCGTTCTTTCGGGTCTCATCAGTTCTGGACGAGCGGAGTCCAGTGGGGTTTCATCGGATCGTGGTCCTCGGAGCCATCGGGGTTATCGGGGTCGGCGCAGAGCCATCGGGGTTACCGGGGTCGGTAGAGCCGTCGGTAGAGTCAACCTCGCACCGAGTGTTCTTCCGGCTCGGAGCTCGCTCCTCGCTTCCTCGAGCACGGGGTTCATCCGTATCGAGGGGTCCTCGGCAGCCCCTTCTTCCATCTTCGGGCCGTTGTTTTGAGTGCGGTAATTTGGGCCATATCGGGAGAGAGTGTCCTCAGTGGCTTCGTAAGCGGTCTCAGGAGAGGGATCAGCCCTCGTCTTCTACTCCTGTTTCTTCGGTGCCAGCACAGTCGGCTAGGACTGGTGGCCAGGTATCCAGAGGTCGCCCTAGGGGTGAGGATCGTACTGGTGGAGGCCGTGCTCGTTTCTATGCTCTTCCGGATAGGAAGGATGCTAGTGCTTCGGATGCGGTCATTTCAGGTATTATCTCAGTCTGCCACAGGGATGCTTCTGTCTTATTTGATCCCGGATCCACCTATTCTTATGTCTCTACTTATTTTGAACATCATTTGGGTATGACCCGTGGTATTCTTGCTTTGCCCGTACATGTGTCTACCCCAGTGGGGGATACTGTTGTTGTGGATTAGGTATATCGATCCTGTATTATTACTATTGGGGGTCTGGAGACCCGAGTTGATCTATTACTACTGGGCATGGTAGATTTCGATGTAATTCTAGGCATGGATTGGCTATCTCTTTACCATGCGATTCTGGACTGTCATGCCAAGACAATCACACTAGCTATTCCAGGTAATCCAAGGATCGAGTGGCGTGGCTTGACTGATTATGTGTCCGACAGGGTGATTTCTTATATAAAGGCCCAATGAATGATTGGCAAGGGTTGTTTATCTTATTTAGCCTTCATTAGAAATGTTGAGGCTGAGACACCCAGTCTTGATTCGGTCCCCATTGTGAGGGAGTTTCCGGATGTATTTCCAGCAGACCTGCCGGACATGCCGCCTGACAGAGATATTGACTTTGGTATTGACTTGGTGCCGGGCACTCGGCCCATTTCTATTCCTCCCTATCGCATGGCACCAGCAGAGTTAAAAGAATTGAAAGAACAGCTTCAGGAACTCTTAGATAAGGGTTTCATTCGTCCGAGTGTGTCACCTTGGGGTGCACCGATGTTGTTCGTAAAGAAGAAAGATGGCACAATGAGAATGTGCATTGATTACAGCAGCTGAACAAGGTAACGGTGAAGAATAAATACCCATTGCCTCGTATTGAGGACCTATTTGATCAGCTCCAGGGAGCTAGTGTATTTTCTAAGATTGATCTTCGATCGGGCTATCATCAGTTGAAGATCAGGGACTCGGATATTATGAAGACAGCGTTCGGGACGCGATATGGACACTACGAGTTCCTGGTGATGTCTTTCGGGCTGACTAATGCCCCAGCTGCATTCATGCACTTGATGAATAGTGTATTTCGGTCGTACCTTGATTCTTTTGTGATTGTGTTTATTGATGATATTCTGGTATATTCACACAGTCAGGAGGAGCATGCACAACACTTGAGAGTGGTATTACAGAGGTTGAGAGAAGAGAAGCTTTATGCAAAATTTACTAAGTGTGAGTTTTGGCTTGACACTGTGACTTTTCTGGGACATGTAGTGTCCAGTGATGGTATTAGGGTTGATCTACAGAAGGTCGAGGCGGTGCAGAATTGGCCCAGACCTTCCTCAGCTATAGAGATTCGGAGTTTTCTTGGCTTGGCGGGCTATTATCGCCGGTTTGTTCAGGGTTTCTCATCTATTGCTTCACCGTTGACTAAGTTGACACGGAAGAATGCTCCATTTGTGTGGTCTGATGAATGTGAGGAGAGCTTCCAGAAGCTCAAGGAGGCTTTGACCACCGCTCCAGTACTCGTGTTACCATCAGCCTCAGGGTCATATACGATGTATTGCGATGCTTCCAGAGTTGGGCTCGGTTGTGTGTTGATGCAAGAGGGTAGAGTTGTTGCTTATGCTTCTCGTCAGCTAAAGCCCCACGAGAAGAACTACCCCGTTCATGATTTGGAGTTAGCCGCTATTGTTCATGCCTTGAAGATTTGGAGGCATTACTTATATGGTGTATCTTGTGATGTATATACAGACCACCGTAGCCTTCAGCATTTGTTTAAGCAAAAAGATCTAAATTTGAGGCAGCGGAGATGGCTTGAGTTGCTTAAAGACTATGATATTACTATCTTGTATCATCCCGGGAAAGCCAATGTAGTGGCTAATGCATTGAGCCGGAAGGCTATTAGTATGGGCAGTTTGGCGTATATTCCAGTTGGGGAGAGACCCCTAGCAGTTGATGTTCAGGCGTTAGCTAATCAGATGGTGAGGCTGGATATTTCTGAGCCCAGTCGGGTGATGGCTTGTGTAGTAGCTCATTCTTCTTTATATGATCGTATTCGAGAGCGCCAGTATGATGATCCACACTTACTTGTCCTTAAGGACAGAGTTCAGCATGATGATGCCAGAGATGTCACTATTGATAGTGATGGTGTATTGCGGATGCAAGGCCGGATATGCGTGCCCAATGTTGATGGCCTTCGTGAGTTGATATTGGAAGAGGCCCATAGCTCGCGGTATTCTATTCATCCAGGAGCCGCGAAGATGTATCAGGATTTGAAGCAGCATTACTGGTGGAGAAAGATGAAGAAAGATATTGTGAGCCATGTGGCTCGGTGTTTAAACTGTCAGCAGGTCAAGTATGAGCATCGCAGACCTGGTGGTGTATTCCAGCGAATTGATATTCCGGAGTGGAAGTGGGAAAGAATAACTATGGACTTTGTTAGTGGACTCCCTCGGACAGCGAGGAAGTTTGATTCAGTCTGGGTGGTGGTGGATAGGTTGACCAAGTCAACTCACTTCATCCCAGTGTGTACTACTTATTCCTCAGAGCGGTTGGCCGAGATATTCATCCGTGAGATAGTGAGATTGCATGGAGTTCCCATTTCTATTATATCAGACAGAGATACCCAGTTCACTTCTCAGTTCTGGAGGACATTTCAGCGAGAGTTGGGTTCACAGGTAGAGCTGAGCACAACATTTCATCCACAGACGGATGGACAGTCTGAGCGTACTATTCAGATATTGGAGGACATGTTGCATGCTTGTGTCATTGATTTTGGTGGTTCGTGGGCTGATTATTTGCCTTTGGCGGAGTTTGCTTATAATAATAGCTATCAGTCCAGCATTCCAGATGGCACCGTATGAAGCTTTATATGGGAGGCGGTGTAGGTCTCCGGTTGGTTGGTTTGAGCCCGGCGAGGCTAGGTTGTTAGGGACAGAGTTAGTCCAAGATGCCTTAGACAAGGTAAAGGTGATTCGGGAGAGACTTCGCACAGCTCAGTCACGTGAGAAGAGTTATGCGGACCGGAAGGTCCGAGATGTGTCTTATTCAGTAGGTGAGAAGGTGTTGCTCGAAGGTTTCACCTATGAAGGGTGTTATGAGGTTTGGGAAGAAAGGAAAGTTGAGCCCAAGGTTTTCATTTGACCTTTTGAGGTGCTTAGGAAAGTTGAAGAGGTGGCCTATATGCTTGCTTTGCCACCCGGCTTGTCGGGAGTTCACCCGGTGTTCCATGTATCTATGCTCCGGAAGTATGTTGGAGACCCGTCTCATGTGTTAGATTTCAGCACGATACAGCCTAGATGAGGATTTGACTTATGATGTGGAACCGGTAGCCATTTTGGGTTGACAGGTTCGCAAACTGAGGTCCAAAGACATAACTTCGGTGAAAGTGCAGTGGAGAGGTCGTCCTGTGGAGGAAGCAACTTGGGAGACCGAGCAGGAAATGCGGAGCAGATATCCACACTTATTTGATGCTCCAGGTATGTTTTTAACCCGCTCGCGGACGAGCGTTTGTTTAAGTTGGGGAGAATGTAACGACCCGGCCCGTCGTTATGGGAATTACCACCCCGTTACCTTGCATTTACATATATTATGCTTTTAAAACAGTATTAGAGTATATCGGGTGAGTTAGGAGTGATTTGGATTGAAAATGAAACAAATAGCATGTTTGAAGAAAGCTTGAATATGAAAAGTCAACCAAGAGTTGACTATTGAGTTAGAGTGCTCGGAAATTGGATTCCGATGATTCGACTAGTTTTGGGGGATCATTTATGACTTAGGAGAGCAATCGGAATCGAATTCGGAGGTCCGGTGTAGTTTTAGGCTTGAATTGGCGAAGGTTGAATTTTGGCGAAAACCGGATGGTAGGTGATATTTTGATCCGGGGGTCGGAATGGAATTCCGACAATTTCTGTAGCTTCGTTATGTGATTTTGGATATGTCTGCAAATTTTCAGGTCATTCGGACGTCGTTTGATCGGGTTTTGGATTGAATGTTAGTTTTGAAAGTTTTGAAGAAACTTAGGCTTGAATTCATGAGTAAATGGTGATTTTGATGTTTAGTATGGTGTTTTTATGATTGGAACAAGTTCGTATCGTGTTTTGGAGTATGTTGGTGGTTTTCGTTGGGGTCCCGGGGGTCTCGGGATGAATTCGGGGGTCCAAACGGACCATTTTTGGGAAAAATGAGAAGGCTGGTTGCTGTCATAAATGCAGCAGGATTTTGCTCTCCGCGATCGCGGGGAGGGGGATGCGATCGCGTAGGGTTAGGGGCTAGACCAATGCGCAGGAGCACCATTCGCGATCGCGTAGAGTTAAACCGGGTGACCATAGCGATCGCATGAGCATCGACGCGATCGCGTAGGAGAAAATTGGGGTCCAGGGAATTTGTGCTACGCGATCGCAGGAAGAGAGACGCGATCGCGTGAGGCCGGATTTTTGAACATCGCGATCGCGTGAGGCGAGTCGCGATCGCGTAGAGCAAACTGCTCTGGCAGTGAATTAAATCACAGTGAATAAAAATCATAGAATAGAGAGCTCGCGGGTTTACACCCCCAAAACACAATTTTGAGCCCTAGAGAGAAGAAAACTCGAGGAAATCACTAAGAAATCATCGGGTATTCATCGGAGGTAAGATTCTTGACTCAAAAACATCATTTTATGGTAGAATTAACATCAATCTTCATGAATTTGGGTAGAATCTTGAAGAAATGTGGCCTAGATATTGAAAACGGGATTTTTGAGTTTTGGGAGGCCATTTGAACTCCGATTTTGATAAATTTTATATGCACGGACTCGTGGCGAGATGAGGGTCGCGTTGGTACTAATTTCGGAATTTTCCGAGCAGTGGGCCCGGGGTCGGGTTTTACCAAACTTAGTGTAATTATGCGAATTTCATGTAAATTGAGATGGGTTATGATTCTTTGACCCGTATTTGATATAATTATTGTGGTTTGACTAGATTCTACGCATGAGGGAGCTAAATTCAAAGGAAAAGGCATCGCGGACGAGTCTACAACCGGCTAGAAGTGAGTAGTTTGTGTATATGGTAGCCTGAGGGTTCGAAACCCCGGCTTAGCACATTGTGACGCTAATAGGGCGTGGCTCGCACACCGTGGCAGGTGCGGGATTGATTGTGACTGGGGATTGAGACTTGGTCCATCCCGGAAATGAATAATATGTTGTTAGTGTTGGAAATACACTGTATTTGATATATTTGTGGGCTGTAAGCCTTGTTTGGGGCCTTGTGCCGACCTGTAGTGTCCTTAGACGACAATATTTATGTGATAGCTATAATTGCTTAAATCACTGATCTCAGTCCTGGAAATTGAAATCACACTATTGAAATGCTAAGTCACCGGCTTTTGCAAATTTAATAAAGTTAAAGTATTCTTCATATATTATGAACTGAAAACTGGAATTAAGAAAAATGAACTGTTTTGTGACTTATTTGCTTATTGTGGACCGAGCATGGATCGGGCCGCACGACGCAGGTGGTTGATAAGGCAAATCCCAAAAGATGCTTCTTTTTTTCCATCCACAACACCTAGAAATTCTCCCATTAACTTCTTCTGCATCTATCTCAGTTACTTTTCTCAGTCCCAACTCACAAATTTGGTTCAAGATGTCCTCTCCCGTCCTAAGGGGTGGTGGTAGCCTTCTAACAGTCTGACCTTTACGAAAGTTTTTGCGATCTCTCCTAAACGGATGATTTTGGTCAAGAAACATTCTATGACTGTCAAACCAAGTTGTTTTCCCACCATGACATAATCTGAATGATTGTGCTTCCTCCATACAATAAGGACATGCTAAGTTACCAGCAGTACTCCATCCAGATAACATAGAATATGCTGGAAAATCATTGATTGTCCACATCAAAGCGGCCCTTAATTGAAAATTTTGTTTTTTTGAGATGTCAAATGCTTCTACACCCGTCTCCCGCAACAAGGTCAATTCCTTTATTAAAGGTTGTAGATAAACATCAATTTTTTATTTAGGGTTGTTTGTCACTGGAACAATGACAATTAAGAACATGTACACCTCTTTCATACACATCCTTGGAGGAAAATTGTATGGAGTGACAATCACTGGCCAGGATGAGTATTTCCTCCCTGAATGACCAAAGGGCTGAAAACCATCAGTACATAATCCCAACCTCACATTTCTTGGTTCGGCAGCAAAAAAAGGATGAGTTTCATTGAAATGCTTCCAAGCCTCAGAGTCTGATGGATGACGCATTACGCCCTCCTCTTGTATGTGCTCATGATGCCATCTCATATCAGCGGCTGTAGCATGAGATGCATATAATCTCCGCAATCTAGGAATCAACGGAAAATAATACATTTTTTTGTAAGGGATTAATTTCCTCTTACGAGAACCGACACGACGTTTGTACCTCTGGTGGCCATAAAACTTGCAAGATGTGAGGTCCTCATCTTCACCCCAATACAACATACATCCATAATTACAACAATCAATCTTTTCAACTGGCAAACCCAAGCTACGCACTAGCTTTTTGGTCTCATAATAGTTATCAAGCATTGTGTTATCTTCTGGTAAAGCCTCTTTCAACAATTGCATCATTTGGTTATAACCTCTTTGTGATAAAGTATTCTCCATTTTAATATTTAGCATCCTGGAAACCACTGCGAGTTGAGAGGGGGAAGAACCAGGGTATAATTTGGCATCAGCGGCCTGTAGCAAATCATAAAACCTTTGGCACTCAAGATTTGGCTCCTCCTCCATTGAAGGATCAAGCTCCTCCTCCATTGAAGGATTAGGCTCGGCCTCCATTGAAGGATTAGGCTCCGCCTCCATTGAAGGTTCATAAGAATGAGATGGTTCTGGTTCAGTATTATTATAAGACTGCCAGCTCAAACCATGGCCAAAATTGGGTCCAGCTGCATCCAAGATCATTTGTCGATATGGATTCTCATTTCCCGATTCAGGTTGCGCGTCACCATGCAAATCACTACTAGAAGACATCTCACCGGTCACATCTTTTTCGCCTTGATACTTCCAAAGAAAATAGTTCTCAACAAATCCATACCGATAAAGGTGCAATTTAACAATTTCAACATTCATGTATTTAATGTTGTGACATCTTTTACATGGACATCTAACATTTTCACCACTCATGCGATTGAGTTGAGAACAAGCAAACTGGAGAAACTTGTTCACACCAGTTGTGAAACTTGAATTAATACCCCCTCGGCCATCCAACCTTTTGTACATCCAATCACGCTCTAGATTGTCCATGTTCCTATTTAATATTAAAATAAAAACAACCTTAGAGTTCTTTATTTAATAAGACATCGGAATGCTTTCTAAAAAAATAACATTTTGACATTAGAATAAGATGAGAATACTAATACCACAATCTTCGAGTGAAAACAAATCTTGAAATGCTCGGTTCCTTTCTTTGACCAAAAAAGAACCTCAATTAGACAAATGAAATGATATATATTGAGGATTACATAAATAAAAAATGATACTAATTAGAATGCCCCAAAATGTAATTTATAAATTATTCAATTAACCAATATAATAGAAAAAACACAATCAACAGAACAAGGACATGAGAACTCACCACACTCGCCTACCCGAGTGTGGTCGGCCTAAGCATGCTCTTAGCAGTTCAATAAAAGAGAATAAGAATAAAGAACGATAAAATTATATCAAACTCTATCTCAAAACAATTGAATGAGAGTAACAGATTCATAAATTTAAAGGCAACCTAAACATTTCCCCTTTTAACATAACCCAATCCCAGATTTCATGACAAATTTCAGCACATGTTGGTTCGTTTAAATCCAAACCAATTGATGTGAGGATAATTATCTCCAAGTTGTACTGGAAGTGGTTAGCAAATGACTGAGCAAGATCATCCTAGATGAACCATCTGGTGTGATCCTGACGTGTATACCACTCCAGCGCAGAACCGCTCAGACTCTGGCAAAAATACGCCATCAACAATTCATCTCTTCCCCCTACACCACGCATCTTGCTACAATAACCCCTGAGATGGGCTACCGGATCCCCGTGTCCATCGTACATGTCGAACTTAGGTAGTTTGAATCCGACTGGGAGCTATACTTCTGGAAACAAACACAAATCTTTATATGTGACGCTTACTTGACCTCTTAGCCCTTGTATGTTACGAAAAGATTGTTCTAAACTTCTTATCCTCCGTGCTATTTCTTCTTGCTCCAAGTTCCTGACGGGCTTTTCTTCCGTCGTCTCCATAAGTGGGGTATAAGAGTCATGCTTCCTGAATGTCAGCTCCGGCGGATAGTAATGTGTTTCTTGCACATGGAACACTGGGTCACTTGATGATTTATGAAGAGCAACATGTGGTGGTGCCACATATACCGGGGTGACCTGTGGTGGTTGAGGTGGAATCTGTTTGGACATTGGTGGTAGTACCAGTGAAGTTGTGGCATAGTAGTGTTGGTAATTTGGGTACGTGGAGGATGAGTTCATGGTAGGTGGTTTAGGATTAGGATTTGCGGGAGGGACATATTGTAACGACCCGACCGGTCGTTAAAGGTTGACTCCTGGACCAGGCTTGGTACATTTCCGACATTTGCTGCTTTAGCTTATACATCTCCTCTTTCATACCTGCAACATCCACAACCTCTTCTTCCTATATTGGGTCCATGATGGTAGGTTCAATCTCCTGAGTCACAGCCTTAGACATAGCTTTTGATCGTGTGTTGTAATGATGACGTGCCAGAATGCCAGTTGCCAGCTGAAATCTGATTCTCATCAACAACAACACTTGTTAATAGTTAGTTCATAAAAGGGTAAGATGTAACGATTAATAATCACAACTTTTGCCCTTGATCATTATGCATCATTCCGGCATTTATTCATCTCTTCTTTCTCTTTTTCCTTTTTTCCTTTTCATTCTATTCTTTTTCTTTCTCTCCTTTTTTTTTTCAATTCTTTCTATTATTTTCATTTTCAATTTTTGTTTTTCAATTTTGCTTTTTCATTCCTACATATTTGCTTATCGCCTAGACAATTGGTATAAAGCGGAAAAAGATTAGCAACAACTTCTTTTGAACATTTTCATTGATACTCAAAAACATTGATTAAAATAATGTAGTGCTACTAATGCAAAAGGAATACAGATACAAAATGCATGCCTTATGAGTACATTAATGCTCAAAATGCCCACGAGACGTTGTTCAGTCTTGCCGCGAGCCTATATGCCAATCCACTTTGGAGTTTATCTAGGTCAAACATGACTTGCTTTACAAAGAACTTTACGGCTGATGCAAATGTTGCCTGGGACATATATTCACTCAATTGGCATTTTCTTGTGATGTACTGAGCAATATTGACGATTCTTTCTCGAATGACCCCTTTTCCTTGAAGTGGCATGCTGATCTGTTTGGCACGAGCGTCTAAGGTTTGTTGGTTATCTTTCTGTAGTTGTTGCAACTGAAATTCCAATCGAGCCATAGCCGTGTAACAATGCACTCTTTCTTTTTCAAATTCTTTGATTATCTTGCTACTTTTGACTGTGGCTGTAATGACTTTCTTTCTCAATCGAGCTACCTCAACTTCATGTTTATCTTGTAGTTGCTAAACCATTCTAACTCTTTCCTTAGCATTTCTAGCCAGTTGTTTTCGAACCCCGACTAACTCCTTTTTAGATTTATCTAGATCAAAGCTATAGTCGTTCACTTTGCGCCGAACATTTTCAATCAATTTCTCATCTCGGGCTAGGCGAACTAGGGTTTCGGCTGCTATTTTTATCTTTGCAATTTGAGCCTTCAAGATTTTGTTCTCTTTTCTCAGCCTACTTCTTTTCTCCTTCGTCAGATGTTCCTTATAAACCGCTCTCGAATTGGAGATCTCGAAATTGTTTCTCTAGCAAGCTGATCCTGGCTCTATACTCATTTTCTTTGGCAACCCAATTTTTGTATTCCTTAGACTGCTCGGCTAAATCTTGAATGTGGGGCCTTTTCAATGGTCTATCATGCTTAATACCCCGACGATACCATGCGGCATACCCTGGTGATACTTCTCTCTGGCTCTGTTTTCCACACAAGTTTCTACCTTCAAACTTTGACACTCATTCCAAATCTATCGGATCTTTGCTTCCGGGAATTGCCCATCCGGACTAATCTCTATTGCTTGCAAACTGAGGTCCCCATCTTTCGGTATAACTTGATATCTCCCAAGCTATCGTAGTACCCTGTATGGTGCATAAGGCTGGATGCTTTTTAGTCCCATGATCAAGAAATGTGACCCTTCTATTAGCATGTATATCACTTCATCGAGGGGAAACCATCCGTATGCCCAATCGATTTGGCTATCGATTAATGATCGTAAGTATGAAATCCAACCTTTAGCTCCCTCCGGCAACTTAACTTCTTTTGTTCTCGTATAGAATTCTTCAAGGCACGTTCTTTCAGATGGCCCATAACTTGAGAATGAAGCATGACGGCATAGATGTTCTATCAATCAAATTTGCAGAATCAAGTTACATCCCTCAAAGAAGTCATGCCCCGCTTTACATGTTGTAAGGGAACGGTAGATATCGGCTATGATCATTGGCTCCAATGTGCAATTATCTTGTACAAGCAAAGTGCTGGCCACCCCGGCGACTCTTGTATCAATGTGCCCATCCTTTCATGGAAATATGATTAGCCCGAGAAACGCCACCAGAAAGGGGAATCGTCGATGTTCCTCCCATTTGGCTCGGTTAGACTTACTACAGAGTTTGTTCGTAGGGTCATTGAAACCCCTGACATGTCCATGTCCACTATGGATGAAGTTTAAGGAGCAAAACCGATTAGCCAAAGCCTCATTGTGGACGTTCCGAGCAACCTTCAAAGAATTAAGGAATCGGTGCACCGTTATCGTTCTCGGAGCCACCGGGTATTTCTCTTATAGGGAGACCTCATTTTTTCCTATATAGTAAGCAACTTCCTCAAGAGTAGGAGTGAGTTCAAAGTCCGAGAAATGTAGGACGTTGTGTGCAGGATCCCAGCATGTGACAAGTGCTCGAATTATATCGCCTCGGGGAATTATGTCCATTAATCCCCTAAGGTCCTTCAAATAACATTTGACCCAATCATGTCCTTCCTATCCCATGTCATTCCACCATAATCTTAGCTCCAAAGGGATTTTGTTCATTAAAGTGAAGGGTTCATTGTGTATCGTGCTCATCCTGCACATTTATTAAAGGCGATTTTATTCAGAAAAAAGGAAAAATATTTTTCAAAGCCAATTTTCATTTTCAGGTTTTATTTCGAAAAGACAAAGACATGATTTTCGAAGTGGCCATTTTTGCTAAAACAGCCTTCCGGCACCCTTTCGGAACATTTGGCTATTTCCAAAAATGGCAATCACCTCGATTATTTGAAACTAAAATATTTTTTGGTCATTTTATAAAAGGGTGGTTGGACCCGTTCAAGGGTTGCCTACGTATCCCACCTAATGGCGAGAATCAAACCTGCGTAGTTCGGTCAGATTATTTGACCAATTATTTCAATAACAATGTTTTCCCTATTTTCTTATTTTCTTTTCAAATTTCTAACAACTCTTTTGCTAATATCTCAATATCTCTTTTTTTTAGAATATTCTCTATTTCTTTCTCGGGAATTTAGCCGGTCCGCATAATGATCCAAGACAATTAAAATGCAACATATAATATGCTCGGCCTTTAATTACTGGGTCACCTGTCCAAGACGGACCAAACCCCTGTGTTGGGTCACCTGTCCTAGACCAAATAATCGTCTTAGACCTATGTTCAATATCTTATAGTTTCATAGAGTGCTAGACCGTGTACCCGAGTGGACAACTCGGATTGAGGAGGGGGCTACGTACCGGTGACCCGCGGGGTCATTCGGCTTTGTAACTTATCTGGCCTCTATTTCTTATTTTGGGTATAACTTAACAGAAAGGGGAGTCTCAACCTGTAAGCACATCCCCGGAGGTGAAGAAGAGAAGGGTTTTCGGCACAGTTTATATATATAATCCACAAAATATCAAAGCGGTAAAACACGTAGCATGTTGTTCAAAGCATGTAACAAAGTCTAATAATACCGAGAACGGCAATTCTAACGAGCTCGAATTCTTAAACCCTGAACCGAAGTTCTGTGTTACTTATCCCCAGCAGAGTCGCCAGAGCTGTCACACCTCCCCTTTTACTACCTTTTTGGTTTAATTCCCGATCAAGAGAATAAGGTATACCTCGATATTATGAATACCCCGGGAAGGATATAATACCAACGAGGAAGGAGTTTTTCTAAATAAAGGACAATCGGTTCGGGATTTTATTTACAATTTCATAGTCGCCACTTGGGAAAATAATGGTGTCCCAAGTCACCGGTTAATCCCCAATCCGAGGAATTTGACTCTATTTTTATCAGTTTGCGCAACGAGAAATCCAGATAAGGAATTCTGTTAAACCGGGAGAAGGTGTTAGGCACTCCCAAATTTCGTGGTTTTAGCACGGTCGCTCAACTGTCATTCTTGGTTTTATATGACTTTTTACATGCCTTTTAACAATATGTACGTGTTTCAACTTTAATATTTTTTACGAATTACGACATCGCGAAAACGTATTTCCAGTCACACCGCAACCAGTACGCTATGACCTTTAACACGTTTCTGCTCCGCTGGGGATTTATGATTTGAGTCACATCCAATGTGCACTCGTATTAGGGAAAGTATATTTTAAGTCGTGCCTAAATTGTCTATCGGGTTTTTAATATTTTGGAAAGGTTGTGAAATTATCTAGCAACCTTCCCGAATCTAACATAAATAATTTACTTATTTATTTGGGGCCTCCGCTGTTTCGTTTTCAATGTGAGGATTGTGCCAACTTAATTTTATAGTCTGATCCTAATATGTATATACTATGTGTTTCTATTTTGGTTTTTTCTCCTAATTCATTGCTTTTCGGAACTTAAGTCCAGGTCCTTCTTTTTCTATGTCGCTGGGCATGGACATTTTGGGCTCGCTTTAACTGATCAACTTTTGCATCTAGGTTTCAGAAACCCAGATTATGCTGGAGACTACACTCAGGAGCCCAGTTTCGAAACAATTCAGATCGGGGCCTATGCCATTCACTAGGCCCAAACCAAATGAGATGAAAAGGGAGAAACATAATAAGAGATTCATTATGTACACGTAAGTGAAATCAAAAGAGAATAAACTCAATAAAAATGTATTATTATGAAGATGAAATAATCAATACAAAATTAACAATATCTATTCCAAATCTCAAATATCCAATACTATCATATTAGACCAACAGGCTGTCTCTTTTATTTTATTATCTAATTTTAAACTACTGTAGCGGATTAATTATTGACTAAAAGTGGCAGAATACTACTTAACTATATGAAACAGGATTATTAATTAACAATTCACTAATTGTAACTTCTATTCTTTAACTATCAGAGATTAATCGTATTAAAGCAATAAGCTATATGTGTGACAAACTAATTAGTCACATGATTATTTACTTCGTGTTTAACCAATGGCTTTACTCTATATCGATTCACTAATTAACAAGTTTTACTCTATATGATTTCCAATCATTATTAACTTGTTTAAAATGACTTGACAGTAAACTAACTATCGCATGCTAATATTGTTATGAATATCTCAGTTACGGGCTTTTTTTTTAATTAGTCGAGTTAATTCAATTATTAATCTATTTTACTAACTCAAAGTGATTATGATTACTACTACTACTCTAATCTACATACTACTCTATTACATTGTTTTCCAGCACCAGTTTGTGCCTCATGTGTCAATTATACAATCATTTCCTATCGGAATTACAGATTAACTACTTATACATTGAAAAAAAAATAAGAAAACAGATGACAGAATAAGCTTTCAAATTCAAATTATGCTTTTCATTCCTTCAAATCAACTTCAGTTACATTGCTTGAATAGACGCTGTGTACCTGATTCAACAGTAAAAACCAATGAGTCTAAGGGGAGATAAGGCAGGAAATAGCAGGTAGACCACAACAAACAATGCAACAGCAATAGGAGAGATTGAATCACAGCAACACAAATGAGTTTCAGCAATCAAATTGAATCCCCAGACACAGCAAAGCGATATCCAGCAAAAGACAATAGAAAACCAGTAGAATATCAATAGATTCCCTATAACTTCCAGAAATAAGCTTCGACTAAACCCAGGCAGAATTGCTATATGTATCTATATGAGTATATCTCTGAATTTTAGTTCAAAAATCCAGCCCTTAATCAGGCTCTAATGGTGTCTATTTATAGGTAAAGTTAGTGAAAATTTTGAGGGGAAATTTTAAATGTTATTTATGATTTCCTCCCTTGAATTCTTTCAATTGTTACACTTTGATACCCTTTTCATATTTGAATTTGCCTTCCAGCATGTGCTGGAAGGTTCTATTTGATTCTATTTGGGGTGTTTTTCTAGTATACCCCCACTTGCTAAGGTTATTTACTGAGTTGCCTTTTATTTGGGTCTATTATACCCTTAGTTTTGTGCAATATTGCAGAAATCATAGGGCTAAATGTCTTAAATGTCCTTATAGGCTCTATTATATCCACAATTATGTCATTTTCTATTCCTATTATACCCTTAATGGCAACTGCTATTTACCCTGACCTTGTCCAGGTCTAGGTGTGCTGTTTCAGCTCTTATTTAACTTCTGGCCAGTATTAATAAGTCATTTATGATCTGGCCAGATTTGAACTTCAATTTTATTTCAATTTTAGCCTCTTTTCTTTTCATTTTCTATATTAGAGTTGATTTGCAGGACTAGCCTGCTTATTTACCTAAGTCTATACCCTTTAAAGTTTAGTCAGTCTAGTGTTTGGACTTGGATTTGCAAATTTAATCAATTACTATTTATTGGCCATTTATAATTAGTTAAGATACTAGCCAGTTTCAGATTCAGGTCTTATTATTACACAATTGGCCATTTTCAGAACTAGCCATTTGAATTTAGACCTAACGAATTACAGAGTTGGCCAGTTTCAGAACTGACCACTCCATTATTTATTTCAATTGTAGCCATTTTTATGTTATTTTTAATTTTAGCCTATTTAAACTATTAGACATACTTTCAGATCTAGCCAATTATCTAATACTTCTCTATTACACTTATAACCAATATCCTTAAGCACATTAGACTTAATAACAGTCAAATAAGATGAAATTATTACAGATACAGCCTTTTCATATTAAATTGCACACATAGCCACAAAATCAGAATCATTTGCCATTTAATCAAAACTCATAGGAGAAATTTGAATATTGTTGAATTTGAATCAAACAAACTCATAATTCAGATTCCAAGCATAGCATATCAATTAAACACAAAGAAGGCATAATCAGAACATCTCTCATGTCAGAGACTAACAGAAACCCTAAAGTACTTGAGCATATTTAATCAAGGTGCAACAGACAATATTTATCAAAAAGACCAAAGAAGCATGCTATTAAGAGATAAACAGAGTTATAACATAGATTATTTCAAGGAAAGAAAACTAATCTAAAACATGCAACTAGTTAAACGATTAAAGCTAAGAAGTAGAACTTAAACACAAAAAACATGCTAAAACTGAGCAGAAGAGAGATGAAGATGAAGAGAAATCTAACATGTAATCAGAAGTTAACAGATAAGAAAACAAAAATCAAAATATAAAGACAGAAAATAAAGGGTAGGGAAACTTAGCTTGCAAGATTTGTCTCCTGAGCTATTCCCCATTTTCTTTTCTTTTTCTTGTTCTTTTTCCTTTTCTTTTTTCTTTCTCTTTTCCAGTTTTCTTCTCAGACTTCAAGTTGAAGTCTTTTATTTGTCTTTTATTAGCAGAGACAGGATCTGGGGTGTTTATAAGAGGGTTTTGATTTGGGGTTAGGTTTTGGGTCGACCGGAGTTAGGGTTCCAGCGACTTTTGAAGATTTGAGCAGATAGGGTGAGATTCGAGGGAAATGGCTTGTGTGGGGTGATAGATCATGAGATGACGGTTCAACGGTGTTAATTTGGGAGTCGGTTTCATAGGTTGTGGTCACGAGAGAAGAACTCTGATGACCAGAATTTCAATAAGCTACAGCTGTTGGGTTTTCTTGGAGTTTTCATGGTGGTCTGGTGGTAAGAAACAAGAAAATAAGGGTTTGGGAGTCTGAAATGGCCGGAGACGGCCATGGAAATAGGCCATTCTCCATGGCCGATGAGCTCGGAGACGAAGAAGATGAAGACGAGGTAAAGAGGTAGATAGGGTTAGAGATACAAGAGAATGGCCGGTCTCTGAAGAGATCGGACCCTTATATACGTGTAACGATTGACTGATTCCTGGTCGTTGGATCATTGATAATCAATGGCCAGGATTGATTGCTCCAAAACAACAACGTTCCACTTAAAATGAAGACTGATTCATATCCGTCAGATCTCGTAGATGGACGGCCTATATTAATTTCTTAAAACTGTGTCGTTTCATTTTAATTCAAAGACCGAATTCAACCGTTAGATCAGATATATGAATGGCTGAGATTGTTTCTTATATAAAGACTGGACCGGACCTCTTTTTAATTTGACTTGGGCCAATTGCATTTGGGCTAGTATTTGGCCCAATTCTGTATTTTTGTGTATTTTCGTTGTATTTAAATTATTTTCTTGGTATTTTCTTTTTGTATTTCATTTTCTAATTTTATATTCTTTTCAATTATTCAAATTCTTTTAATTTCCTATTTTCTCTAATTTTTCTGATTTATTTTTGATATTTTTTGCTATTTTTCTCTAATTTCCAGTATTATTGTATTTTTTGTTAATTTTCTTTAAAATCCTTTAATTGTGATAATTATACTTAATCTATATTTTTAGTTTTCATTTCTAATTGTTCACACACACAAATGCATCTTATTTCAAGGAGACATATAATTGCAAACAAAAATGTATTTTATTTTAATTTTGGAATTTTATTGGTTAGGGAAAACTTCTCGTGCTCACACAAGGTACTACTCTACAACTCAAGATTACGATTGTTCCCGGGCAAATTGAAAACAAGATGCTCTGTCCAATTCCAGGTGGTTGAAGTGTTACCATATAGAGTTGTGGAAATAGCCACTGAAGATGGCTCTCGCACTTTCAGAGTCAATGGACAGTGGTTAAAATTGTATGTTCGCATGGATGAAGCCAATGAGAAGTCAGAGTTGCATTTGAATGAGCCTCAAAGGATGAGCGAGACTTAAATTGCGCTAACTTGAGTCATGCCGCGACGTTAAATCAAGCGCTACATGGGAGGCAACCCACGAAATTGTTGTAATTGTAAACATTATAGTTAGATTATACAAAAAAAAAAAAGACAGTTGCCAGGCGGAAGAATCAGAGGAGGCCATCTACCGCGGTGAAACCGCGGTGAGATGCCTTCTCTGAACATTACCCACCGTGGTTGGACCGCGATCGCGGTCAAACTGCGGTGGATTGCACTCTCTGAACCCTATCGCTCGCGGTTCCACCACGACCGCGACATGGCCCAGGTATGTCGGCTTATACAAAAAAAATATTTTTTTTATTTATTTCTCCCCCCCACCCCACCCCTTTATAGTTTTTTACCCAAAAACTAAACCTCCCCCACGCCCAAAAACACTACAGCCCCCCCCCCCCTCAATTTTTCTCTCAAATTCTCTATTCTCTCTCAACTCCCCCTCTCACTCTCTCTTTTTCTTCCTCCATTATCCTCCACCAACCTCCATTGCCACCACTCCCCTTCCTCCCCTCTCCTATTCAAGTAAGTTTTTCTTTTTCTCTTTCTTATCTCTTTATTTTCTTCAAGTTCAAAGTAGTGTAATTCAGTTAAATGTTAGTTTTGCTTAAACCCTACCTAGGCTTAGTACAAAACATAAAATTATGCCTATTAGTATATGGCCATTGTTGTATATTTGATTTTTGAGAATTATTGGCACTTGAATTGGTTGGGTCTCCATTATTATATAATTGTGAAGTTGTTTTGGTGGTTTGGAGGCCTAAAATATTTTGTTGTTGACTAGTATGGTTTTGGGGCCATGGTTTGGCCAAATATGTGGTATTGTATTGTGTTGTATAATTTTAGGGGATATTATGCCTAGGTTTGGTTGGGTTGTTGTTGTAAATTTGGAGATGGTGTAAAAGTGTGTGGGGTGGTTTTGTCATGATGGATGCTTGTGAGGGAGTTATATGCCAACGCAACCTACATTATGGCTAGAGAGGTCTTTGTGCGAGGTAAGCATATATATGCCAAGGTGCCTAGAATCAGGCAAGCCTTGAGATTGCCTGCTTATAGCAGTGACATGGCTTATTTCCACGACAGGCCTGGTGTCACTTAGGACATCATGATTGAGGCCTTATGCGTAGGTGGACGTCCTTTGTAGATTAAGGACCAAATCACACTTAATTCCACCTCTTTTACGCATCTAGCCAAATGTTGGTTCACTCTGGTCTGTAACCGTTTCCTCCCCTCCAGCAACACTACTGATATGAATTTTAATAGGGCAATGTTGACTTGGTGCTTCGTCACCTAGTGAGAGTTTGACGCTGCCCGACTTATTAGTGATGAAATGATGCTGAGGGGACCCCTTAGGTCCAAGGGATTCTATTTCCCTTTATTGGTCACTACTCGTTGCCTCGCCCACCAGACACCCATATTACCTACTGATGGCGATCTGCCACAAAAAGCTCCATTTAAAACTTCAGGTATTCGGGTTGGCCGAGGCAAAGACCCAATTGATATTGATGATGATGACGATGACCCAGTCCCGGTTGTCCAGTCCAGGATGTCTATAGACTCTACATGTCTATCTAGGCAAGCTTATTCTGGAGCTGTCCTATACCGTTCCCAGTCCACCAGACCTATGCTTAGGTCTTTGGAGGAAGAAGTTGCGGATCTTCGTACTTCTATGGATAGCCTGCATACTTGCATGGATACGATGTCACAGCGATAGTCCAGGTCTGAGAGCCGCCTCATGGCGTGGTTCAGAGCATTGGGTCGAGCATGCAACGTCAACCCCGCCACAGTCTTCGATTCAGATTGCGTCTCAGGGAAGTCTTCTAACCCTTCTATGCTTTAATTTGTTTTATATGACATGAGTACATGCCATGATTTTAAGTGTAGGATAGGAGACTTACTATGTAGTGTATGTTGTACAGTGTATAATTTAGTGTACAATATATTAGCTGGCTTGGCCCGATGATGGACACTTGTCGACAGGTTTCTTAAGGGTCAAAGTCGGAATAATTTAGGTATATTGTTGAACAACGCCACACCTAGGTTATTGGAGGAATCTATAACTTTAGGCATAAAGGTGGAATTAGGAATAACGAAACCTTGGGTGCAATCTAAAGTGAACTATTCAAATTAAAGCTAGCTAGGGTAGCTCGGGAGAGTGTACTAGTAAATTATTGTAGTTGCTCGGGAGAGAATTACGGTAGAAATAGCGTTCATGATTGGTATAATAATATTGACAATTGGTATGAGCATAAACAGAAGGGATTCCATCAATAGGGGAAATCAATACCTTAGCCATTCTTTATATTCTTTACCTAACATTCAATTCTTTCATTCAAGTCTTTAATTCTTGCAAAACTTAGTTGTTAGAAAACCTTCACAAAAATATATTCAAAATCTTGGGAACTGCTCCAGAAGTGTTCATGGGTTGTGAAAGTTGCAGTTGATAGGTTAATTCCCCGTGGGATCGACTCTGGACTTAATTGACCGGATTATATTGACTACGACCATTTCTTGGACATGAATCAATTTTGGCGCCGTTGACGGGGTATTAACGGAATTATCAATTGCCATTGATAGAACTACAAGATTCTTGTGCAGTCGGGTTCTTTCTACATTTTACATTGAAATTTTTGACGATTGTTGAATTGGGTACTCAGGTGCATGCCTAGAAAATCTGGAAGGACTGGAGAACTAATTGAAGGACTCTCAGACCCCGAGCAAACTTTCCGGGCACGTAACAGGGCAATCAAACAAATTCAGCAATCTCAGCAACCAATCAAACTAGATTTCGACATGGGAGACGTGAACGACCCAAACCAGCTGGGTTGGACGTACAAGAGGCGCATGAGGCGCATGAAGGTGCATTATTTGACCGGGCACAACCAACATCGGATAATTTGGCAACTGCCATTATTGTGCCAGCGATTCAAGCTGAGTCATTCCAGATTACCAATAACATGCTACACTTGTTGCAAAATAAGGGATTATTCTCTCGGACTCAGGTGGAAGATCCACAACATCACCTGAAGAACTTTCTCTCTATATGCAAGACGTAGAGGCAACCAAACGTGACACCGGAAGTCATCAGATTATTACTATTTTCGTTCTCAGTTATAGGGGCTATACAGGTATGGCTAAACTCACTCCCCATAAACTCTATTGCAACTTGGGATGAGTTGGTCAAGCAATTCCACAACAAGTTTCATCCACCTAACAAGACAGATCAACAAATTGATGAGATTGTGAGCTTCAAGCAGAAACCAATGGAGACATTACATGAAACTTGGGGCAGGTTCAAAGGTATGCTGGTTATGTGTCCTCACCATGGGATTCCTGAGTAGATGTTGGGTCAAAGGTTCTACATGGGGCTTTCGGACAGTATGAAGAATATTGTAGATGCTTCAGTAGGTAGGGCTTTTTTGAGCAAGACTTGGAGGGAAGGTCAGAATTTGCTAGACAAGATGGCTCAAAACTCTGGGTGGACGACCAGGAATGCTCCCATCACTCCAGTGGCACACTCTGTACCTCTGAATCCTTCCAACACTCTGGAGGAGAACGTGGCTACTATATTGACACAAATGAGCATCCTGACAAAGAAGGTGGAAGAATCAGGGGTCAAGCAGCAGGTTCATATTGTAGACACTACCAATGGTGGTTTATGCACATATTGCATTAGCCAACCCATAGGTAATCCATGGGCTACAGACCAAGAACATCATCACCAGCATGAAGACATGAACTATGTGGCTAATTATGGAGGGCAGCGATAGGGTAACCAGAGTTGGGGTCAGCAGGCTCCACAACAGTACAAGACTCCTCAGCCACAATATAATGCAGCAGGTATGAGGCCACCAAACAACATGGCTCCATACCCTAGACCTTAGAATTTCAACAACTAGCAGCAGGGGTATCATCCACCTCCACCACAGCATGGGGGTAGACATGACGATGGGTTCGCAAGGTTAGAAGCTATGATGCAGCAGGTAATTGGGTCACATGACAAAACCAATGAGAGGATAGATACACATGATGCAGCTATCAAGAATATGGAAGTACAGATGGGCCAGATTGCTATGTCACTTAAAAATCATCCTCAAGGGACATTACCTACAGATATAAAAACAAACTCGAAGGATCAAATCCTGATGGCAGTTAATTTGAGAAGTGGAAGAGATCTTGATGCTGAGCAAGAAAGAGAGAAGCAATTTACAGGCCGAGACACTCACTCCCAGCAATTGACGGAAGTTATAGTCCAACCAGTAGCTGAAAATAAAGATGTGCAGCAGGGAACAGAGAAAGTAGCCGAATCGGTAGAGTAGCCGGTTGAGGAGCAGGTGATAGAGAAAGAAAAGTCCCAAGTGATTGGGAAAAAGAGGCCTCCAGCCCCATTCCCCCAAAGGTTGGCCAAGCACCAGAAAGGAGAGCAATACAAAAAGTTCTTTGATATGCTCAAGAAAATCCAAGTAAACATTCCTTTAATTGAAGCTTTGAAAGAAATGCCCGGGTATGCTAAGATGATGAAAGACTTGATGTCGCAGAAATTTGATTTCCAAGACTTGGCCACCGTGACTCTTACTCAGACTTGTAGTGCAGTGGTTTCTAGACCCATTGCTGAGAAGTTATATGACCCAGGTAGCTTCACCATTCCTTGCACTCTAGGAAACTTTGCCTTTGCAAAGGCAATGTGTGATTTGGGGGAAAGCATAAATCTTATGCCCTTGGTGATTTATAAGAGGGTGGGCATCGGGAGAGCCAGGCCTACTTCCATGTTATTGCAGCTTCCTGACAGGACGGTTAATCGTCTATTTGGTATTTTGGATGATGTGCTCATCCAGGTGGGGAAGTTTGTATTTCCCGCTGATTTTGTTATCCTTGACTGCAAGATGGACGAGGAAATTACTATAATCTTAGGAAGGTCATTCCAAGCCACCGGGAGGGCATTGATTGATTGTGAGACTGGGGAACTCAAGATGAGGTTGAATGATGAGGAGATCATATTCAATGTGCAAAAATCCATGAGGTGCCCTAGTGAGTTCGCGAATTGCTCTCTTATTGATGCGGTTGATGTGATAGTGGAGACAGACGATGTAGAATTGACCATTGAAGATCCACTTCGGGCATGCCTAATGAACTTAGAAGAGGTAAATGGTGAATGTCTGGCAGAGTGGGTATTATCTCTGGAAGGTAAGGGGTTTTGGGATAGAGAGTTGGAATTCGAGCCTCTACACTTAGAGAAAAGAGAGACCCCTCCTGCAAAGCCATCCATAGAAGTGCCACCAAAGTTTGAGCTTAAACCACTACCATCTCATCTCAGGTATGAATTTCTAGGTCCTAACTCCACTTTACCTGTTATTATCTCATTTGGTTTGTTAGATGTGCATGCTCAAAAGCTTATACAGGTACTAAAAGAATGCAAGACTGCCATTGGGTGGACCATGGCAGTCATAAAGGGGATCAGCCCCACATACTGCATGAACAAGATTCTCCTAGAAGAGGGACACAAACCCTCCAGGAAATGTAAAAGAAGGCCGAACCCAAACATAAATGAAGTGGTTAAGAAAGAGGTAATAAAGTGGCTAGACGCGGGAATTATTTTCCCAATCTCTGATAGTAGCTGGGTTATTCCAGTTCAATGTGGGCTAAAGAAAGGTGGCATGACGGTGGTGAAAAATGAGAATAACGAATTAATCTCAACAAGAACCGTCACTGGGTGGAGAATATGCATGGACTATAGGAAGCTGAATCTAGCCACTCGCAAGGACCACTTCCCACTTCCCTTCATTGATCAGATGCTTGACAGGTTGGTAGGGAGGTCACACTTTTCCTTCTTGGATGGGTACTCGGGGTACAATCAAATTTCCATAGCCCCCGAGGATAGAGAGAAGACCTTCTTCACATGCCCATATGGCATTTTTTCCTTAAGGAGGATGCCATTCGGACTATGCAATGCACCTGCCACATTCCAAAGGTGCATGATGGCTATATTCACTGACATGGTGGAAGACATTTTGGAGGTGTTCATGGATGATTTCTCAGTTGTATGGAATTCATTCAATGAATGCCTTGTCAATCTGACAAGAGTGCTGAAATGGTGCATGGAGACAAACTTAGTGCTAAACTAGGAGAAGTGCCATTTTATGGTACAAGAAGGTATAGTATAGGGGCACCGGGTTTCGATAAAAGATATTGAGGTAGACTGAGCTAAAGTAGATGTGATTGCAAGGTTTCCTTTACCAACATCCGTCAAGACCATTAGAAGCTTTCTTGGACATACCGGTTTTTACCGGAGGTTCATTAAAGACTTCTCCAAAATCTTAAACCCTCTCTGTAAGTTACTTGAAAAAGATCACCCCTTTGTTTTTTCTGATGAATGCAGGATTGCATGTGAGGAGCTAAAGAAGAGGTTGGTCACAGCACCCATCATCATTGCCCCCAACTAGGGGCAACTGTTTGAGCTGACGTGCGATGCAAGTGATTACGCAGTGGGGGGTAGTGCTTGACTAAAGGAAAGACAAGCTGATACATCCAATCTACTATGCTAGTAGAACATTGAGTGGAGCACAGCTGAACTACACAGTGGCAGAAAAGGAGATGCTGGAGGTAGTGTTCGCGTTCAACAAATTCATGTCCTATCTCATAGGATTCAAGGTAAGAGTATACACTGACCATGCAGCATTAAGGTACTTAATTGATAAAAAGGACTCTAAGTCGTGCCTAATTCATTGGGTGCTGCTTCTACAAGAGTTCGACCTTGAAATACGTGACCGGAAGGGCACCGAAAATCAAGTCGCTGATCATTTATCACGACTTGAAGGAGCTGAAATTGTCAAAGAGAGTGGAGAAATTCTGGAAACCTTTCCAGACGAGCAGCTGCTCACTACCACTCTCCTTGAAACACCATGGTATGCCGATTATGCAAATTACTTGGCCAGCGGTATTGTTCCTCACGACCTCTCATCGGTCCGGAGGAAAAGATTTTTTCGTGAAAGTCAGCTTTATTATTGGGATGAACCCTATTTGTTTAGGATATGTCTCGATAACATGATCCGGAGATGTGTCCCCGAGATAGAACAATCTTCTGTTTTGCAGGTGTGTCATGCTTCCGTATATGGTGGCCACTTTGGAGGAGTGCGAACAGCCGCCGAGATACTTGAGGCCCGTTTCTACTGGCCAACGGTGTTTAAAGATTGACACATGTGGGTGAAAGGATGCAACGAATGTCAACACACCGGGAACATTTCCCGGCATCATGAGATGCCAATGAAACCAATTCAACAAGTGGAAGTGTTTAATGTCTAGGGAATAGACTTCATGGGTCCCTTTGTCAGCTCATACGACAATAGGTACATACTTATAGCGGTAGACTATGTATCCAAATAGGTGGAAGCGGTAGCATTACCCACCAACGATGCTAAGGTGGTGGTTGGATTTCTGAAGAAGAACATTTTCACCTGTTTTGGGACTCCAAGGGCAATCATTAGCGATGGGGGCACTCATTTTTGCAACCGGGCATTCGAGAAATTGTTGGCCAAATATGATGTGAAGCACCGGGTGGCTACTCCATATCACCCGCAGACCAGAGGGAAAGTTGAGGTCTCCAACATGGAGATAAAGAGTGTGCTAACAAAAACAATGAATGACACGAGGACCGACTGGTCCAAGAAGCTCGATGATGCATTATGGGCATATAGGACAGCATTCAAGACACCAATCGACATGTCACCATACAAATTTGTGTTTGGGAAAGCTTGTCATCTACCCGTGGAACTAGAGCACAAAGCATGGTGGGCACTGAAACAATTAAATCTCAGCTGGGATGAAGCGGGAAAATCTAGAGTCACCGGATTGCATAAGATGGAAGAATTTCGGTATCTGGCCTTCGAAAGCATAAGACTATACAAAGAAAGGATGAAACGACTTCATGATCAGAATATCATAGAACGTAACTTTAAAACCGGGGACAAGGTACTTTTATATAACTTAAGATTACCGCTGTTCCCGGGAAAACTAAAATCAAGGTGGTGAGGCCCTTTTCGGGTAATTAAGGCATAACAATTGGGCGCTGTGGAAATTCAAACTATTGATGGCGCACGCACATTCAAAGTAAATCGACAGCGGTTGAAACTATATGTTGGCATGGATGACATCGAGGAGAAGGTGGCCCTACGGTTAGAGGAACCTCAAAGGTCTAACGAGCCTTGAAATACACTAAGTTGAGTCGTGCCGCAATGTTAAATCAGGTGCTACGTGGGAAGCAACCCACAAACTTGTTGTAAGTGTAACCATTACAATTAGTCTATAAATAATTTTAAAAACAATTCTCTGCTGCTGCCAAGCGAAAATTTCAGAGAGGCTGATTTTTCGCAGTTCATTCGCGGTCGCGAACGGATCGTGAAAAAATGGCCCCTCTGACTCTCACTGTTCACGGTCGATCCGCGAACAGACCGTGAATGACCGCAGTCAATTCTGCCCAGCGCGGAAATCAAAAATTTTAAATGGTCAAAAATATCCCCCACCCCCCTTTTTATTACCCTAAAATCTACCCCCCTTTAGTTTTTTACTATTCCCAGCCGCCCCCAACCCCTCTCCTTATCTAAAATACAATTTTCTCTCCTCTTTCTCTCTACTCCTTGTCTTCCAATCTTCTTCAAACAATCCTCCCTCACCATTTTTCTTCATCTTCTCAACTTCCAAACCATCTACTAGTAAGCTTTCTTCTTTTATCTTTCTTTTCAAGTTTTTCTCCTTATTTTTTGTAGAAGTAATTAGTTTGGATAATTGTAGTAACATACTTTAATTGTAGAAATTATAAAATATCTTACTAGTAGTTAGTAGAATCTATAAAAATTAATTTTTGTTGTAGTGTATTATAAGTATGAATGCTGTTATGGGATGTTGGTATATTTGGTGTTGTTAGGTCTCCAATGTGTTTAATTGTGTTATTTATGTTGTTTTGGAGACCCAATGTGGTGGTTGATTTATTTGGTGATTGGGTTGGCCAAGGTTGGCAAAATTATGTTGTAGTGTTTGGGTGTTGTATTTTTTAGGGAGATATTGCCCAAGTTTGTGGTTGTTTATTGTTGTGTATAATTGGAGATGGTGTAGGTTTAATTGGGTCATGTTAGATTACCACAAGAAATAAGTGTGGGGTGCATGAGGTAACTTGGTGAAATTGTTAGATAATTGGTTAATAGTAGGAGTTATGGGATGATAGCACTAAAGAAAATATTGTTGCAGTCCACGGATGGTGAAGTCTGAGTAGCCAACCGATGTACTAACGTTATGGAAATTTTTGGTTGTTTCTCTTTTGTGCAGGATTATGGCTCCTAAAAGATCCAGGAATGCAGCAAGCTCGTCTAGGTAACCGACTTATGACGAGTCTACATTCACAAGCGCGTAGGCAGAAGCTGACTTCAATGCCAAGGCTACTAAAGCTTGGGTCCAGGAGATTGAAATCGACTGGATAGCTATTCGGGCTGAATAGCGCGATATGTACGAGAAGATATGCCGCTGCAAGATGGAGTTCTGTTCGATGAACTGGCACTCGTAAACAAAATGCTGGTTAGGGAGTTCTATGCGAACGCACCCTACGGAATGACCAGAGAAGTCTTCGTCCGAGGTAAGTATGTTTGGGCTCATGTACAAACTATTAGGCGGGCTCTTAGACTGCCCGCTTTTACTGGTGACGTGGACTTGTACCACGATAGGCCTGGTGTCACTTGGGACACCTTGATTGCGGCCTTATGTGTCGATGGTTACCTAGTCTAAAGAAGAAACAAAACACGGCATACTAACAGCTTCACCCACACTGCTAAATGCTGGTTCACAATTATATGCAACCGGTTTCTGCCCTCAAGCAACACCACTGACGTGAACTTCAATAGGGCATTGCTGACATGGTGATTTGTCACCTAGCGGGACGTTGACATCGCCCGCCTGATAAGTGACGAGATGGTGCTAAGGGGACCTCTCAAGGCCAGGGGTTTATACTACCCGTCTCTTGTGACTACTCTGTGCCTCGACCATCAGACTTTGGTCCTTCCCACGGATGGTGATCTCCCTCCAAAAGCTCCATTCAGAGCTTCTCACATCCGGGTGAGTCGAGGCAATGACCCAATTCATTTTGATGTTGAGGTTGAACCTATGCCGATTGTCCAGTCCAGGCATTCGACGAACTCCGCCGGACCTTCTAGGCACGCTCATCATGGAGCGGGCATTCCTAGGTTCGAGTCTACTAGACCTATGCTTAGGTCTATGGAGGAGGAGGTTGCAGATTTACACACCTCAGTGGATGGTTTACACACGCGCTTAGACGCAATGTCACAAAGACAAGATCGGACGGAAAACAAGGTTCATGGCATGCTTTCGAGCACTGGGTCGAGCGTGTAATGTCGACCCTGCCACCGTCTCCGACTTTGAGTGAGTCCCAAGTAAGTTTTCTCGCCCTTCTGAGCTATACTTGTATTATTATGCCATGAGGACATGACATGATTTTAAGTGTGGGGTGGGAAACTTATCTTGTATATGTTGTACATATTAGTTATACTTGTAAATCATATTAGCTGGCGTGGCCCGATGATGGACACTTGGCGACGGGTTTCTTAAGGGTCTAAGTCGGAATAAAAACACAAAAAAATCAAAAAAAAATTGAAAAATCCAAAAATATGAGTAGAGGACTCTTCCTGATGACGGACTATTTGGACAAGTACTCTTGAGGGAAGTAGTCCACGTAGGAATTTTTCTTTCTTTTATTTTCTTTTTCTAGGTAGTGTATCACCTCCCCCTTGGTTTTTCTTTTGACCACAGTTCTTTTCCAAGGGTTTTTCTTGAACCAGGTTAGGTAGATTTTTCTTTTTTTTAGGATTAGAGGGCAAAGGTTAACATGTAACCCCAAGTATGCACATTAGAAAAACTAAAATGAACCTGAGAATGTATGATCTAAGCTTGATTGTAGATTCTAGGATATGCTTTAAATTGCACAATACAGCTTGCTTGAACATTGATAGGACTTTGTAAATAAACCGGATTCTAAATGAGTTGCATGCTATGTGTGTGTGAGATTTTACTTACATTATATGTTTTACATGATACCTAGAACTTGCCCTGTGTGTTTGCAAAGCAAAATAGAAGTTGTTTGGTTGTAGAGAGGATAGAGGCATTTCTTTGTGTAACCCCATAAATCAATAAGACATGAATTCACCTGTACATAATATCCTAGTTAACCCCTTTGAGCTTAAAGCCTATTATTTGATAACCCTTGAGTGTCCAGGAAAAATCGAAATCTTATATTGTCCTACTTTACCTCCTAGAAGCACTTGTGTTGTAATGAATATGCAAAAGTCTAAGTGTGGGGTGAAGGGAAGTTGAAAAAGGGAAAATCAAGAATGAATAGTATAAATTGGTGAACTGGCAAAATAATGTAAATGCGTTGCAAAGCAATGATATAAAAAAAATAGATATATCAATGTATAAATGTAAAGAAGAAAGGCCAGTTACACCAACAAAAGAAAATTGGGGATCAAAAGCAAATAAAATTGAATGAATGTTTAGGGGAGACATAAGGAAGAAAACTAAAAGGGAAGTTGTGAAAAAGAAAGAAAAGTGCTTAGGGAGGTTAGCCACTATACCCAAAAGTATCCTAACCGTTCCGTAGCCAACATCACAACCCTTAAAGACCTCTTGATCTATGATTGAATAACTCGATTAGTGGAGTATGACACTAAGGGCAAGCCTGTGGTGTGTCTGTATGCATATGAATATTCTTTGTTGAGAGTGAGTGAATTTTTCCTATATCTATAAGTTTCATGTTATAAATTGTTTATGTGTGGGAACTTCTCTTAATAAATTATGTGAGGGCATGTAACTCGGGAAGGAAAAGGTAAATTTGCAAGTCTGTGATAATAACTAGAGTAAGCAATAATGTGCTGGCATGTGAGTTTACGGTTACGGTAAGGATTATATATGTCTTAGGTTAATCATGAAAGATAGCTTTTGTGGCATATTTTGGGGGAGGCATTAATAAAATTGGCCTAAAGTGTGATTAAGGTTGCTCGAGGACGAGCAAAGGTTTAAGTGTGGGGTATTGATAATAGGTGAATTTGACTATAATTATGCCCTAAATAATCACGCTTTATTGTTGAATTGATATTGTTTATGATGACAAAATGCTTTTATTAGTGTTTTTTGGTGTGTTATAGGTACACATGAGCCATTGGAGACTAAAAGAGCCATTTTGGAGTCATAAGATGGTAAAAAGGCCAAGTGTAGAGCAAGAGTGAAGTTGTCACTAAAAACAAATAGGATGAACAATGCGAGACGTTGTTCATCCGCGGTCCATTCGCGACCGCGGACGAACCGCGAAAAAAAAGGCTCGCGGAACCTCTCAAACTTCAGAGAACATGACTGTTCGTGGTCCATCCGCGACCGCAACCGCGACCGCGAACGCTGCCAAAAATTTGAAGGCTAACTTTGTAAAAACTCAATTTTTGTAACCTAAACCCTCTATATAAGCATAGATTTTGCCCAAGAGAGGCAAGCATTGTATTATTCACTACTTTTGAAAGATAATTAGTAAGAGAGAACTCTCTCAACTTATTTTTTTCTGTTATATTGAATCTTTGATTATGAATTCAATTATTATTCTTGTTTCTTTGCTTATGAGTAGCTAATTCCTTATCTAAGGTTTTGATGGAAACTATTGAGTGATGAACTTCTAGTTTATGTGATTACAAATTGTTAGCTAGATTTCTATTTGTTCAACTTCGTTCTTGTTGTAGTTAATTGGTAGACCTCCCAATTAGTTGTGCCTATTTAGTGTGCATAACGTGGAAAAGAGTTCATATTTAGGTATATTGTTGAACAACACCACACCTAGGTTATTGGAGGAATCTATAACTTTAGGCGTAAAGGTGGGATTAGGAATAACGAAACCTTGGGTGCAATCTAAAGTGAACTATTCAAATTAAAGCTAGCTAGGGTAGCTCGGGAGAGTGCACTAGTAAATTATTGTAGTTGCTCGAGAGAGAATTACAGTACAAATAGCGTTCATGATTGATAGAATATATTTATAATTTGTATGAGCATAAACAGAAGGGATTCCATCAATACGGGAAATCAATACCTTAGCCTTTCTCTATATTCTTTACCCAACATTCAATTCTTTCATTCAAGTCTTTAATTCTTGCAAAAGTTAGTTGTTAGAAAACCTTCACAAAAATATATTCAAAATCTTGGGAACTGCCCCAGAAGTGTTCTTGGGTTGTGAAAGTTGCAGTTGATAGGTTAATTCCCTGTGGGATCGACTCTGGACTTAATTTACCGGATTATATTGACTACGACCGTTGCTTGGACATGAATCAATAATCTCCTCTATCATGTTCATTAAACGTAACTGATATGTTTAGCTTCTTAGGGTTTTCTATAAGTCAACACATGAATTTGATGTGAATATGCTTCTTTATGTATGATTTGTTAACTATGCCTAAGTCTGAAATTACAAGTTAATTAATTGGGATTCAACCATTATCAAATTTCCCTTTGAGTTTTGGTTAATTGATAAGTGATTTTTGATTGAGGCTATGTGTGCAAAATGACATAAATTGGTTGTATTTGTAAGGGATTCATATGTTTGACTATGTTAAATCCTACTGTGCTTTGTGGTATTGGTTATAGCTGTAGTAGACAAATGTGATTAGTAATCTGGCTATTATTGAAAGTGACCTAATTTGGCTATAAGTGAAATTATTTAATATTGTGTGATTAATTTGGCCACTCCTGAAACATTGGAGTGGTTAATTCTCCAAATATAAGTATAGTTAATAAAACAGGCTAGTCCTGCAATCTAATCCAATTAGTTAAGTGATAATAAAAAGCTACCTTTTAAATTAGTCTAAGACAGTTAAGTGAGGTTAAAATTGAAAGACTGTTGAGTCTAAATCTAGCCCAGTCTTAAATAATTTAGAATATAATGGCCAGTAGTTAAATAACAACTAACCTAGGATACCCTGACTATTAACAGGTCAGGTAAATAACAAATAATATAAATGGTATAAAAGGAATAAGAAATGGTATAGTTGTGGATTTAATAGAGCCTATAGGGACAAAACAGACTTCCAGGCTTAGTATTTCTGCAATAAGGCATAAAATAAAGGGTAAAATAGACCTAATAAAAAGGCATAACTGTGAAAATCCTTAGCAAGTGAGGGCACCATAGTAATATGCTCTTACAAGAAGCAAAAAGAATTCCCTAGAACCTTCCAGCAAGGGCTGGAACGCTTTTCAAGTCTGAAATAAGGTACCAAACTGTAATTAATAAGAGAATTAAGGGGAGGGAACTTATAATATGATTTTTGAATTTCCCCCTCAAAATTTCACCTAAAACACCTATAAATAGGCTTCCTCTAAGCCTGAAAAATGGCTAGATTCTAGAAATTCAGAGAAAACATTCTGAAATACAGAGTTATATACCATAAATAGAAAGTAAAACTTCTGAGTATAGTCAAGTGCAATTCTGGAATTCAACTAGGGTCCCTGCTATTATATACTATTGGATTCTATTGGATTTCCTTCAATCATGTTGTTTGGTTTGCTTAGCTGCTGGATTTGAGGATTATACTCGATTTTGTTGTTGCTCTTCTGATGTGATTTGGTCTCTATTGATTCTGCTGTTGTGATCGCTGACTATCCTTCATCTTCATTTGCATTCTAGACTCATAAGTTTTCCTTTTGTTGAATCAGGTACACCTTTCCTATCCAAATATGTAACTGCCAACTGATTTGAGGAAATAAAATACCATGAGTTATTCAGAAGAAGTTTTTTGTTGTATTTCATGTGTTCTTAAGTTTAATCGCATGATTAGATCCTTTGTAATTTGATAGGGATATTTGTAATAATTGATACGTGTGGGACTGAGATGATATGACTGATAGTGTAATAGATAGAGCAAAGTAGAATACACGTAGACATAATCATCTTTAGGCTTAAGGTAAAAACAGGTTAATTCGTGATTTTAACTTGTCTAATTAAACTAGTTTCGTAATCTAGAAAATAATCATATTAACCTCATGAATCAGAATATGATAATTTTAAAAAATAACTAGCTTAATCATAGTCTGTTTCTTCACTTCAATTAGTTTAATAACCATTTGAAATAGTGAAAGCTAAAATCAGTTACTAGTTTGCACATTTAAGTATCATATCATTGTTCGAGATAGCGGAAATTAGTAGCTTATTGTTTAAGTTTTGTTAATAATCGATAATTATGATCCAGAATAGTATGAGTTACAATTAGTGGTTAATAATGATTCAATTCGCATAGTTAAGTAACGTATCATTGTTAAAGTAAATGAGATAGTAGTCTGTTGTTCAAGTTCAATTAGTGATAGATAATTGTGATCTAGAATTAATATTGTTAAACTTGTACTTCTATTTTCTTATGAAATAAATATCATTTGGTTTATTTTACCTACTGCTTTTTGAGCATTTGTATATTTGTTATGAAATCTCAATTCTGTTTCTTATTTCTCTCGACTTGTCTGGGCTCGATAGACGGTATGGGCCCAGTTCCAATTTGACTCATTTCTTGGTCTCTAAATAACAATTTTAACATATTCTGGTTTTCTGGAACCCAGTTATGCAAACTGGACTATTAAAATCCAGTCCATAAACATCCAGGTCTGGAAATGGAAATAATGGACCTGGACATGGTTCTGAAAATACAATACAAGTAAAATAATTAGGGAAAACCCAAAGATAGAAAATGTAGTATTTATTAGGATTGGACTTCTAAAAAACAATGGGATGAGCCTCGTATAAGAACAAAAATACGCGGGGACCCCATATGAATGATAATAAGTGAGAGACTCGGGAAGACCATTTAGCAAATTCCACGGTCTTTCCTAAAGTATAATAAGCCTTTAGACGTTATAGGTACGATTTTAAATATACATTCCTTAATATGAGTGCGCATCTAATGTGACTCAAATCTTAAATCTCGACGAAGTTGAAACGTGTTAAAGTCAAATGACGTATTGGTTGCGGTGTGACTCGAAATGCATTTTCGCGACGTCGCAAGTCATTAAAATATTAAAAATGATACATGCACATGTTGTCCGGGAGTGCCTAAAAAGTAATCAAATAAGTCAAAAATGATAGTTGAGCGACCGTGCTAAAATCACGGAATTCGGGAGTGCCTAACACCTTCTCCCGGGTTAACAGAATTCCTTATCCAGATTTCTAGTTTCGCGGACTGTTTAAACAGAGTCAATTTCCTCAGATTCGGGATTAACCGGTGACTTGGGACACCATTACCTTCCCAAGTGGCGACTCTAAAACTCTCAATAAAATCCCGTTTCGATTGTCCTTAAAGTGGAAAAACTCCTTCCTCGTTGTTATTATTGTATCCTTTCCCGGGTGTATTGATAATTAATGAGGTATACCTTATTATCCTTTTCGAGAAATAGAGGGTAGTAAAAAGGGAGGTGTGACAGCTCTGGCGACTCTGCTGGGGATAAGCAACCCAGAACTTCGGTTCCGGCTTTAAGAATTTGAGCTCGATTGAATTGTCGTTCTTGATGTTATTTGACTTCATTATATGCTTTGATCAACGTGTTACATGATTACCGCTGTGATATTACGTGGATTGTATATATAAAATTTTGTCGAAAACCCTTCTCTTCTTACCTACGGGGATGTGCTTACTAGTTGAGACTCCCCTTTCTTTTAAGTCATACCAAAATAAGAAATAGAGGCCGGATAAGTTACAAAGACGAACGACGCGCGGGTCCTCGGTACGTAGCCCCCTCCTCGATCCGAGTTGTCCACTCGGGTACATGGTCTAGCACCATATGAAACAACAGGATATTGAACCTAGTTCTAGGATGATTATTTGCATCATATCTGACATAGGGGACTCAACATAGGGGTTGGGTCTGTCTAGGACAGGTGACCAGGAATATTAAAGGCCAAACATATTATATGTTGCATTTATTTGTCCTGGATCATTAAGCGGACCGGCAGAATTCCTGAAAAATAAAAAGAATGGGAAAATCTAGAATAGAAAGTATTCAAATGTTGGCGAAACTCTGTCATAATTTGAAAAGAAAACTTTGAAAAATAGGTGGAATAATACAGTTGAAATAATTGGTCACGTAAAAATCTAACCGAACTACGCAGGTTTGATTTTCGCCATTAGGTAGGATACGTAGGCAACCCTCGACGGGTCCAACCACCCTTTTAGAAAATGACCAAAAATATCAAATTTTATTTTTTCAATAAATCAAAGTGACTGCTATTTTTGGAAATAGCCGAATGTTCCGAAAGGACGCCGGAAGGCTATTTTTGCAAAAACGACCAATTTGAAGTCATGTCTTTTTCTTTTCAAATAAATAGCTCGAAAAAGCTAATTCTTTCAAAAATGAAAATTGTCTTTGAAAAATATTTTCCTTTTTCTGAATAAAATCATTAATAAATGTGCAGGATGAGCACAGTACAAAATTAACCCTTTGCTTTAATGAACAAAATTCCTTTGGAGTTGAGGTTATGGTGGAACGATCCGGGTCAAGAGGGACAGGTTTGGGTCAACCGATATCTAAAAGATCTTACTGGGTTGATGGACATAATACCCCGTGGTGATATTATTCAGGCTCTCGTCGCTTGTTGGGATCCAGTGCATAATGTACTACACTTCTCAGATTTTCAGCTCACTCCTACATTAGAAGAAATTGCTTATTACATCAGGAAAGGCGAGGTTCCCCTAAAGGATAAATACCCGGTGGCTCCGAGGGCAATTACAGTGCACAGATTCCTCGATTCCCTGAAAATCGCCAGGAATGTTCATAATAAAGACTTGGCTCATGGATTTTGTACTTTGAGTTTCATCTACCGCAGATATGGTCATATCGGGGGATTTAATGACCCTACAAACAAGCTCTGTAGTAAATCTAACCGAGTCAAGTGGGAAGAGCACAGGCGATTCGCCTTTATAGTGGCATTTCTGGGATTAATCATATTCCCGAGGAAAGATGAAAATATTGATATAAGGGTTGCCGGGGTTGCCAGTACTCTTTTTGTGCAAGATAAGAGCACACTGGCACGAATGATTGTAGCTGATATCTTCCGTGCCCTCGCATCCTGTAAAGCAGGGCATGGCTTCTTTGAGGGATGCAATTTGCTTCTCCAGATGTAGTTGATAGAATATTTGTGTCGTCACCCTCTGTTCTCGAGTTTTGGGTCGTCTGAAAAGACGTGCATTGAAGAGTTTTATATGAGAACAAAAGAAGTTAAGTTGCCAGAAGGAGCAAAAGGTTGGACTACATACTTGCGATCGTTGACTGCTAGCCAAATTGACTGGGCATACGGATGGTTGCCCCTCAACGAGGTGATATACATGCCAATAGAAGGGTCACATTTCTTGATAATGGGTCTTAAAAGAATTCAACCTTATGCACTGTATAGGGTACTACGGCAGCTTGGGAGATATCAGGTTATACAAAAAGACGGGACCTTAGCTTACAAGCTGTAGAAATCAGTACGGACGGACAATTCCAGGAAGCAAAGATTCGACAGATTTGGAATGAATGTCAATGCTTGCGATTAGACACTTTTGTAGGAAACCGAGCTAGAGGGGAAGTATCACCAGGGTATGTTGCATGGTATCGCCAGGATGTCGAGCATGATAGACCAATGAAGAGGCCTTATATTCAAGAATTGGCCGAGCAGTCTAAGGAACACAAAGATTGGGTGGCCAATGAAAATGAGTACCGAGCCAAAATCAGCTTGTTAGAGAAACAATTCCAAGACCTCAAATTCGAGAGCAGCATACAGGCGGCATCCGATGAGGGAGAAAAGAAGCATCTGAGAAAAGAGAATGAAATCCTGAAGGCTCAAATTGCAAAGATAAAAACCACAGCCAAAACCCCAGTTCGCCTAGCCCGAGATGAAAAATTGATTGAAAATCTTCGGTGCAAAGTGAATGACTATAGCTTTGATCTTGATAAAGCTGAAAAGGAGTTAGTCGGGGTTCAGAAACAACTGGCCAGAAATGCTGAGGAAAGAGTTCGAATGGTTCAGCAATTACAAGATGAACATAAGGTTGAGGTTGCCCGATTGAGAAAGAAAATCATTACAGCCGAAGTCAAAACTAGCAAACAAACCAAAGAGTTTGAAGTAGAGAGAGAACATTGCTACATGGCTATGGCTCGATTAGACTTGGAGCTACAACAACTACAAAAGGAGAACCAGCAAACCTTAGATGCTCGTGCCAAACAGATTGGTAGGTTGCTTTAGGAAAAAGGGGTCATCGGGGAAAGAATCGTCAACATTGCTTAGTACATCACAAGGAAATTCCAATTGTGTGAAGATATGTCCCAATCAACATTCACATCAGTAGTAAAGTTCTTTGTAAAGCAAGTAATGACCGACCTGGACAAACTCCAAAGTGGATTAGCATATAGGCCCGCGGCAAGACCAAACGATGTCTCGCGGGCACTAGGAGCTTTAATGTATTCATAGGGCATGCATTTTGTATTTGTAATTTTCTTTTGCATTTGTAGTACAACATCATTTGTAACCGATGTTTCGAGTATCAATGAAAAATTCAAAAGAAGTTGTTGTTAGTTTCTTTCCCTTTTATACAAGTTGTCTGGGTGATAGGAAAACATGTAGGAACGAAAAAACAAAAATGAAAAAAAAATGGAAAAGAAAAGAAGAAAACAAGAAAATAAAACAAACAGAAAAGCAATGAAAACAGAGGTGAAAATAAAATTGATGGTTCAAAGAGGAATAATGCCGAGATGATGCATAATGACTAGGCAAAAGTTGTGATTTTTAATTGTGATATTTTACCCCTTATGAGGTAACTATTAACGAGTTTTGTTGTTGATGAGTATCGGATTTTCAGTTGGCAACTGGCATTCTGGCACATCACAGCTACAATACACGTTCAAAAGCTATGAATAAAGCAGTGACTAAGGAGATCGAGCCCACTATTATAGATCCAGTACATGAGGAAGAAGTTGTGGACGTTGCTAGTATGAAAGAAGAGATGTACAAATTAAGACAGCAAATGTCGGAGATGTACCAGGCCTGGTCTAGGGGTAAACCTTTGCCCTCCTATCCAGCCAACCCCGCATACGTCCCTCCAACAAACCCAAATCCCGAACTACCCACTATGAATTCATCATCAACATACCCAACCTACCAATATTACTATGCTACAACTTCACAAGCACCACCACCATTGTCCAAACAAGTTCCACCACCGCCACCTCAGGTCGCTCCAGTATACGTGGCACCGCCACCCACTGCTCTACACAAATCTTCTAGCGAACCTATGTTCCATGTTTAGGACACTCATTATTATCCACCAGAACCAACATTCAGGCAACATGACTCCTACACACCGCTCATAAACATGACAGAAGAAGAAAAGCCTGTCAGAAATTTGGAACAGGAAGAGATGGCACGTAAGATGAAATGTCTTGAATAGTCCTTTCGTAACATACAATGGCTAGGAGGCCAAGTAAGTGTTGCGTATAAAGATTTATGCTTGTTTCCGGAGGTACGACTCCCTGCCATGTTAGAGTTACCCAAGTTTGATATATATGACAGTCACGGGGATCTAGTAGCCCATCTGAAGGGTTACTGTAGTAAAATGCACGGAGCAGGGGGAAGAGACGAGTTACTTATGGCTTATTTTAGCCAGAGCTTAAGCGGTTCAGCATTAGAATGGTATACTTGACAAGATCATACCAGGTGGTTCATCTGGGATGACCTAGCTCAATCATTTGCCAACCATTTCCAATACAATCTAGATATTATCCGTGACAGGCTATCATTGACTAAAATGGAGAAGAAACCCAGGGAAAGTTTCCGAGAATACATGTTCAGGTGGAGGGAGCAGGCTGCACAAGTAGACCCTCCCATGAAAGAAGCAGAAATGGTGGACTGTTTTCTACAGGCTTTGGAGCCGACTTAATGGGAAGCTTTGTAGAAGAGCGGTTGAAGACAAATAAGATCATGAGTTATTTGACTATCAAGGCCACAAACCAAGAAATACAGACTGGAACTGGAGGATCGATTGGCAAGAAGAAGAAGGAGGAAGTTGCGGTCATCGAAGGTAGATCATGGTCTCGAGGCCCCAATACATATCATCATCCACCTCGCCCATACCAACCATATCCACCAGCACCATATAATCCAGCACCACCATATTATCCTCCATCCAATCCACATTTTTCTGTCCCACATGCTCAACCTTACCCACCACCTCCACATGTATGGCGTACCGCAACTCCACAAAATCTCTACCACGTACAAAATGCCTACCCGCCTTCCAAAACATACAAAAATCCAAATCGACCCAATTTCCGTCCAGATCCAGAAGTAAGAGGAAATAGAGCCCAAAGAAAGAAAACATTTACTCTGTTAGGGGAGTCATATACCAGTCTTTTTCACCGCTTGAGAGAGCTAGGGATGTTAAGCCCTATTGAACCAAATATTCCAAACCCACCAGCCAGAAATCTAGACCAATTAGTCCGATGTGAGTATTGTTCTGAGGCACTGGGACATGATACAGAAAAGTGTTGGCATTTAAATTTCGCCATACAGGAACTTATTGATATTAGGAGGATCGAAGTGCAAGCTCCGAAAACTCCCAATATTACACAGAATCCATTGCCAGCCCATCATGAGATGCACATGATAGAGTTGGAGAAGGGAGAGAGTAGTAAGAAACCTTCTCAATCAGTGATGATGATTAAAGCTAACAACAAGGTGCAAGGGGAAGTTGAAAAGGAAAAAGCATCAGCTGAGTTACCAATGAAGAAACCATCAGTGGTTGAGCCTGTAAAGGTAGTAGTGCCGGGAGCTAAGCCTCTATTGACCGTGAAGAGAGCTTATGTGGAACCTGTGGTTATCAAACCGGTGGTGCAGATGCCAGTCTTGAACACCAGGGCCATACCGTGGAACTATGATAAAGTTACAATGATGTACAAGGGGAAGGAAGTTAAAGGAGACATCAATGAAACACATGGCCTAACTCGTTCTGGGCGATGCTTTTCCCTGGAAGAGTTAATGAAGACAAAAGTGGTAAAGGAGAACCCGACTCATGTGAAGAAGGTAGTTACTGAAGAGGAAGCGGAAGAGTTCTTGAAAAAGATGAAGGCTCAGGACTATTCAATAGTGGAGCAATTGAGAAAAACGCTCGCGCAGATTTCATTGTTATCATTGCTAATTCATTATGAAGAGCACAGGAAGGCGTTGATGAAAATTTTGAATGAAGCATATGTGCCTGAGAAGATTTCAGTATGCCATTTGGAGAAAATCACGAATAAGATCTTTGAGACAAACAAGATAACATTTTATGATAATGAGTTGCCGTTTGAAGGAACGGAGCATAACAAAGCACTATATCTGACAGTCAAGTGTGAAGAATCTGTAGTTACCCATGTTCTGGTGGACAACGGGTCAAGTGTCAATATTTTCCCACTCTCAACCTTGGGAAAGTTGAAGGTCAATCCAGATAGAATCCATCGGAACAATGTATGTGTACGGGGTTTTGATGGAGGTGGCAAAAATACTGTAGGGGATATTGTACTGGAGATTACTATTGGACCGGTGGACTACACTATGGAGTTCCAGGTGCTAGATGTGGCTATTTATTACAATCTTTTATTGGGACGTCCGTCGATCCATGCAGCGAAAGTTGTGACATCCTCTCTGCATCAGATGGTAAAATTTGAATGGGAACAACAGGAGATGATAGTGCTTGGAGAAGATGATGTCTGCAATATATCACACCGTTCGAATAAATTGAAGGAGATAAAGGCCCGTGGGTATATCAAGTCATGGACACTGTGGTAGTAAATAAAATATCCGAGAGGGGAAACATACCAATTCCCACAGTGGCTCCAATAGCAGTGATGATGGCCAAGGAAATGATAAGAAATGGGTTTTCGCCGGGGAAGGCTTAGGGGTAACTCTACAAGGTATAACACAGCCAATCCATTTGCCGGGCAGTAATGACACTTTTGGTTTTGGTTTCGAGCCAACCGTTGCCGATATCCAAAGAGCCAAGAAAATGAAAAAGAAAATTTGGTCCCTCCCAAAGCCTATTCCAAAACTATCTGATTCCTTTACTAGGCCTGGTACACGAAGACATTTGGCGACTGTTATGCCAAGTCACGCTGAAATAAAACCGGATGCGGAACTCCTAGCAAGGTTTGAGAGGCTATTTGAAGATGTGAATATGTTGGAGATGGGTGAGGGAACAAGTAAAATGGATGTTCAGTTCGTGGGACCCTGCATTGCTCTTAATAATTTGGAGGCTACTCCTCTTCCGATCAGGAGGGAGTTGTGGTAGTTAGCTTTAAATATTTTATTTCCCCAAAAGTTGTCTTGTTTTGTAATCCCACACCCCATCAAAAACAAATGTATCCAATGCTTTTTACCTTTTTTGAAAAATCAATGAAATGCAATTTCTTTCTTTCTTCCATTTTTGCCTTATTTTATTTTTCTTCTTTTGTACAGCTCAATATTTGCCTGATTCCAATGATATGTCATGCATGAAGGATTCCCGGTCCAGTCTTGATAATCGAATAGTTTTACAGGAAAGTGAAAGTGAACATGAAGTAGAATATGAGGATGAGGAAATACTCGAGGAAATCAGTAAAGATTTGAATCATTATGAGGAAAAACCCAAACCAAACTTAAACGATACAGAATTTATTAATCTGGGAAGTGAGGAGAATTTTCGGGAAACAAAGATCAGTGTGCATTTAGAGGCTTCCCTCAGAGAAGATCTAATCAAATTGTTACATGAGTACAAGGACATATTTGTTTGGTCTTATGATGACATGCCCGGACTCAATATTGATCTGGTGGTACATAAATTGCCTATTTATCCGGAATGCTGGCCGGTAAAACAGAAGCTAAGAAAGTTTAAAATGGACATCAGTGTGAAAATAAAAGAATAAGTTAATAAGCAATTCGAGGCGACGGTCATACGGGTCACTAAATATTCCACCTGGTTAGCTAATATTGTGCCAGTTCCGAAGAAGGATGGAAAAACCAGGGTGTGCGTTGATTACAGGGACCTTAATAAAGCTAGTCCAAAGGATGATTTTCCATTGCCAAATATCCATATACTGATAGACAATTGCGCCAAACATGAAATTGGCTCTTTTGTGGACTGTTATGTGGGTTATCACCAGATCTTGATGGACAAAGAAGATGTAGAAATGATAGCCTTTATCACGCCTTGGGGAACATATTAATATAGGGTGATGCCGTTTGGGTTGAAAAATGTCGGGGCTACATACATGAGGGAAATGACCACTATGTTTCATGACATGATGCACCGAGAGATCGAAGTATATGTGGACGATGTCATCATTAAGTCCAAAAAGCAGTGGGACTATGTCAAAGATTTGAGAAAGTTTTTCCAGAGGCTCCGAAGATATAATCTCAAGCTCAATCCAGCAAAGTGTGCTTTCGGGGTGCCTTCAAGAAAGTTACTAGGGTTTATAGTAAGCCGACATGGTATTGAATTGGATCCGTCAAAGATAAAAGCAATCCATAATTTGCCTCCCCCGAAGAAAAAGAAAGAAGTGATGAGTTTATTGGGCAAGTTGAATTATATCAGCAGATTTATTGCCCAGCTGACGTCAACTTGTGAGCCCATTTTCAAATTATTGAAGAAAGATGTTGCGGTAAATTGGACTGATGAATGACAAGAAGCCTTTGACAAGATTAAGGAATATTTGGCCAATCCTCCAGTATTATTTCCTCCAGAACCGAGAAGACCTCTGATCTGTATTTGACTATGCTAGATAATTCTTTTGGCTGTGTACTAGGGCAGCATGACGAGACAGGAAAGAAAGAGCAAGCGATATATTACCTCAGTAAAAAGTTCACATCTTATGAGGTAAAATACACTCAATTGGAGAGAACGTGTTGTGCTCTAACGTGGGTTGCTCAAAAACTAAAACATTACCTGTTAGCTTATACCACATATTTGATATCACGGTTGGATCCATTGAAGTATATATTTCAGAAGCCTATGCCTACAGGAAGACTTGCTAAATGGCAAATTCTGCTCACAGAATTTGACATCATCTATGTAACACGTATGGTAATGAAGGCGCAAGCAGTTGCAGATCATTTAGCAGAAAATCCAGTGGATGATGAGTATGAGCCGTTGAAAACATATTTCCCTGATGAGGAGGCAATGAATGTTGAAGAGGTAGAGCAAGATGATAAGCCAGGCTGGAGAATGTACTTCGATGGAGCCGCCAACAGTAAGGGAGTTGGAATTGGAGTAGTGCTTATTTCAGAAACGAGTCAGCATTATCCCGTTACCGCTCAGCTTTGATTTTTCTGCACTAACAACATGGCCAAATATGAAGCATGCATATTGGTACTGAGGATGGCAATAGATATGGGTGTTCAAGAGATTTTGGTCATGGGTGACTCAGACCTCTTGATACATCAGATTCAGGGAGAATGGGAAACAAGATATTTAAAGTTGATACTTTATCGACAATGTGTGCATGAACTATCCCAAAGATTTCAATCTATAGAGTTCAAACACATCCCAAGAATGCACAATGAAGTAGCAGATGATTTGGCCATATTATCCTCCATGTTGCATCATCCAGATAAAGCTTATGTAGATCCATTACAGATACAAGTGCGTGATCAAAATGCTTATTGTTTTGCCGTGGAAGAAGAACTTGATGGTGAGCCGTGGTATTATGATATCAAAGAATATTTGAGGATAGGAGGATACCCAGAACAAGCCACTAGAGACCAGAAAAGAGCTATAAGGCGATTGGCAAATGGATTTTTCTTCAGTGGAGGGGTTGTATACAAAAGAACACCAGATTTGGGGCTATTGAGATTCATAAATGCGCAGCAAGCTGACAAAATTATGGCTAAGGTACATGCGGGAGCTTGCGAACCTCATATGAGCGGATACATTTTAGCCAAGAAAATACTGAGAGCAGGATATTATTGGCTCACCGTGGAGTGTGATTGTATTAGATATGTGAGGAAATGCCATCAATGTCAAATACACGAAGATTTGATTCACTCTCCACCCTATGAGTTGCATACGATGTCTGCACCGTGGCCATTCGTTGACTGGGGCATGGATGTCATCAAACCAATAGAGCCTGCAGCATCTAATGGGCATAGATTTATCTTGGTCGGGATTGATTATTTCACCAAATAGGTGGAGGCAAAGACATTTAAGGCAGTGACAAAGAAGGCGGTGGTGAATTTCGTGCATACAAATATTATTTGTCGCTTTGGAATTCCTAAAGTGATTATCACAGACAATGGTGCAAATCTGAACAGTCACCTCATGGCAGAAAGATGTCAAAAGTTCAAAATCCTGGATCGGAACTCTACACCTTACAGGCCGAAAGCGAATGGAGCGCTAGAAGCTACGAATAAGAATATAAAGAAGATTCTCAGAAAATGGTGGAAGAGTCAAGGCAATGGCATGAAAAATTACTGTTCGCTCTTATGGGTTATCGTACAACTGTACGTACTTCAATCGGTGCCACACCTTACTCGTTGGTATATGGAACAGAGGCATTCATACCCATAGAAATTGAGATACCATCTCTTCGAATCATAGCTGAGGCTGAAATCGATGATGATGAATGGGTAAAGGCCTGGTTAGAACAATTGAATTTGATTGATGAAAAGAGGTTAGCAGCGGTTTGCCATGGACAATTATATTAGCGGAGAATGGTCAGAGCATACAATAAGAAAGTACATCCACAAAAATTTGAAGTGGGACAGTTGGTACTAAGTCGTATTTTGCCTCATTGGGCTGAAGTGAAAGGAAAATGTGCACCGAATTGGCAAGGACCGTTCATGGTATCATGGATATTATCCAATGGAGTTCATTATTTGACAGATGTTGAAGGAAAATATGTAGAGACTACTATCAACTCAGATGCAGTCAAGAGATATTATGTATGATTCCTTTTTCATTTGTATAATTTTATTTGTCATAATTTTGGAATTGAAATGATGAAGGCATTTTATTCTCTATCCAAACGCTTTATCCATTGACATCCCCATTGAGCCTTATTTATTTTATTCTTTTCATACCCCTCTCTCGGAATCATCCATGATACAAGAAAAAGAAAAATGAAAAATGATGATGAAAAAAAATGTAAACAAAAGAAAATGCACACAAAAGACAAACGAAAGTTGGGAAAAGTCAAGACGCAACAATGAATGTGAACGTAGTTCGAACTACGTTTTGACTTGAACCTGAAATGGTACGTAGGAAGCCTCATTAAGGTTCAGTCATGATAAAAATAAAATCCAAGATTCCCCAAATATTGAAACTGGGGCAGAAGTTATGTTCGTGATTCCGAGACTTGTAAATATTTCTTGAACCCTCGTTAAATTTTGAGCCTTTTATACCCTTCTTTCTGAACCCATCCAAAAGCCACATGACAGTCCAAAAAAATACCTTGTAATCAATTTCAAGAAAATGACGATACAACGAGAATAAGGAGAAACAGGGCATGGACAGTACCCGGTGATTCAGAAATCAAAAGAATAAAAAGAAAAATAAAAAAATGAGAGAGTCTTATTGGTGAAAACCTTAATCGGCACCGTAAGGCGATTGTGAGATTGTGAGAATAAAAAATGAGAGAGTCTTATTGGTAAAAATAGTAACTAGTACCGTAAGGAAATTGTGAGATTAGAGAAGAAATGAGAGAGTCTTATTGGTGAAAACCTTGACCGGTACCATAAGGCGAATGTGAGGACTATTTTGTTTAAAGAGGAAAAACAACAAAAATAAGATTCGCTTGGGTTGAAGAAAAAGATTGAGTTAAGATAATGACAATTCGATTGGACAGACTGGGTCGAAATTTAAATACTTGGCATGGTCAGAGGAATCAGCCGTCATACCCAGATAAGTTCTGTCTCTACTCCAAAATATCCTTACCCTTTTCAAATTCGATTTTTCTGCATTTCATTGATCGAAAACCAGTTACCCATTGAAAGCTAACTACCAACTTCTCATGATAAGAGGCATAATAACACTGGGTCGGAGAGAAAATAAAAGAAAAACAAACAAAGAAGGATGGCAATCAAAGCCAAAGAAAAATAAAAAGAAAAGAAACAAAAAAAAGGCAAAAGGTAGAAAGGAGATTACAGAGAAAAAGTTGAAGAAATATGCAAAGGGCTGCATAGCATAACAAAGCAAGAAGAGGCAGGCAATGGAAGCAAAGTCAACCCAATGACAGTTACCAACATTTTATAACTAATAAAATTGTTCGTTGATTTAGACAGGAATAAAAAAATTCAAATTCTCACTAATCACTTTAAAGTGAATGTGACCAATATGGAAGAAGAAAAACACAAAAAATAAATACAGCAATAAAAGGAGAAATCCGTAGAGGAGGACTTATTTAGTCAACAAGAAACCTACCCAAACAGCAAGGGAGGTATTGTATTTTCTAAACCACACCCCAATTATCAAACTGAGGGAATATTTTCTGCATTTTCATTTTCATGCATCAGGCGCCCACCTGGATAACAAGGGAATATATTTCTGCATTTTAATTTCTGCATTAGGCGCCCACCTGGATAACAAGGGAATATCTTTCTGCATCAGGCGCCCACCTGGATAACAATGAAATATTTTCTGCATTTTCATTTCTGCATCAGGTGCCCACTGGATAACAAGGGATTATTTTCTGCATTTTCATTTCTGCATCAGGCGTCCACATAATCCGCATGAACAATTACAATTACCAATTATAACGCCTCATTAATATCATAATTGTCACGACCCAAATCCGGTCGTGATGGCACCCAACAATTTAGCTAGGCCAGCCAGACCAACAATTATTTTTCACAGATAAATACCAGTCCCAAATGGACAACTCAAAGGAACATATGAGTCAAAGAACTCCAATAATAATAAAAATGAACAAAGTATTGAGAAGTGCGAAAGCAACCGACACTCCCAAAGATCCGGAATCACAAGTCTAGAGCCTCTAACAAAACCCAACAAAAGTAGAGAATACTGTATGGAAATACTCAAGTCTGAATATAAAATAACAACTGAAAAGAGGAAGAGAAGCTAGGTTCTGCGAACGTCGGCAGCTACCTCAGCAACTCGGTATGACTCTGCAAAAGCTGGAAATGCTCGTCTACTGCTCCTGAGTACCTGAGTCTGCACACAAAAGGTACGGGGAGTAGGGGTGAGTACTAAGTACTCAGTGAGAAATAAATATATAAAAGCTGCTGAAAGTAGGAAATCCACAAAATACCACAATATGAAGCTAAACTACAGTCTGATCCTCCTACGAACTAGCACCAACAGTACAATACAGCTACCACAGAATAATTCAACAGATAAATATGCAATGCAATACACATAACCACTACGGCGTGTAGCCCGATCCATTTAATGTCGACGGCGCTCACTGGGGGTGTGTACAGACTCCGGAAGGGCTCCTACAGCCCAAGCGCAAATACCGCTGCGGCGTGCAGCCCGATCCTCATATCATAATAACCGCTGTGGCGTGCAGCCCGATCCATCCTCAGTCCACAATAATCAGATAAGTCACAAAACAGCTCAATTTACTTATTTCCAGATTCGAGTTCATAATTTATGAATAATACTTTGACTTTTATTTAATTTTTGCAAAACCGGTGACTTAGCATTTCAATACTGTGATTTCAAATTCTAGGACTGAGATCAGTGATTAAGCAAGTATAGCTATCACATATATATTATCCCATAGGGATACTACATGTCGGCACAAGGCCCCAA
>JASVEL010008832.1:0-149904 GCA_032618575.1 Nicotiana noctiflora
TAAATCATTCAATAAAAAACAAAATTCAAATCCAGTAAATGGGTATGTCCAGAAATGAAAAAAAATCTGACCTTTACATAAAACTTCCAAAAATTTAAAGAATACTAGAGAAATTGCATGATGGGGATGAAGCTTATTACCTCATAATATCTTGAACTATCTCTACCAGTAGATCAAGAAAACAACTGAACCATCTAATAATTATATAAATGTTAACTTTATATTCAAAAACAAGTTGATAAAACAAACAAAAAGATGAGTTGGAAGATAGTGACAAAGCATAAAGATCCATTAACTTGGTATATTGGATATTTTAGGGAAATGAAATTTGAGTCTTAATGAGACTCAATAGAACTTAGCAGAAATGAAGTTCCCAGGGAATTCGTTTAGTGAATTTCTGGCTAGCATTTATAATTATTTTTAGGCTATGACTTGTATAGGTCAATTCGTGGGCTACCAGATGCTATTAGTTTCTACCTCCTTCAAGTCGTGATAAGTGATCAGCGACTTGATTCTCAGTGCCCTTACGGTCATAAATTTCAAGATCAAACTCATGCAGAAGCAGCACCCAATGAATTAGGCGCGTCTTACAGTCCTTCTTTTCAATTAAATACCTCAGTGTTGCATGGTCTGTGTATACTATTACCTTTGATCCTATGAGATAGGACCTGAACTTGTCGAACACAAACACTACCGCTAACGGAACGGCAATGCATGGCCATGGCACGGGTTAGGACGTGGCAGGCCATGATTGGCCACGGCCATGGCCCGGGTCAGAACGTGGCAGGCCATGGCAGGTCGTGGCAGTGATGGGCCAAAAATGAAGTTTGCTCAAAATAAAATAGTAACAACAAGTAATATCAACAACAAGATAATAAGAACCGAGTAATAAAGTAACGGGATAATAAGAAAACAAACAATATCAAAAGTGGGTATAGATAAAAATGTCAAAAAAAAAAGAAGATAAATTATCCATAACGTTACGGAAAACCAGAAATACATCAAAGAAATTGCACACTAAAGTACCACCATAATTGCATACAATCAAAGATCACGACAACTAGTTTAACAAATCAAACTAGCTAGCACGTCCATCTTTGAACAATCATAGTGCTTATTTCAAATTACGTTACTTTTACACATATAATGAAGGGATAATATTCTCAATTAGCAAGGCCTAGTACAGAAACAACGGCGGCGGAATCCACGGCAGTCGCCACCGGAAAATCCTTCGGTTAGACAAACGGTGGCACAGTTGCTATCTCTTGAGCATGGTCCCTTGAAACGGTGGCTTTGGGACTCACAAGTTCTTGCCTCTGCTATAGTCATTGGTCCCATCTCTGTAAAATCTCCTCAACGTTAGACGTTAGTTATTAAGTTTTTATGAAAAGGGTAGATCTAAAATTTTAATTTAATAAAAGGAAACATAAATATATATTCCTTTAATCTCAAATTATCTGAAAGTTATTGACTCGACATGAACCTCAAGAAATAATAGACCACTTGTGAAATGTGTAGTTTAAAACAAATCATAAAAATTTGTATGGCTAGAAATTATTTCATTAAGATTAATATAAGATTAATTGAGAAAAAATAGAGTGCTTTATATTTGAAAAATGTGCTCCAGCTTAGAACACAAAATAATATTATGTGGGGACGAATGTAAAGTTCAATTAATCTATTTTAGGCTCGAATTTTAGTTAAGTGTTGAAAATTAGATAATTATAAATAACTGAAATTAAATGAGTTGTAACAGAATCCTTAACACAAAACCATGATGTTCAAATCTTGAATTATGTCTCCCTTGTGGTATCTATGGCACGACAACATTGACAATTTTGATAAGTAAACCGCTAGTGGGTGCTGAGATAGACCCACTGAAATTTCACTAGTGAAGACCTCTACTATAAAACAAAATGTTTCTGAAAAACTTTCGTCTCAAAAGGACAAAAACTAAAAGGAGAAAATATGAGTATCACCGTAGACATTATAGGAAAAATAAAAAACAATATAAAATTCAGAAAAAAAATGCAAAGCAAAAACAATAGCTAGTAAATAAGTCCGACAATAAAAAAACGAAAAAAATAAATAATTTTTGATAGAAAATGTTTTATTCCCTTAATTATTAAGCTTAGAAGAGCAGCCTAAGTGGTTTTGAAATGCTTAAAATTAAAAGAAACAGTCACACACAGTGAGAGAGATAGGATTTCTGCCAGAGGAACTCAAAAAACAAAAGAATTAAATATAACAAGAGACGATGGCCAGCAAAAATTGAACTAACGAATTCACAAAACTTAGAAATCCCTTGACTACTAAGCTATACTTTTAAATTGTATCAAAGGTTATAAAAAATAAATTTTATCTTATATACATACAGCCTAATTTTCCAACAAAAAAGATTCATATATATATAAACCGCTTCTGCACCATGAATCTGTCACTGCTTCACACACACAATATTGATAGGGAAGAAGAAAAAAAACCTGTAGCCATGACAAGCAATGCTAGAAGTAACACAGTAGCAAAGAAGCGCATGGAGTTTGCCATTTTTAGTTGACAGATCTTTGAGAGCCAGAAAGAAGAAATATTTTAGTATGTGAAATCTAATGGTCCTATCTTTTCTGTGAGCTACTAATTGGCTATGGTATGGGGGTTTTATAAGTGCTTATCACTGCAACGATGACACATCTCGCTTCTTTACCGTTTGAAATAAATTACGAAAGTTTAACAAAAAAATAAAACTTTTAGAAGTTACGGTCCTAAATAAGTCAAAAGGGGTCTAGAATAATTGTATGACTATAAAATCATTTTATTAAGGATAAAATTGTAAGTTTAAGCTAAATTATTATTAAATTTAGAAATGGATCATTCTTTTTGGAATGAACCAAATTAAAAATAGACTCACATAAACTGGAACGGGGAAATAATAACGCTATTTTCTCCTTCTTTAATGTGCCGAATTATTACGGAGTTGGTTCGGAAGGTAGTAATCCATACGAATGACGTGTGGTCGCATGTCACAAAGGGTGTATCGTTTATATATTCTTTTTGGTTTGCACGCTATTATTCAGTACGAATTTATTCAGTGCACACAAATTACTCTCCCGAAGGGTAGAGATTGTGATATACGTAGTAACGATTGCGAGTTTTCCTACTTCTGAAAAAACTCAAAAAAAAAAAAAAAAAAGGAGTACTACTTTTTATCTCACTCTTTTCTTGATTTGCTGTACCAAACAAATAAACGCTCTTTTCTCTTTCTTTAATTTGCCGAATTATTTGTTTATCAATTTATGTGGTATAATTTCAATTTCAAGGGTCAACTTTATTTAATTTTAATTATGAATTTAGATATAAGTCTTCAAAAAAATTTTGCACTACATAACAAGTATTTATAGTAGTAGGCAACATTTTAAAATATTTAAACGACATATAGAAAAATTACGATAAAAAAATTCGTTATTTTGCCTTTTCTATGTTGTCTCTCCTAATTAATTTTCTTTCTCAATTTATTACAGTATTTGAACAAACATAAAATTAAATATTTAATTTTAAAAAGTTAATCCAAAGTAAATTACGCAAAAAAAGTATTTAAATTAATTATTTTAAATAATAAAATATGATATTTTTTCAGAATAAACTAAAAATGATATGGCATATAAATTAAGGTGGCGATGAGTATAAGGAAGTGGACAACATGAATTTCATTTAGGCAATCACTATGCCTACTTTAGTTGTCACATATAGTATGATGATATATTTTTAAAATGAAAGAATGTATGTGCACAAATCTAGAACATGCACTAGGTGTCATTACACCACATATTTAACTTTACACATTTATAATATAATTTCTTTTCCTTATATCTTATTGACTTATTCAGTCTAGTTTCATCCCTTTTTTTGCTTTTGCTTTTTATTGTTTTTCTTCTTATTCTTTTTTTTTTTAATTCACTTTTATCTTTTAGCATGCGTGTTAAAATATTCTCTCCGTATAACTTACGTATACAGTGAGATACACTGTTCTCACGTAATATGCAACCGATCATCCAATTCAGTCTTCCATTTACTATTATTTGTTCATTATATTAAAATATATATTTTCATTATTGCTGATTTATTTTAGTAAATTAAGAGAAAGATAAATTTTATTTTCTTGTTTTATCCTTATAATTAATTACTCATTTTTAAAATTACTTTCCAAAACATCTTGAAATGCTATCATTATTAGGGATTATATGGTTAAATATATACTACAATTATCATTTCTTAAGGGACTTGAAAAATTTAAAGTGAATAAATAAACGTGAATTGAGGAAGTAATAATCTATCAACTACAGTAGGAGTGATCTATTATGGTGCAATGGACTACTCTCGAATTCTGGCTGACATTTCCAAGGCGGATGCACGTGTAATGAAATAATGTCATGCAATATCAGTTTGTTATTTTTTTGTATCACAATGTATTAATACTTTACGAAAATAATAAGAAAAGGAAATGAAATCACTTGACAATTATTGTTATTTGGCATGTTGATTATGTTGCTAATTTTGCTCTAAGAGGTCAAATGATCAAACTTAGATCCTTTAGTTTAGCAAATATATGAAAGAGTCTTTATTGTTAAAAGTTGTAAATAGGTGAATTGAATTCAAGATCTCTTTTAACTTAAGACTCAATAAATTTAATGGATTAAGACTATTATTTATTAGTAAATATAATAATTAAAATTATTTATTCTTCGTTCTATTATAAATATTGACACTGCGTACAAAAATTTTATATACGTCCCTGAACATTTCTCTCAATCGGCGAAAGACCTACTCCCTTTAGCCTTTTAATTATTCAGTTTCTCCTCAATGAGATGATTTAGACTTATACCAATATCTATTAATTATTTTATACCACAAAGAGTCAAAAAAATTTCTTTCTTTCTTGAACTCTTTATAAAACCACAAGATTCGAATATTTTTATTTCTTTCTTAAATTCTGTACGAAATCAAATACTATCACATAAATTAAAACGGGAGTAGATAATAGACACCTATACTAAGATTTTATTGCTAAACACTTAGTTTAAATTTGAGCTCGTGATATGTTAAATTAGTGAAAAAGAAAAAGCAGAAGTTGAAAGTTGATGGTAGTACCCTACTGCTTAAGTTTTTGTAGCTTAAACACTTTGTCAGACTTTGAGAACATGTAATGTTGAATTAGTATTGTTTTTGTGTTACTATTAGGTATCCAAGTTTTGGATTGAAGGTAAATGCTTTCTTATAAATAAATATGATTAATTTTTTAATTAGGTTCCAACCTAAAATTTCTGATGAAGGACAAAGTCATTTTGCCACAAGTGTTGTTGGTGTGATGTTGAATTGGTAAAACAGAAAAAGCAGAAGATAAAAGTTGAATATAAGCTAGTACAAAATTATATACTTATGTCATATACATGAGTCATGACCAGTAATTGAATTACTATCCGACATATCCGAGGACATGACCCTTGATAGGAAAGTTTGGAGGTCTAGTATTAGGGTTGTAGGGTAGGGCCTTCTAGAATTCTTAGTACTTCTGTTAGGGGCTGAGTGGGGTTTGGTAGCGATCTCTATAGTTAATTAATGTATTGTATTGTGCCCCTTATGGTAGTAACCGATTGGTATTATTGCATGTCATTCTACTTTTGGTTTTATGTTTAGATAATTATTTATTTGATTTAGCCCGGATTTACTAACATTGTTTTGTTTTGTTGTGTTTTGTTTGTTGATTTTCTCTCTCTTTTCTGAGCCGAGGGTCGGCCGGAAACAGCCTCTCTACCCTTTCGGGTAGGGGTAAGGCTTGTGTACGTATTACCCTCTCCAGACCCCACTTTGTGGGAACATACTGGGTAGTTGTTGGTGTTGTTGTTGTTGTTGTTGGTGTGATGTTGAATTGGTAAAACAGAAAAAGCAGAAGATAAAAGTTGAATATAAGCTAGTACAAAATTATATACTTATGTCATATACATGAGTCATGACCAGTAATTGAATTACTATCCGACATATCTTTTCTGATGACTGTCCTTATCTTTAACAAAAATATTATGATAGCTAGTAACAATCAATGTCGGAAGATTTTATACGATTCTCAAGATTTGAATTTAAAATTTTGGTAGAACAAGTAATGCTAACTGCTCAAGGATTGCCACTAGTTAACATCTAATTGTATGAGTTAGTTAAACTGTTAAAAATTTCTCTATGAGTGTGTTTGAATTCGCTTCAAAGCTTGCTAAACTATCTTAAATATACTTTTAAACTAATTTTGGTGTTTAATTTATTTCAAAAATGTCACGACCCAAACCCCGCTCTGATCGTGATGACGGCTCTCGTGAAGACAAGGATAGCCAACCAATCCTATTTGCCACTTTCAAAAAATAGATAAACGTGAATAAACAATTTTAAAGATGATTAAATAATATTACTTAGCGGAAGTACAACCAAACACAATCCAAATCGGGATGTCACCAGTCACGGGCATCTAGAGGAGTCTAATTACAACCACAAGACCAGTGCTATCCATAATAGAATTTAGAAATCAAGGAAGAAATCTGGTGCCGCGAACACTGACGGTCACCTTGCTCAGCTACGAGCCTACGATAGCAAAATCTTCAATCACCTCAAAATCCGTTACCGGGTGAACAAATACATGCATTTGCATGCGAGGTGTAGGGAGTAAAGTGAGCACTCCAACTCAGTGAGTAATAAAAGTAAATAATAACGGAGCAACAACAAATCACGTAAAGCAACTAACATGTTACATAGAAGCCGGGTACAATTTTCTAAGAAAAACAGCGAAATCTATGAAATCTTTAGAAATACCTTGGCTCAACTCAAATTTCTTTTGAAAATGATCTTTTCAGTAATTTTGAAATTTCGTCGTTTTTCTTGTAAAGATAAATCTGAACGAAAATATTGTTTAAAATCTAAAAAAATACTCCATTATAATATACTAGAGTTCTAGTATAATATAATGGAGTTCTAGTACAATATAACGGTTCGGCATAATATAGCGGAGATTGGAACACTGGTGCTCCAATATCCGCGTGTTGGATTTCCAGCATAATATGCTGAAAGTTCATACACACATGCACCGATCTCCAGTATATTGGGGTGAAACTTTTTGTGTTGCAGTAAAATAGTGACTATTTTTCAATAACTTTGTAAAAGCTGGATATTTTTGAATGGCTAGTCCAAAAACTGATTAACCCGTGCTATTTTAACAAATTTTAGGTGTAGATAAGTTTTAATTGCGGTAAAGTATTGTTGTGCCTCAGTGAGTAAAGTGAGCACTCCAATTCAGTGAGTAATAAAAATAAATAATAACTGAGCAGCAACAAATCACGTAAAGCAACTAACATGTTGTATAGAAGCCGGGTACCATTTTCTGAGAAAAACTGCGAAATTTGTGAAATCTTTAGAAATACCTTGGCTCAACTCAAATTTCTTTTGAAAATGATTTTTTCAGTAATTACAAAACGATTTCAAAACAGTTAGTGCTGATAAGCACAGAAAACCTGCCCCTCGGGCACAAGTACCACGGTATAACAGATAAAAAGATAAGTAAATATGCAAGACGAGCACAACAAGGTTCGCACCTCGGGCATGATCTCAAAACAGTACCGGCCCCTCGGGCATGATTTATGTTCTTGGTCAGCCATTGTTACCTCGCCGGTCAGCCATTGTTACCTGACCAAAATGCGTGTAACAATGTCATTTCCATGAATTTCTAGATGGATTTCACAATAAGAACGAGTTTTAAGTTCAAAAATTTTACCTCCAATCGATTATCCTTGAATTCCTCTTCAATTTCCTTCAAAAAGCTCTCAAAAAGATCAACAATGGAGTAAATGAGCCCCAAAATCGCGGATAAAATATTTTAAAACATTCTGCCTAGGTCACTGTAGCTAACCCTATGTGATCGCATAGAACAAATTTCTGCCCCATGTTTAACCATATGCGATCGCATAGACTACCGTGTGATCGCATAGCACAATTACTTAACAATGTGCGATCGCAAGCCTCCCATCACGATCGCATTGAACAACCAAACAGCCCCTCAAATTCCTTCTATGTGATCGCATGACACCATATACGATCGCATAGAACAAAAATACTCTGTAATTTTTCTGCTGCATTTTACAATTCTAAACTTTCCGTTAACCATCTGAATCACCCCGAGGCCCCCGGGACCTCAACAAAAATACAAACATGATCCAATCTCCTATTCAGACTTTCTCCAATCATTAAAACATCAGGATTAACACTAAAACCATTAAATTACATCAAATCCAATCAGAAGTTCTTCAAATTCGTATGAAACTCGCATTCATTCAAAAATCCAATCAAACCACGTCCGAATGACCTGAAATTTTGCACACACATTCCAAATCACCTAAAGAAGCTATATAAACTCTCGGAATTCCATTTCGACCCTCGAATCAAAATCTCACCTATCAACCGGAAATTGCCAAAATACTAACTTCGCCAATTCAAGCCTAATTCTACATCGGACCTCCAAAATCAATTTCGATCATACTCCTAAGTCACAAATCATCATCCTAAGCTAGTCGAATCACCAAATTTCATATCCGAGTCATATAACTCGTAAGTCAACCTCCAATTAATTTTTTCAAACAAAACCTTCCTTAAGAAGACTAAGTGTCTCATTTCCTACCAAAACATATCCAAATCAACTCTAACACACCAAATACTGATAATAAAATATGAAGAAGAGTAAAATGAGGGAAACAGAACGGTTCTCATGAGACGTTGGATCAGGTCGTCACAAATAAAAATTCTAAGTCTAGTGCTTTTAAGTGAAGTATACAAAATGGGGACAAATGGAATAGCAATAGTTGTTCATATCAAAATGTATTTTCCACAATGTAATTTATAAACATATCACAAAAATTGACTTGCAGCCATATTTACTTTTCTTGCTAAATTTCCCCCTTTGTTCTCTTCTTAATTAATTAAAGGGTAAAACAATAAAAAATAGATTGATATATTTCTATTGAGCGAGTAATTGGTATTCATATTCATGTCCGGAAGAGAAACCATTCTAGTTATTCTTATTCTTATTATTATTATATGTATTTTTTTGTAAAACTATTAGTAAATATAAATGTCCATTACTTTCACTACTTTTACGCATGATGTAAAATAACCTTCCACTACACATAACTATACTAATTGCAACTCTCACACCTCAATAACTCATCCACGTGATCTTTCCCCATGATCTCAATTGTTAATGTGAATGTATAAGACAATCATTTTGTAACCTTCTATGTAATATTTTAAATAGAGACATGAAATGTGATATGCGATACACTTGAATACGTGATGAAATACGAAAGTATCTCTTCTTATCTTATACTATTACTTATCTTCTATTGTATATTGTTATTGTTTACCCGTAAAATGGTACCGTTGAATTTATACGTGGTCTATTGATAAGTGAATCGATTTGATCCTAAAGTGATAAATAAATTAAACAAAAATATAAGACTCAGCCTTGAATTTGAGATAAAACAACAGAAATCGTGGTTCCGGGAGCAGAGCTTCCAGAGGCAGTAATAACAATATGAACAAGTAAGAAAGTAAAATGTTATTGAGCTTTGGATAGAATATAGTATATGTTTGTCAAGAAAATTTGTCTTTCTTACAATGACTGTAGAGCTCACTACTTATAGTTGCACATAGGGAACTAGATCCTAGGATCAATCCCCTCTTAAATGAAAATTATGAGATCCAGTGAAGAATGTGTAACAGTAGGCAGTGAATGTCATATTCTCTGTAACGGACCATGCACTTAATGTTATAGAATATTCTTCATTAAATGCTAATGGGTGACAGGTGGTTAATTCGCCATTATAAATACCATTCTCTTTGAGATTGTTATCTTTGGACCTGATTGTCTTCTATCTTCGGCTCCACGTGCCGCTTTATCATGCGGTCATTAAATATGAACATATTTCACCCTTTACAATTACTTTAGGTGTCATGACCCAAATCTCCCTCCATAAGATGTCATGAAGGCACATAATCTCTAACACTAGGTAAGCTTAACATTTGCGGAATAACTGAAATAACAATTGAAATAACAGCTAAATCGTAGCAACAACATGTATACACACAAATAAAGCTGAAAAACTACCGCTCGGTATGTACAAGTAAATCAGCAACTCTGAGTATAAACAACTCCCAAAGACCCTATAGTCATAAGTCACAAGCTTTAAGAAATAACTCTAAATGTCTTTATACATTAGTAAGCAACCCCCACTTCCAACCGAGAGGTTGTGAGTTCGAGTCTCCCCAAGAGCAAGGTGGGAAGTTCTTGGAGGGAAGGATGCCGGGGGTCTATTTGGAAGCAGCCTCTCTACCTAGGGTAGGGGTAAGGTCTGCGTACACACTACCCTCCCCAGACCCCACTAGTGGGATTATACTGGGTTGTTGTTGTTGTTGTTGTTGTCTTTATACATTAGTATCTAGGAAAAATAAAGAAGAAACAACATAAAAGGATAGAGGGGGACTCCGAGGTCTGCGGATGCTGGCAGATATACCTTGAAGTCTCCGTAGCAGTAACACGACTCTCTACTAATAGTGGGGCTAGTATGAGGTACCTGGTTCTGCACACAAAAAATAGATAGAAGAATATCATGAGTACACCACAACGATACCCAGTAAGTGCAAAGTCTAACCTGAGTAGAGTAGTGATGAGGTTAGGTCAGGGCCCTACTGAAATATAACTATTAAGGAAGAAGATATATAATGAAAGATTGAGAATTTAACAATGAGAAATATAAAGAGGAACAACACAACAAATAGGGGTAAACAATATGGGCACTCCCGATGTATCGCCTCGTAGTCCTAAAAGTAAATACTCAATAAGGGATCTCCCGAGGTACCACCTCGTAGTCCCTAATGTAAATATATAATGGGTGATATCCCAAGGTACCACCTCGTAGTCCTAAAAGTAAATATACAATAGGAGATCTCCCGAGTAACCGCCTCATAGTCCCCAATATATTGTGGTGGAACTTTCTGTGTTACAGTAAAATAGTGACTACTTTTCAATGACTTTACAACGCTGGCTATTTTTGAATGGCTAATCCGAAAACTGACTAACCCGTGCTATTTTAACAAATATTAGGTATAGATAAGTTTTAATTGCGGTAAACTATTGTTGTGCCTCTTAGTATGTGGACAAATCTAGAAGACAAGGTGTCATTACACCACAAGTTTAACTTTTGTAGGTCAATAATGTCAAAAAAAAAAATTTATCATCATACAAATATTACCAAACATCGTACTGTCACAAATAAAACTACACTAACAATGCAAAAATGATTTACCTTTGTATAAGTTGAATTATTTATTATAGTTTTTCAAATGCACGGAAACTAACTTTACTTCGTCTAGCTTCATCCTCTTTTTTACTTTTTCCCTTTTCTTATTTTTCCAATTCTTCTTCATTTTGATGAATTCCTTTTTAACTAGCATGGATTTAAAATATTCTCTCCTCGTAACTTAAGTATATACACATTATGAGATAAATGATTTCTCTGTTCGCACGTCAATCTAGTTAGGTTTCATCTGCCAGTATTTTCCTTGTCGGGGATTTTTTGTTTATATCTTTTTTGAGCATCTAATAAACTATTTTAAATTTATAAACTTTAAAGTTTTATATTCTTAGAAATTAAAAAGCATACCATTGCTAATAATCTTAACAAAAAAAGTAAATGAGAAGGATTTCATTTATATTACTACTAGAATACTAATTCATCTTTTCTGTTTCTCGCCTTTATTAATTTAATACCAAAAACCAAACAGAAATAAAAACTTTAATAAATAGAAATAGCGTAGTCAAGCCAAATACTAGAACAAAGTTTTCCTATAAAAAAATTTATTCAATCAATTTTCCATTAAAAATATAATAGACAGCTACTTACTAAGATGTTGTTGCTAAACACTTAGGTTTGAATTTGAGATTGATATGTTGAATTAGTGAAAAAGGAAAAGCACGAATATGTTGAATCAGAGTTGCAAAAAATATTCGATGTTGAATTGGTGTAGCAGAAACACGCTTAGATTCATAATTTTAAGTTTGTAAATTTTTTGAAATAAACTGTTTATATATTTCAAATGAATTTACGAACACAAATTTAGAATTTCTGTCTACAACTTTTTACTCTAGTACGAAAGTATCTGTCATAATTCATGAGTCATGAGCCATAATAATAATTAAATTATCCCACATGTCTGACGACTGTCTTTATGAGATAGCACGTACAATGTTTTGTCGGCAGCATATTTTAATAGTTTATATTTATTCCTTCACTTTTACTTGTCGAATAGTTATATTAAAAATATATTTTCGCTTTTATTTATCCACCGTAACTATAAGGACAGTCTTTTTTTCTATTTTATTTTTATTATTAATTATTTATTTTCCAAATTATTTTCTAAGTTTTTGAAAATTCTATCATTATTATGGGTAAAATTATAATTTATATATTTTATTTATTTTTTCTTAAAAGAAATACAAAATTAAAAGTGGACAACTAAAAATGAAAAAAAAAATACCTTGTAGAGATTTGAATTTAAAAGTCTGGCTCAGCAACTAACTTCTTACCATCTAATTGTGCGTCTAATAAATAAACTATTTTTTATTAAAGACAGAGCTATAATTTAAAATTAGAAGTTATGGGTTCTGAATTAGCCATCAAATTTATAGATCATTTTAATTACTATTAAATATTCTAATATTCAAACAAGATCAAAATAAGAATTATTGAATTCTTTCAAACCCATAGCTCTTAATATTTGTCACGACCCCAATCCCGGTCGTAATGGCGCCCAACACAACTGCTAGGCAAGCCCGACCATTTACCCTCTCATCCCGAGCATGAAGCTCAAATCAATCACCTCGATATTATTATCAACAATAAAGCTAAACTAAATAACCACCCAAAGATCTAGGGTCCCGCGTCTAGAGCCTCTAATGATCGGATAACAATATCTGAACAAAATACCCAAGTCTGAATAATGTATATATAAAGGAAAAAGAATGTAAATGGTCCGGCTTTCCTAACAGTTGTGTTGGGTGCCATCACGACCGGGATTGGGGTCGTGACATGGAGTGCTCGTCTATCCTTCCCGTGTGCCTGAATTTGCACACAAAGGTGCATGGAGTAGGGGTGAGTACTAAGTACTCAGTGAGTAAAAAGTATATATTAATGTCACGACCCCAAATCCACAGAATACCACAAAATGAAGCTAAACTACAGTCCGCTTCCTCCTACGAACTAGCAACAATAGTACGCTACAATTATCAATGATAATTCATAGACAAAGATGCAATGCAATGCACATAACCGCTACGCGCGTGTAGCCCGATCCATTTAACGTCGACGGCGCTCACTGGGGTGTGTACAGACTCCGGAGGGGCTCCTACAGCCCAAGCACAATACCGCTACGGCGTGCAGCCCGATCCTCATATCAACCGCCGCGGCGTGCAGCCCGATCCATCCTCAGTCCACAACATGTATATGAGTCACACAACAGCTCAACTTATTTATTTCCAGGTTTCAATTCATTTAATTATGAAAATATTTTATGCTTATTTAATTTTCCAAAACAGATGACTTAGCGTTTCAATACGGTGCTTTCAAACCAGGACTGAGATCATTGATTAAGCAATTAGAGCTATCACATATATAACCATCCCCTAGGGATACTACAGGTCGGCACAAGGCCCCAAACATGGCTTACATCCCACAAAATATATCTAACACAATGTGCGTTTCAATCGCATATAACATATTATTCACATCCAGGATGGACTAAGTCTCAATCCCCAATCACACTCAATCTCGCACCTGCCACGGGGTGCGAGCCACGCCCTACTAGCATCACAATGTGCTAAGCCGGGGTTTCGAACCCTCGGGCTACCATATACACAAACTACTCACCTCTAGCCGGTCGTGGACTCGTTCGCGATACCTTTTCCCTTCAAATTTGCTGCCTCGTGCGTCAAATCTAGTCCAAACCACAATAATAACATAAATATGGGTCAAATAAACATAACCCAATCAAAATTACTCGAAAAACGCAACAATTCACGAAGTTGGTAAAACCCGAGCCCCGGACCCACTTCTCAAAAAATTCCGAAAATCATTCCAACGGATTTCTCGTCTCACCACGAGTCCGTGCATATAAAATTTATCGAAATCGGAGTTTGAATGGCCTTTCAAAACCCAAAAATTTGTTTTCATGATTTAGGCTCCTAGTTCTTCACAAATTCTACCAATTTCAAGAATTTTGGTGTTGATTCTAACATAAAATCGTATTTTTGAGTCAAGAAACTTACCTCCAGCGATTACCCATTGATTCTCTCTTAATAATTGCCTCAAAAGCTTCTTCCCGTTCTAAAATTGGAAGAAAACTCGACCTGCTCATTATAGGTATACTGTTCACGCGTTCTACTGCTCCCAATGGATTCCTTATGAAATTCTAACGAATTTAGGCTTTTGAATAACTCAATTTGACCTTATAATGAAGGAGATATGTAGGTTTTAAGATTTGCAAATAGTGTAGGTTTTTAATACGCCGTCAGGGGCAGTTTCGTCATTAACCTAAAAATCCGGGCAACTTTAGTAAAATGGCCATAAAATCCTCATACGATGTCCAAATTCGATGATTCTTTTTGCTACGGGTCCGTAATTACTATAAGGATATAATGCTTTATTCAAAACAGTAATCAGAGCTCATGTGTTCAATATGATATCATTTATGCTTGAAGAAACGATGTCGAAGCATAAGAAAAACGAGCATAACGCAACCCAAACCTATCTGAAACTCACCCGAACTCTTCGGGACTGCATACGAACATACTAACATGCCACATATGATCATGCAAACTTAGTTTCACTCTCAAAACACCAAAACTAACATCAAAACACCAAATTTATATTGGATTCAAGCCTAAGTTCTTCTAAAACTTCCGAAACTTGCATTTGATCTGAAACCCGACATAAACACCTCCGAATGGCATGAAATTTTGCAAACATATCCAAAATCATCTAACGGAGCTACTGGAACTCTCAAAACTCCATTCCGACCCTCGGATCAAAATCTCACCTACCATCCGGAATTCGCCAAAATCCAACCTTAGCCAATTCAAGCCTAATTCTACACCGGACTTCCAAATTCAATTCTGGTTGCTCTCCTAAGTCATAAATGATCCCCTGAAACTAGTCGAATCATCAGATTTCCATTCCGAGCTGTCTAACTCACCGGTCAATATTCGGTTGACTTTTTCCAAACTATCATTTTCATAAAGAGGCATATGACCGCATTTCTATCTAAATTCCTTCCGATTTGCTTCTAACTCTCCAACACACATGTAAATTAGCCTATTGAAGTATTAAATGAAGAAAATGGGGCGATAACTCTCGTAATGACGAGTCGGGTCGTTACAATATTGTAGCTTCCCCGACCTATTTCCAACGTTCAAAAAACTCAATGGCATGCTCTTAATTAAGTGTTGAAAAGCTATATCGGCTATACTTGCACTTACTGGTGTACAATGTGAACCAGAAAAATCGCCCCAAATCGAGAAATTAAATCAAATCGATTAAAAATTCAATTAAGTTTGGTTTAATTTAATTTGATATTGAGTAAGAAATCCGAATCAAACTGACGTATAAATATCTAAATTTTATATACTTTTAAGACTTTATAAAAAAATTTTTTAAAAATAAATCTCTTATAAGATGTAATATTTAATTGAATATAAAGTGCTCCATTTGTATTAACTTTAAATAATGAGTTATACGATCACTTTTTTATCATCTCACTGAAATGCGTCAATTAATCTCTTTGTTTTTGCGTATTTATATGTCAAGATCTACTAAATTTGTATATCTTGTTTGAATTTAAAGGGGTATTTCGATAATTTAAAATTAAATAGAACACAATTTAGGTATCATATTTATTTTTATGTTTTATTATTAAATTTGATTAATTGTCAAAGTGTATATCAAGAAAAAATTATTGTGAGACGATAAAAAAGTAAACTATCATGTATTACTAAGAAAAATATCTCATAAAAATATTTTAATCTATTTAAATTACACGTTGAACAAGTTTACTGATATTGGACGGGTTATTGTCATTGTTTACATTTTTTATATATTTCAAATGATAAAGCACATTTGAACTCTTACAACAACTTGCTCTGGAACATTATGGGGATAAATCAAGAATGTGATAAGATTAAGATATTGTGGACCACTAGATATATCTCCACTATTGAAAAATTGACATCTCAAAGATTATTTAATATGTTTGGACCAAAGCCCTCTCTGACTACAATAAATTTGCAATGGAGTGATTAATACCACGCTATTACGATATTAAGTCTCGGGTTCAAATTTTGAATATGAAATATCGGAGGCGGACTGGCACTCGAAAAGTTCGATAAATTTTTTGTATATATATTTAAAAATTATAATATATTAGTAGTGACATTAAATATATAAAATAAATTTTGGTGGAATGTAAAAAGTAAACTTGTAATCTTTAAATACTGGGTTCGCATTACTTTGGACAAAGAATGCGCTATCCTTCAAAGTGAGATTTTCGGGATAAAGGCTCAAAGGATGAAAGGACCAAAAGAGGAATATTCTGGATTTTTTTTGTGTATATAGAAGGATTACCAGTTACCATTACTTATCATTAATGATTTTTGCTAGATTGAACGTAATTCTAACATTTGCATCAAAATTTGATATATTAGCTTGAAGTGCTAATCTAAGCTCTCAGTTGTACTATCAATGAACTTGTTTCTAATTATATTGAATATCTCTGAATTTTGCATATGAAACGGAGCCTTATAGTAAAGAAAAAATTTATTTATGTGTGACATATAGATTATAGGTTATAGGTTATGTGAGCACGTGACTTTTTTTATGTGTGATCTCTGTGAATTTTATGCAATTTTAATTATTTTTTTTTGTTTTGCGTGATTATTCGTAAATTAATGTGTGTGTTACGTTTGAATTTAGAATTTAATTAAATAATTTGCCTTATAAAAATTAAAATCAAAAGGTGTGTTTTTGCGTTCTAATATTTTTAGTTAAAGTTGTGTAATTTATAATTTTAATTGGTATTCAATTTTTATTTGTTAGTAGAACCTAGTTAGAATTTTTGTAAATTAAATTGATTTTGTAGTTTATTTAGAATTCATGTTTGTTAGAAGTAAAAAGGAAAAAATAATGATGAAAAGAGAAGGTAAATGGACTTCATTAGCCCAAAATCGGATAAACCCAGGCCCAAAACGCCCCAAATCCACCCCGAACCGAATGAAATAGGCCCAAATTACACCTCCTAAACCCGAATCGACCCAGTAACCCGCCCCAACCTTCACTAAACGACCCCGTTTGCAAATAATATGCTTGATCTTAGCCGTTGGATGTTATAATCCAACGGCTCAGATTAAATGTTTGATTGTAATATGCCAAATACCCCCAAGACCCTATCCCCCCCGCCTCATTACTCAAACAACCCATCCCCTTTCGTCTCCAGAAGAACAGAAAACCAAACGATCCTAAAATACCCTACCCGCCGCCGTGAACCACAGCCCTTAACCCGGTGGCAACCTTGTCGATGGCCACAAAACTAACACCATTGAACCACCATAACTCCCTCTCTCCAAAGCCACGCTCCGTTAACCTTGAATCACCCTCGGCCGCTTCGAATCTTCATTTGAAGATTCGAGCAAAGTATGAATCCGCTCCAATCAAGTCCAAACTCACCCAAACACTCCCATGACCTTCCTAATCTCCACACCACCATTGGTCCGGCCGGAATTAGTCGAGCCCCAAATCCGAACCAATAACCCTGAAATACCAAATTGGGGATTCCGCCTAAAATTGAACGAAATTGAAGTTTAATAGACTTTAATTGAGACATTTTCATTTGAAAACATCTCAATTAAAGTCCGTTCGACTTCAAAATTGTAATTTCAAGTCTCAAGCCTTTCGATTCCGAATTTCTATCCTTTAAGGTATTTTCTTTTCCTCCTTCTTTTCTGTTTATATATTTGTTTTCGTACTCGTTGTTTAAGTATAAGTTGTTTATCATTTTTCTTTGTCGATTAATTTTCTCTGTTTCTTCTATCTAAGACCTTCTTTTTGGTCATTTGGATATTTCTGTTATTTGTTAATTAGGTTGTAATACATGTTCGATTCGACTGATAATCGTCGAATAGTAAGTTTCGTATTCCCTTTGATTTTGCCCGATCCTGTGGATCACTGCCAACATAATTATGATCATGTATTGTGTTATAATCGTAGTCGTAAATGCTGTCGATCAGTCATATTATATATGTTAGAACAAAATAGTAACACTGTTAACAGTGATTTGAAGTTTGCTGTAATTCATTTGTTCTGTTTTAAGTTGATTATGAATTGGATATAGCCGTTTTAGATTTTAGTTTAAAAGCCAACAGATAGGGATCAAAAGTGCAGTGCACATGTTTAAAGTCAGGGGAACCTGTTTTACAGAAGAATAGGCATTACATTTAAATTTCAGAATGGTTTTTAAAATAGAAAAAGCTTTGCCTTGATGGTTTTAAATAGAATTGGCAGTCTTTATAGGTTCGATAAGATCTGAACATGGAAAAAATAAATTTCTTAATTGGTCTAGTGGCTTTAAGAGCTGAAAAGTGAAAAAAGGGGGAGTAACATGGGCTGGACAGATCTAAAACAAATTAAAAAATGGGCTGCTACTTTGGTTTTGGAGGCTATAAAAAAGGCTGAAAAACAGATTTCAAAGACATTCACTACCCTTGAGAGAACAACTTTCTTTTTCATCTACACATTCTGAAACAGATTTTCAGATACACACACATAGGGGATCACTGGAAAAAAGAGAGAGCAGGGAGAGATTTTTGGGAGAAAAGAACAGCTTCTCTGACACATTCATATCCTTGAAAAAGAAAACATGCTTTCTTTACATATTCTGAGACATAGATTTTTAGGAAGAAAAGAAAGCTTGAGAGTTTAAACCAAATCCCAAGAGTTACTCTTCTTTTAGAACTTGAAAAATACTTGAAAGATATTAGTGTGTGAACTGTAGAACCTACTGTTCTATTGAATCTCGAAGAGTAAAACTCCATTTTAAATCACTAAGCGGCATTTTAGTTCAGTTTCTGTCTGTTGCTTCTGTGGATTGCCGGTCTTTCATTGTTGAAAGTCATTTGAGCTGTTTGATTTGGAATACCCTGGTTCTTTGTCTGGTTTCAAATCTTCCTGGGTTTGCTGCATTTGTCACTGAGCTGTTGTTGATCTTTGTTTGTTGTTGCTGCTCAATATACGCTTCAACTGACTTCTCTTTCATCCTTTGAATTTCTATTTCCAGGTATTTATTTCACCTTTTAATGTACGAGAATGGCTGAACATGAAGTTGATTTACTCAAGTCGAGATTTGTCATTAGAGCAGTTGATGTTTTCTGCATTTTCGAAGCTAATTCAGTTGTGATATAACTTGTTACTCTGTTTGAATTCCATAAGGAAAAGCCAATCCGTTCAGCTTTTATTCGAGTTCAAATGTATAGATCTATCATGTGTATCTGTTGGTTTTGTTTTTAATTCTATACTAAAGAACCATGTATCCTTTTTAAATCATATTCAAATGTCAGATTTGGTATGTATATTTGCTAAATGAGTTTTACGAATCTCCTCTCTGCTAGGCTTTGAAATTCATAGTAAGTTAAAGTTAGATATTCATATGTTAGATGCTAAGAAATGATTTGGTGTTTACTGTCGAATAATTAGCCCATGCTGGAATTTTAATTAGTCGAGTTTAGCATTTTATTATTAATAACATAGATTCATTGCTTAAGTGTTTTGAAGAATCTGCCTTGTTAGTTCTGCCCAATCATCTTTTGAAATTGAGCTCGAATCCAAACAGGATGTTGAAATTTGTATATGGTAAGACTAAATCGAATAAAAAGGTGTGAAATTGTGATTTACTTGAGCAAGTAATTCTTTTATTTTAAAATAACAATTCAAATAATATTAGTAATTAACGTTAAGTTCTCAAATATTAGTGATTAACATAGCCATCCTTTAATACATTCTAACAGGTCACAGAATAAGATATCGTCTTGTATAGATATTAATTGGAAATAACCTTAACGGACTTTGTTGTAGATAAATTAATTTTTGTCTAGTCTAATAAACGCTCTAATCGACATAGGTTGAAATAAGTTGGTCCGGGCACATCTCTGATTTGCATATTCGTCAAGGGTCTGAGTCTATGTTACGACTAGATTTGCTTTTGCTTGAAAGTTAAATATACAGTTTTGAAACAATAAAACGGTTTAAATTTTAATCAAAGCACGTAATTTATAACATGTATGAAAATCAGGTATATTTAGCCATTTATGATTGTTGAAGCGACCGTGCTAGAACCACGGGATTCGGGGGTGCCTAACACATTCCCTCGGGTCAACAGAATTCCTTACTTAGAATTTCTGGTTCGCAGACTTCATTTGGAAAGTCGAAATTTTCTCGATTCGGGATTTAAATGAATTGGTGACTTGTGACACCTTAATTTATTCCAAGTGGCGACTCTGAATTAAATAAATAATCACATTTCGAATATTGTCACTTAAATTGGAAAAACTCCCTTGTGCTTCTACCCTCCGGGGTAGGGGATGCGCCAAAAGGAGGTGTGACAAGTTATAGATTCGAGTGGTGGAAACAACAACTAATGTTTATATTGGGATAAACTATTTATTACTTGGTTAGTCTATTTTATTGGAGGAGAATGTTTGGACGTGTATAAATTAAGAATGATCATTCTTTCTTATTTAGCAGCATCCACAATATAATCATACGAAGTTTGAGAGTCTTGTCTAGGGAGGGAACTTTTCTGGACAAGTGTTAGTACGCCACTTGTGTTTGCCTCTTTGTGAGGTTGTTCTCTCGATATTTTATACTCTCTTTTATATTGTGAATTGTTCATCTCCACCATAGATGTAAGTTAATTGACCGAACCACATTAAATATTTATATTTGTTTTGGTATATATTTTGTTTCTATTATCTAATTTATCTTTGTTCAAGTATTACTTATTAGTTTTCATATGATATATGATTATTTCGATCTTAATCTGCCATATCTTGAATCTTGCATGAACGTAAAATACTCAGAACACCGAGCTACCTAGCATATAACCAAATGTAGAATCTATTCAACTATACAAAGCATCGGAACTTGAAACTGTCCACTGCAATTTTTACTTAGGATAATGTTTGGTTGAGTGTATTTTTGAGAAAAGTGGGTAGATCGTGCCTAGTCAAAGTAGGTAAAAGATTCAAGTAAAAAACAAAAGAAAGAAATAAGTTGGATGACAATTGGTAGGTGACTGAAACAGTGAAATCAGAATTACAATTTACAGTAAACGTGAAATTAATTGTTAGCAACGTACTTCTGTGTGGAAAGCACAGTACGTACTTGGAAAAAGAAAACAAAAATGGGACAGTAACTATCTGGTCATGACTCATTAAACTTGTCTCTTTGAGAAATTATTGCACTTCCATTGTTATGTCCCACCACAAAAAAGTTGAAAATTCAAAAGGATCCAAGCATGTTCCCACTTGTTCTTTCCACGAAGAAATGGTCATTTGATAATTTATAATAATTAAAATAAAGAACATTTTCAGAAAGAAAAAAAAAGCTTTTTAAAACAAATGGTGTACGTATTAAGAAATTTCTAGGTTTTTGTTTTATAATTTTGGGAAAAGTGTTTGATATATCCCTTTACTATTTGTTTTATTGTTCGTTCCTGTCCCCCGTTATACTTTCCGTTCAACTTTATCCCTGTCGTCCATCAAAGTTCTATATTTGCTCCTATTTTAACGGCCGGGACACATGGCACATTCTGAATATGAAAAAGGGCCTGATATATCCCTATACTTTATTTTATTGTTCAATCATATTCCTCGTTATACTTTCCGTCCAAGTTTACCCCTGCCGTCCATCAAAGTTCTATATTTTCCCCTATTTTAACTGTCGGGATACGTGACATATTTTAGGAGAAAGAACCAGTACAAAAACAAAAAAAAAACTCCAAACCGCCCTAGAACCCATGACTTGCATGCTCATGTTTTCTCTCTTAATTTTTTTCAAACTTCTATTAAATAAAAACTTTTAATTAGTATAAGAGATTATCTTAGTCTAACAAAGAAATGATGTTCAAAGATGAGGTTCCGGCGGCGGCGTGACTTCGTGAATGGTCTTGAGTACTTGGGGGTGTATGAAATCTTACTATATTTATTTGAGCCGTAGAAATTACTTCTCCAACTTTATTGAATTGTTCGACATTAGATCCAACCTCCTACCGTTGTTTTGAGAGCGCCAGAGAAAGAATTCAATCAAGCCCGTCAAAAGTTTTAAATTTTCTGCCACACCTATTTTTATTTTTTCTTAAATAATTGATTTTAAGAAAATACACATGCAAGGAATTGTGGGCAATTTTGAGCAGTTTTGCTTTTAAAGGTGGAGTTTCATTTAATGATAACAAGAGAAGATAAAAATATAAGGGAGCGAGGAGTAAGAAAATAGACGTAAAGAAAATAATGGCGGCAACAAGTAAAGAGATGACAGAACATTGTGTCTTTGAACCTCATCTTTTTGTTAGACTAAGATAATATCTTACACGCATTAAAAGTTTTTATTTAAGAAAAGTTTGAAAAAAAATTAAGAGAGGAAAAACGAGCATGCGGGTCATGGGTTCTAGGGCGGTTTGAAGTTTTTTTTATTTTTGTATGGTTCTTTCTCCTAAAATATGTCGCGAGTCCCAGCCGTTAAAATAGGGGCAAATATAGAACTTTGATGGACGGCATGGGTAAACTTGGACGGAAAGTATAACGAGTGACAAGATTGAATAATAAAATAAAGTATGAGAATATATCAGGTCCCTTTTCATATTTAGATTATGCCACATGTCCCGGACGATAAAATAAGGGCAAATATAGAACTTTGATGGACGACAGGGGTAAACTTGAGCGGAAAGTATAATAGGAACAAGATTAAACAATAAAATAAAATAGAGGGATATATCATGCTCTTTTCGGTACAATTTTTGCAATATAATGAGAGTTTCCAATAAATTGTTCACTTTTTATATTTAATATTATATATTGTATGTTGCGGAAGCCAAATGTATATAGTGTGAATAAGTCACAACTACTATACCAAAAATTATGGCAGCCACCAAATAATAAATAAGACAATAAAGCAACAATATAAAGAACACCAGAATTTACGAGGTTCGGCTAATTTTGCCTACTCATCGGACACAACCAATATTTTATTCCACTCCAAATACAAGTGAAATAATACTAAAGAGAGAAGATACAAATGCCTTAAGAAGATAAGAAGGCAAATGAGAGGTGTGTTTCAATCCTAAACATTAGGCCTTCTTTTATAGGGGGAAATCCTCCCCAATTCTAGTTACCCACCGATGTGGGATGTGGAAGTTTGACAATTTCAACAAATCTCCACCTTGGCAAAAATTCCACATCTTCAATTTTCTCTCTATAACAATTTTTGATTGTGTCTTCATCTTCAATCGTCAGATGTTCAACAATGTTGATCAAATCCAAACAATGTTGAAACTTGATCGCAGTCACCACCTTTGTCAGCATAACAGCGGGATTTTCTGTAGTATGAATTTTCTTCACCGTGACTCCACCTTCTTCTATGATTTCTCGTACGAAGTGATACCGAACATCAATGTGCTTCGTCCTTGCATGATAAACTTGGTTCTTCGCTAATTGAATAGCACTTTGACTATCACAAAAAATTGTGATACCTTTTTGTTCAACGCCAAGCTCTTTTAGCAATCCTTGAAGCCAAATTGCCTCCTTCACAGCCTCTGTAATAGCCATGTACTCTGCCTCTGTTGTAGACAAAGCAACTGTTGACTGCAAAGTAGACTTCCAACTAACCGGTGCCTTTGCAAAAGTAAACACATAACCAGTAGTTGATCTTCGTTTGTCCAGATCACCCGCAAAATCTGAGTCACAATATCCAACTACAGACTGATTGTCTTCCTGCTCAAAAATTAACCCGACATCTACAGTATTATGAATATACCGTAGAATCCACTTCACAGCTTGCCAATGCTCCTTTCCTGGATTATGCATATATCTGCTAATAACTCCAACGACTTGTGAAATGTCAGGTCTCGTACAGACCATTGCATAAATCAAGCTACCAACAGCATTTGCGTATAGTACCTTTGACATATACTCTTGTTCAGCTTCATCCAATGGCGACATAGTAGTACTTAGCTTAAAATGGGAGCAAGTGGAGTACTAACCGGCTTAGTTTTGTCATCTATGCCAAAATGTTGTAGTACTCTCTTCAAATATTCTTTCTGAGATAAACAGAGTTTCTTTGAACGTCTATCTCTTATTATTTCCATGCCAAGAATTTTCTTCGCCTCACCCAGATCCTTCATCTCGAACTTCTTCTTCAGTTGAATCTTCAACTTATCAATTTCTTCCGAATTTTTGGAAGCTATCAACATATCATCAACATATAGGAGAAGATATATAAAGGAACCATTTTTAAGCTTGCGCAAATACACACAATGATCGTATTTGCTTCTCTTGTATCCTTGCTGCAACATAAACTTGTCAAATCGTTTGTACCATTGTCTAGAAGATTGTTTCAACCCGTACAACGATTTTTCAAGTTTGCAAACCATATTTTCTTTTCCAGCAACTTTGAATCCTTCTGGCTGAGTCATGTAGATTTCCTCCTCCAAGTTTCCATGTAAAAACGCAGTTTTTACATCCATCTGAACTAGTTCCAAATCCAACTGTGCTACCAAAGCCAACATAATTCGAATGGAGGAATGTTTTACAACTGGAGAAAATACTTCATTGTAATCAATTCCTTCCTTTTGAGCATATCCTTTGGCCACCAACCTTGCTTTGTAGCGAACATCTTCTTGGTTAGGAAATCCTTCTTTCTTTGCAAATACCCATTTGCACCCAATTGCTTTCTTTCCTTTCAGGAGATTGGCCAATCTCCATGTATGATTCTGATGAAGGGACTGTAATTCATCATTCATGGCAATCCTCCACTTATCGTCTCTTCTGAACTTTGGACTGCGTCTTTATAAGTAGTGGGAACATCATCAGCTGCAATTGCGATTGCACAAGCAACTGTCTCTATGAGACGGAGAGGTTTCGTTACTTTCCTTTTTGGCCTGCTGGTTGATATTGATTCAAGTTGTTGTTGAGGTTCCTGAGTTGGAATCTCCTCTACCGGCTCTCCTTCCAGAGGATAATCTTCATTTGTTTCCTCCTCTGCTTCTTGTGTAGGAAAAATAAATTTTCCCTCAAATTCCACCTGCTTAGAAGCACCATCATCATGTTTGGTATCTTCATTTGTTACCTTGTTTACCATAGAAGATTCATCGAAGGTAACATCCCTGCTGAATATTACTTTCTTTGTCATAGGACACCATAAACGATGTCCTTTGACTCCAGAAGTAATTCCCATAAAAATAGCCTTCTTTGCCCTTGGATCCAATTTTGACTCCGTCACACGATAATATGCAGTTGAGCCAAATACGTGCAAAGAGTCATAATCTACAGCAGGCTTTCCATACCATCTTTCAAATGGTGTCTTGCCATCAATAGCAGCAGATGGTAAGCGATTAATGAGGTGGCATGCATATGTAATTGCCTCAGCCCAAAATTCTTTGCCCAAGCCAGCATTGGACAACATACACCGTACCTTCTCCAGCAAGGTCCGGTTCATGCGTTCTGCCACTCCATTATGTTGTGGTGTATGTCTGACAGTGAAGTGTCGGACGATGCCATCATTTTCACAGACCTTATTGAAATGATCATTTTTGTATTCACCTCCATTGTCTGTGCGAATACACTTGATCCTTCTGCCCGTTTGATTCTCCACCATCGTCTTCCATTTGAGAAAAATTCCCAGCACTTCATCTTTGCTCTTTATTGCATACACCCATAATCTCCGGGAAAAATCATCAACAAAGGTCACAAAATAGTGCTTCCCACCCAATGAAGGTGTTTTGGAAGGACCTCAAACGTCAGAGTGTACATAATCCAAAATGCCTTTAGTATTATGGATTGCTGTACCAAATTTAACCCTTGTCTGTTTCCCTTTGACAGAATACTCGCAAAACTCCAAATTGCAAGCCTTTACCCATTTCAACAACCCTTGATCTGATAGAGTTTTCAAGGATTTTCCTCCAACATGTCCCAGGCGTATGTGCCATAGCGTGGTTGCTTCTGCCTCTTTATTGTCACTAGACGTCTCGCATCACTCCATTTTATGGAATAATTTTACATGTTATTGTTCTTCCGATTGGCCTTCATTACCACTAGTGCACCGGAGCATACTCTCATCACTCCATTTTCTGCAATAATTTTGAACCCTTTTGATTCCAGGGCTCCGACAGAGATGAGATTTTTCTTCAAACCCGGTACATATTGAACATCTATTAATGTTCTGATCATTCCATCATGGTTCCTTAATCGTATTGAACCAATTCCATATGAGGTAAGAGGGCTATTATCCGTTGTTTGGACGACTCCATATTCTCCTTCTTGAAAGTCCACAAACCAATCCCTGTTGGGACACATATGATAGCTACAAGCCGAATCCATCAACCATATGTCTGATGACGTTGACGGCTCCGTTGTAACTAATGAGAAATCCGAATCATCACAATCAGCAACATTTGAATCCATAATGGCCTTTCCATTGTTATGTTTGTCCTTATTATTCAACTTCGGACAGTCTTTCTTCCAGTGCCCCTTTTCTCGACAAAAGGCACATTCATCTTTGCTGGATTTAGATCTTGACTTAGATCTTCCTTTCCTTGTCCTCGTTTGATTTTGAGGACGACCCTCACGAACAGTGCTTCTCCTTCTCCGCCCTTATGTTTTTCTCGCTTTCTTTGTTCATAGTTGTATAAAGCCGAACAAACTTCTCTGAGAGAAACTTCGTCATTTCCATGGAGTAGAGTAGTTTCAAGGTGCTCGTACTCGTCAGGAAGTGACGCCAACAACATCAAGGCCAAGTCACCATCATCATAAGTTGTATCCATATTTTGCAAATCCGTGACCAACTTATTGAAACTGGTGATATGTTCATTCATCGTGGTACCAGGAACATAGGTGAAGTGAAACAGTCTCTTCTTCATGTACAATTTATTTTGATTGTTTTTCTTCAAAAATTTATCCTCCAGTGCTTTCCATAATTTACTTGCAGAAGTTTCCTTTGTGTATGGATATTTCTGCTCTCTAGCAAGGTAGGATCGAATGGTACCGTAAGCAACACGGTTGATAATTCTCCAATCTTCTTCTCCAATACCATCTGGTCTCTTTTCTTCAATAGCAAGATCTAGCCCTTGTTGAAAAAGGACATCTAGAACCTCGCCTTGCCACATCCCAAAATGTCCGGACCCGTCAAAAATTTCTACCGCAAATTTCGCATTTGACACAATTCTCGTCATAAGCGAAGATGCCAATGATGACGTATTGCTGACACTTGATGTAGATTCTTCTTGTTTATTGTCTCCCATCTTTGACACAAATATTATTTAATACTCACCTCGCACTATGTAGTTCCACTCTTACTCACCTCGATCTCTTTATGGGTTTAGTTGGAACTCAAAAGTTACACACGATAGAAGCGGTCCACATATCACAATGCTTAAGGAATACATTTCCAATGTAACCTTAGTTATCTTTCATGCAAACGTGCTTTTTGTTGCGCAAGCCAAATGTATATAGTGTGAATAAGTCACAACTACTATACCAAAAATTATAGCAGCCACCAAATAATAAATAAGACAATAAAAGCAACAATATAAAGAACACCAGAATTTACGAGGTTCGGCTAATTTTGCCTACTCCTCGGACACAACCAATATTTTATTCCACTCCAAATACAAGTGAAATAATACTAAAGAGAAGATACAAATGCCTTAAGAAGATAAGAAGGCAAATGAGAGGTGTGTTTCAATCCTAAACATTAGGCCTTCTTTTATAGGGGGAAATCCTCCCCAATTCTAGTTACCCACCGATGTGGGATGTGGAAGTTTGACAATTTCAACATTGTATACTAGTAACATCAACTGCTCTTTGATTTTACTTGATTCATACCTATGACTGAGCAGAAGAGAGACGTTTTCTCAATATCTAGTGGTAATGCATGGTGGGAATTTGCACTGACATCTTCAACCACAACATAGAGGCGGATCTAAAATTTTAAGTTTGGGTGCTTAAAATCTTTTTGATGTATAGTTATTATCACTCACGTAGTATAAGTGCAACTATTTGAACATAACAATGAAAAATTATGAAGTGCTAGCTAATTTTCGGATTAATAGTTGAGAAATAGCGAGCGTTTGCAATAAAAATCAGGTCTCATGTCAACCCCTGACTGACCGGAGGCCTAAAAGCCTCAAAAAGCAGGAAGGGTATTCCGATCGACCGGGTTCTAATCTATATATATATATAAAGCAGGGAATAATAATGATGAGTTGGCACCTCTCATACACTAGGATTGCTATTTATCTTTTTTCTCACTTTTTTGGTTTTTTCTCTCATTATTTGGTTCTTTTTTTATTTTCTATAATTATGTATTTTGTAACTGACTCTAACAATCAATTACACATAACTATACTTGAAACGTTGTCATGCAAATAAATGCCGAAACGTTCTGAACAATGAAAAGGTTTATAGTAATGGTAACGGTACTTCTCTTCTACAAATTAGTTGTAATATTCCATTCATCTTCCTAATTGTCAATTCTTCGTTTTGTTTCTTTTTTAGCCGAAACTCCATAATAAACTTGCTCCTACAACTACACCTTAACTTGCATAAACAAGGCAATATATATATATATATATATATATATATATATATATATATATATGGACAAACCTCATCTATAGCAGGAGAGATAACATTGACATTCATTAGAAGCATTAATGAGCAAAAACCGTCTATACTCAAATGAGGAATTATATTATGTAGAGCTTTAGAATTCTCTCTCTTACTTTTTTTTAAGTGATAGGAATCTCTCCCTGTTGCTTTCTCACTATCAATCATGGTAAAATAATAAGGAGACAAGTTGTTTGGAACGACAAATTCAATGTATTCTTATACCAGATCGATCGCTTTGAAATCTTTTTTCCTTCTTTCTACATTTTTTTTTCAATTTATTGGCCTAGAATATTGTATTTGATGTAATTATTTTTTACCTAATTGTCTTGGGTAGTTCATTGATGTGTTTTACCAGATAAAGATTGTTTTCAAATACTATTTGTTCTCTTTTATTTCTTTGATTTGGCGGATTAATTTAATTTTCTCTATTTGTACTCTTTGGTAATTCATTCATATATTTTTAGCTGATAATCATATGTTTCTTTATTGATGTTGTTCTCTTCTATTTTATTTTAATTTGGGACCTGGAAGTACACCTTCCTGTTTTTAACTCTAATATATGAATTTTCTTGATGTGAAAGCAGGTCTGTCAAGATATTCAGTTTCTAATGTCAATTATATTGTCTTGTATTTCTTTTTAGAACAATTTACACTTCTTATTTCCTCTACTATATCAATAATAGTTAGTGCAGATATTTGAAGATAAGCTTTACCAGAAAATTAGTCTACATACTTTCAATGAAAACTATTCTAACTGTAAAAAAGATTTTCAATATCACCGAAACTTAAAAATATTAAAGTGAAAATTGTATGATAGACTCATACAATTTGTTCTTCCAATATGACTCACACAATTAATTTCTTTTAGGAAGATGTTGAAGGAGATGTGTTACAAATTCTCTTAGAGGGTTACTTTTCTCTATTTATAACACGAGTAACGCTAAAATTGAAATATAAGTAAAAATTATTATATATTTTAATATGCAGAGAATTAAAAGAACATAAAATTTGTAAGCATGAAGAACCGGTCAAAGTTTAGCAATACAAAAAGAGGGATATAACGAAAAGAATAAAAATCCGAAGAAGTTTAATATATGTATATATGTGTGTAGTTGTCCATAATTAGTGTATAATTTATATATATTTTAGGGATTATTAATATTTTTAGTCGAGCTACAAAAGTGTGTAGCTTCCCCTAAAATATAATCGTAAAGGAAAATGGGAACGTCTCTAATTGGTCTTCAAAATTGAAAAATAGATAGAGAAAGAAAAAAGAAGTAAAAAAAGACAAAAAAGGAAACGGAATAGAAACTCTTTTTTCCCCTTACTTTTGGTTTTATATTTTTAATTTCATTTTCCTCTGCTTGAATTGAAGAGAAATTATGCAAGATTATTTCACTATCTAATGAAACCAAAAAAGAACAAAATCAAGTATTTATTTCATTTAAGCTCTAATTCTAAAGAAATTTTTATATTGTTATCTTATCAATATGGAAATAATTTTATTATTCATATAATTTGAAAAAATTATCTGTTTCATACTAAAATTTAAAAATAAATATTACTTTTAAATTTTATGGTGTTTTCTGCCACCGCGCGAAGCGCGGCAAATTTCCTAGTTATTTAATATGTTTGGACCAAAGCCCTCTGTGACTACAATAACTTTGCAGTGGAGTGATTAGTACCACGCTATTATGATATTAAGTCTCGGGTTCAAATTTGGAATATGAAATATTGGAGGCGGACATGCACTCGGTAAGTTCGGTAAATTTTTTGTATATATATTAAAAATTGTGATATATTAGTAGTAACGTCAAATGTATAAAATAAATTTTGGTGAAATATGAAAAGTATACTTATAACCTTTAAATCTTGGGTTCGCCGTTACTTATCCTAAGTGATATTTCGGGATAAAGGCTCAAAGGATGAAAGGACCAAAAGAGGAATATTCTGGATTTTTTTGTGTATATAGAAGGATTACCAGTTACCAGTACTTATCATTAATGATTTTTGCTAGATTAAGGCTGTATTGAACATAATTCTTACATTTGCATCAAATTTGATATATTAGCTTGAAGTGCTAATCAAAGTTCTCAGTTATACTATCAATGAACTTGTTTCTAATTACATTGAATATCTCTGAATTTTGCATATGAAAGGGAGCCTTAGAATAAAGAAAATATTATTTCTCCGTGGCCTATAGATTATAGGTTATATGTTACAGATTCGGGTCGTGGAAATAACAATTAATGTTTATATTGGGATAAACTGTTTATTACTTGGTTAGTCTCTTTTCTTGGAGGAAAATGTTTGGACGTCTATTAATTGAGAATGATTATTTCTTCTTATTTAGCAGCATCCACAGTGTAATCATACGAAGTTTGAGAGTCTTGTCTAGGGAGGGAACTTTTCTGGACAAGTATTAGTGCGTCACTCATGTTTGCCTCTTTGTGAGGTTGTTTTCTCGATATTTTATACTCTCTTTTATATTGTGGATTGTTCATCTCTACCATAGACGTAGGTCAATTGACCGAACCACGTAAAATATTTATATTTATTTTGGTATATATTTTGTATCTATTGTCTAATTTATCTTTGTTCAAGTACTTACTTTATTAGTTTTCATATGATATCTGATTATTTCGATCTTAATTTGCCATGACTCAATTAACCTTGCATGAATGTAGAATACTCAGAAAACCGAGCTATACCTAGCATATAACCAAATGTAGAATCTATTCAACTATACAAAGCAGTGGAACTTGAAATTTTTACTTAAGATAATGTTTGGTTGAGTGTATTTTTGAGAAAAGTGGGTAGATCGTGCCTAGTCAAAGTAGGTAAAAGATTCAAGTAAAAGACAAAAGCAAGAAATAAGTTGGAGGACAATTGGTAGGTGACTGAAACAGTGAAATCAGAATTACAATTTACAGTAAACGTGAAATTAATTTTTAGCAACGTACTTCTGTATGGAATTCACAGTACGTACTTGGAAAAAGAAAACAAAAATGGGACAGTAACTAGTCTGGTCATGACTCATTAAACTTGTCTCTTTGAGAAATTATTGCACTTCCATTGTTATGTCCCACCACAAAAAAGTTGAAAATTCAAAAGGATCCAGGCATGTTCCCACTTGTTCTTTCCACGAAGAAATGGTCATTTGATGATTTATAATAATTAAAATAAAGAACATTTTCAGAAAAAAAAAAGCCTTTTAAAACAAATGGTGTACGTATTAAGAAATTTCTAGGTTTTTGTTTTACAATTTTGGGAAAAGTGCTTGATATATTCCTCTACTATTTGTTTTATTGTTCGTTCCTGTCCCCCGTTATACTTTCCGTTCAACTTTATCCCTGTCGTCCATCAAAGTTCTATATTTGCTCCTATTTTAACGGCCGGGACACATGGCACATTCTGAATATGAAAAGGGGCCTGATATATCCCTATACTTTATTTTATTGTTCAATCATATCCCTCGTTATACTTTCCGTCCAAGTTTACCCCTGCAACTGTCGGGACACGTGACATATTTTAGGAGAAAGAACCAGTACAAAAACAAAAAAAATTCCAAACCGCCCTAGAACCCATGACCTGCATGCTTATGTTTTCTCTCTTAATTTTTTTCAAACTTCTATTAAATAAAAACTTTTAATTAGTATAAGAGATTATCTTAGTCTAACAAAGAAATGATGTTCAAAGATGAGGTTCCGGCGCCGGCGTGACTTCGTGCATGGTCTTGAGTACTTGGGGGTGTACGAAATCTTGCTATATTTATTTGAGCCGTAGAAATTACTTCTCCAACTTTATTGAATTGTTCGACATTAGATCCAACCTCCTATCGTTGTTTTGAGAGCGCCAGAGAAAGAATTTCATCAAGCCCGTCAAAAGTTTTAAATTTTCTGCCACACCTATTTCAATTTTTTCTTAAATAATTGATTTTAAGAAAATACACATGCAAGGAATTGTGGGCAATTTTGAGCAGTTTTGCTTTTAAAGGTGGAGTTTCATTTAATGATAACAAGAGGAAGAAAAAAATATAAGGGAGCGAGGAGTAAGAAAATAGACGTAAAGAAAATAATGGTGGCAACAAGCAAAGAGATGACAGAACATTGTGTCTTTGAACCTCATCTTTTTGTTAGACTAAGATAATATCTTACACGCATTAAAAGTTTTTATTTAAGAAAAGTTTGAAAAAAAATTAAGAGAGGAAAAACGAGCATGCGGGTCATGGGTTCTAGGGCAGTTTGAAGTTTTTTTTTATTTTTGTATGGTTCTTTCTCCTAAAATATGTCGCGAGTCCCGGCCGTTAAAATAGGGGCAAATATAGAACTTTGATGGACGACACGGGTAAACTTGGACGGAAAGTATAACGAGTGACACGATTGAATAATAAAATAAAATATGGGAATATATCATGTCCCTTTTCATATTTAGATTATGCCACATGTCCCGGACGTTAAAATAGGGGCAAATATAGAACTTTGATGGACGACAGGGGTAAACTTGAACGGAAAGTATAACAGGGACAAGATTAAACAATAAAACAAAATAGAGAGATATATCAGACTCTTTTCGGTACAATTTTTGCAATATAATGAGAGTTTCCAATAAATTGTTCACTTTTTATATTTAATATTATATATTGTATACTAGTAACATCAACTGCTCTTTGATTTTACTTGATTCATACCTATGACTGAGCAGAAGAGAGACGTTTTCTCAATATCTAGTGGTAATGCATGGTGGGAATTTGCACTGACATCTTCAACGACAACAACAAGAGAGGCGGATCTAAAATTTTAAGTTTGGGTGCTTAAAATCTTTTTGATGTATAGTTATTATTACTCACGTAGTATAAGTGCAACTATTTGAACATAACAATGAAAAATTATGAAGTGCTAGCTAATTTTCGGATTAATAGTTGAGAAATAGCCAGCGTTTGCAATGTAATTGAAAAATAATAATTATTTTGCTGCAACACGGAAAGATCCAGCATAATATAATGCAGATTGGTACACATGTGTATGAACTTCCAACATATTACGTCAAAACTCCAGCACACGGAAGGTTCCAGCATAATATGATGGCGATTGGGGCAACTTTTTTAACCTATAGAACTCTAGTATATTATATTTGAGTTCTAGTATATTATGATGAAATTCTAGTATATAATGCTAAACTCTAGTATATTATGCTGGAAGTCCAGAATATTATGTTGGCAGTTCATATATAAAAAATTTAAACTCCATTATATTATCTAATATTATCCGAATTTTAAACAATATTTTTGTTCAAATTTATTTTTTCATGAAATATGACTAAATTTCGATTAATTTTAAAATTATGACTATTTTTCAATTAACACTTATAAATCTAACTATTTTTCAATTTCACCCTAAAAAATTTTAATGCATTTTGCCACTCCCGAGAAACAGTTCGTTTTTAGAAGAAGTATATTGGATATTTTTTTCTTTCTCTTTTTTGGCTATAGAGAATTATTTGGTAAAATAGAAAGAAAAGTAAATAAAAGAGAGGTAAAACAACATTCGGTAAAAATATAGTAGTATGGGTCAAAAAATATGCTACTCCGTACTAGATAAAATAAAAAGAAGACCTAAAAACTGAGAATTGAACTCCGCCCCTTTACGGCTTTATTTCCTTAGAGCATCTAATATCCTTCTTTGAACACAGCCGGAGCGAATTTATAGGTAAATATATGGGACAAGTAAATTATTGTTTCTTCATTAAAATAGATATTTTATTTATATATATTTTAAAATTGGTATAATACTATTTGCTCGCACTCATGCTACAAAGAGGCTAAAATGGTAACACTTAGGTTAAAACGCTTAATTATTTACCTAAAGGAGTATGGATCAAATCTCATTTAGTACTTTTTTTCCCTCATTTCTTTAATGGCGCACCTATGGTATAAAAATTCTAGTTCCGTCTCAAATCACTACATCCATCGGACCTTTTGTTTTTTGGTATTTCTAGGCCCTTGATATTAAATTCCTGAATTTTACTATATATTTACACATATCCCATGTTAAGGTTAATGGGTGCTAAAGTATCTAATTTTTGTATGTAGATTCGCTACGGGCAATAACAATAAATTAAATGTAATTATACAAGTAAAGTTTGAGAAGGATAATGTATACGTATACTTTCGGCTACCTAAAAGATGAAAAAATTGTAGCATTGCCCGACATCTTCATTAGACATTAATTAAGATATGACAAACTTGCAAACTGTCACGACCCAGATTTCCCACCATCGGGAGTTGTGATGGCGCCTACTAACGGAGCTAGACCAGCAAAACTTTAAATATTCTCTGATAAATCTCAACAATATAATAAACGGAAAATAATTAAACAAGTGCGGAAGACTTTAAGTTAAAAAAATGAAACCAAAATGTAGAAGTTTGAAACATATCTCTACCCAGAATCTGGTGTCACTAGCTCACGAACTTCTAAGATTACTAAATATAGCCGTCTGAAAGAAATCATAACAATTTGTTTCAATACAAGAGTTAACAAACTGAATAAAGATAGAAGAGACTCCGGGCATGCGGACGTCAGCAAGGCTACCTCAGGAGTCCCTGGACTGAAGGTCTGCTCTTGATCTAATACTGCTACGGTCCGAAAGCTGTGTCCTAAACTGTGCAAAAGAAATGCACAGAGTGTAGCATCAGCACTACCGACCCCATGTGCTGGTAAGTGCCTTGCCTAACCCCGGCGAGGTAGTGACGAGGTTAGACAGGGCATACCCCAAATAACCTGTACAGATATATGTGAAAATAACAGAAAATACAATAATTTAAACAGTTAAAAGGGAGGGGGAAGTTGTGGGGTACTACAGTCTAAGTATAGAAATCAACGGTAAAGAAATGGAGCTGAACAATAACAACTGATAAGGAAAACACAGGAAGTCTCTACATACGAAAACAATGCACTCAGTTCATACTCCGTTGCGGCGCGTAACCTAATCCTCAATAGATATCGCAGTTGCGGCGTGCAATCCTATCCTCAATCATCAATACCATTGCAGCGTGTAACCCGATCCTCAATATTCATTAACACCATTGTGGCGTGCAACCCGATCCTCAACATTTAATAACCAAGAACTCACCCAAACAACGACCGCAACTCAAGTGCGAGAGGAGTAACAATAATTACAAGAAATCTCGATAATGAAATACAAATAACAATTCAATTATCCTGGCAAGGGAGAATACAATACATACTTATGTCCCGACAAGTGATAATTACTACGCGTTCCACTTTTAAACATCAATTTCTCGAGTAACAATTTTTTGTCTGAGCCAATGCTCCAAATGACAAACCAATCACAAACTTCCTCAACTATTCACTTTATATTATACTTATCAACCCAAGCAAGAAAGATGTATCATTAAATCCGAATCCAACATAAATACGACTCACGGTCATGCTAGATTCTGATGCATAGATAACCGTCACCATGCCTATACACCGTACTACACATTTAACAAGTAGCAAATAATACCCTAATCCTAATCCCTCAAGCCAAAGTTAGAATAAACACTTATCTCGATTCGAAAATAGCAATCAAGGCTCTAAACTGCCTTTCCTATAGAATCCAACTCCGAAACAATGATATATAGGCACAATTTAGTTCAATTGTATCAATAAGAGCTCAAAAACATAATCCTATAGTCTAGAAATTAAATTCCCATCATTTTTCCAAAATAGCAAAATCCGATATCGGGCCCACATGGTCCAAACATGATGCTCGGACCAAAACCCAATCATCCATAACCCCACGAGTTCAAATATGTAATTTATTTCAAGATTAGACCCCACATTGAGGTTGAATCACCCAAAATTCCCAAAGCCCTGGTTTTACCTAAAACCCTCATTTTCTACCTTGAAGTCATGATTTAGGGCTAGGAAATTAGTGTTTAGATGAAAGAATTAGGAGATAATGAAGTTAAGCATACTTACCCAAAGAGCTATAGAGAAAGAGAAGCTAGACAATCGCATCTGGAGTGTTGGAATGAAGAGCTCGTGTGAAATAATGGCTAAGTCTCGTAATGAACACTATTTTGAATTAAAAATTTCACTGGAAAAAAATGCCCTTCGCGTTCGCGTGAATAGGGACGCGTTCGCGTAGGGTGAGCAGGTCAAGGCATCACGTTCACGTGGTTCTAACCGCGAAGGCGTAGAAGAAGAAACTAACACCGCGTTCGCGACAGGGGAATGCAAACGCATAGAGTAAGTATTTGGGGTTTAGAATCTTGGCCTACGCGAACACGTGAGGGACTACACAAATGCGTTGAAGGAAGCAACAAAGCTTTGCAATCGCGATGGCCTGAACGCAAACGCGAAGGTCTAAGGGAGCAATGCTACGCGAATGCAAAGGGGATGCTGCGAACGCGATGAAGGATTTCACTGAGTGCCAACTGTCACACCTCCCTTTTTAACATATAATAATAATTTCTATATGCTACGTACCCGCGAGGGCGTAGAGGATTTTTTTCACTTTAAGGACAGTCGGAATGGGATTAGTTATTTAAGTTTTCAGAATCGCCACTTGAGAATATAATGGTGTCCCAAGTCACCGATTTAATCCCGAAACGAGGAAAGTTTGACTATGTTATAGTCTGCGAACTAGAAATCAAGATAAGGAATTCTGTTAACACGGGAGAAGGTGTTAGGCACTCCTGAATTTCGTGGTTCTAGCACGGTCGCTCAACTGTTGAATTTGATTTTTTATCTCATTCCAGCTATATGCTTTTAATTATGTGCATTGATGTTCTGCTTTTCAATTTTTTAAGAATTAAAACGTCGTGAAAATGTATTCCTTAACCATACCGTACCAGTACTCTTGTGGCTTTAGACACATTTCGATTTCTTTGAGAGTAAGATTTGGGTCACTTAAATATGCACCCGTACTTGTGAATGTATATTAAAGTTGTGCCTATGGTATCAATTTCTTTATTACTTTGGGAAAGAACGTGGAGTTAACTAAATGGTCCTTCTAAATCTACAAATATCATAATAATTATTTGAGGGCCCCGTGTATCTTAGTTTATGATGAGGCTCATCTCATTTGTATTTTAGAGGTCAAACCTAGATCGTGCTACGTTTTCTATCATTGTTTTTTTCCTTAGTTGAAATAACTATTAGTATAGTTTTATTATGTATTTCATTCACATCCAGACCGCTATATATTTTGGGCCTGGAATTCGGACTAATTTAAAGGAAGTGCACAGAAGTACACAAGGCTAATTAAAGCCCAGTCCATAATTATGAACTCAAATCTCACGGACTTAGTAGCTTTCACGGTTGAATACAACTTCTTCTACCTGGACTCGTCAAAATTATTAACTAAATTCATGGAAGATTTAATCATTTTATCAAACTAACTATATGAACATTACCACTTCAGTATTAGATTTCAATTAAAATTTAACTCTGATATTCTATTCATCTATCAACGTTTAGCTATTAAATTGTATCAGTCTAATTGTATTAAGAGATATATGTCATTCAAGTTCAGATCTATATGATTTTAACTTGTTAACCTAGAATTGTTATACTAGATGTACAGTTGACATATTTTGATTAAACACTAAACTTCATACATATTTGGCTCATATTTCATATCAGGTATTGAACTCAAAGGCGAGTTATAAAGCTAGTTTAAACAAATCAGAATCACATCGAGATCCATTATATACTTTTCTTATTTAACAATTACTGATTCAGAAAACTTAAACAACGAAAGTACTCTAATATTTCGTATTCATTTCTTAATTTCAGAAACAAATGGAAGTTTAAAAGTACTCAACTAGATTTTGACTAGTTTTGAACCTATAAATCTAGGTGATCATTTTTTAAAACTAGGCTACTCCGTGTTATCCTATATTAATGCCTAAACTAACGATTCTACAACATTACTAGTTTCAGTTCATAGTTCACACAGTCCAAGTCCATAATATACAATAAAGTCCTAATGAATTACAAAATCTAAGTATTCTACAGCTACAAAAGGAACATAATTAAAAATACAGAAATACTAAGGCATATTTTTATTTTCTCAAAGCTTCAATTACATCCTAGAAAGTCATGAGTGTACCTGGTCAGATTGAGAAAAAATTCTATGAGTTCTAAGGATGTGAGGAAGAAGAAGATCATCAACAGACAGGAATTCCAGTAATAACAGCAGTAACACCAATATATCACATCAACAGACTTGAATTCACAGTAGAAAACCCAACAGCTTCAACCAAATAATGCAAAAATAATGATCGAAACACCAGGAATCAAGAGTTTTCACTCGAGTTGTAATTAAACCAATGAAACAGTAGTAGAACTAATTTTTTTTGAATTTCAGACATATCAAAAACTTCTGAACCTCCTAAATGATGACCTAAGAAGGCCTATTTATAGAGCAAAATGGGAGGAAAATTTGAATTTAATATTCAGATTTCCCACCCCTACTCTTTCCAATTATTTTCAGTTTAAATACACAATTTAGCCGTGAATACACTAGAACCCTTGCTAAAAGGTTCTAGTGGCATCCACATTATTCTATTTAACCCTAAATATCTTTATTACCCTCACTTGCTATTGATTTCTGCCTATTTACCCTTTAAGTATACCTAAGATATCCTTTGTTATTTAACTAATTACATAAGAACCAGGCATCTTTGCTTTTTACACCCTAACCCTTTCAAATTATTTTCAGAATACCATTTATCCCTTCCACTTTTACCCCTGTATTTTATTCTTATTTACCCGACCAACCCTTAAGTCAATTATCTACCTAAGTAACATTTACAGACATAACCAACATTTAGACAACTTTGCATACATAGCCCTAATTATGACTAGTTACTCAATTAATCCTTTAATTAATCAAAAATTCAGAAAAGGTCAAAAGTCAAAATTACATTGCAATGATAGCCAACATTAAACAATCTTACAGATATAGCCACATAATGATTAAACACTCGATTAATAGGACTCAGAGGAAAAACTGAATATAGGTTGAATCCATTAACAGAAAATTCAATCAAGAGTTAGATCTATAAAGTAAGAAACTTAAACGGCTACAAACATGTGATTTTAACTAGTGACTTGATCATAAAAGATAACATAGAGCATACGAATCCACAGTTGATTTCATGTAGAAATAATTTTAAGCATGCAACAGATTTCAGGATAGCATGAAACTAACTGATAATAAAGACAAACGAAGAACAAGTAGCACGGTAGAAAAAATTAGGGTTTTGGGATACTTAGCTTTTCTGTGTATTTTCCTTTTCCTTTTCTTTTTTCTTTCTTCTTTCTTCTCTTTTTCTTCATTTTTCTTTCTTGTTCTTGATTTTCCGATCATTAGGAGTCCATGAGCCTTTTCTTGGCTGTTGGACATCCAAACAGACTCTTCGAGTCTTATTTTTTGTGAAAAGATCTTGGTTAATGGGTTAAGGATTTGATAGGGTAACTTTTTGGGTGAAATGTATCTGTCGGAGTAGGGTTCCGACGGGATATTTTTCAAGATTCGAAAGGTTTGGGTTAGACTAGAAGGAAAACAAGTAGATGGGGTGAAAGAGGGGTTCAGGGTGGTTCAGAGGTGTTAATGGTGGAAGGTGATTCGAAGTGTGGTGGTCGCTGCTAGGGTTCCGGCGAACCATTTGTTCAGATTTGAAATGATGAGAGGGGTTTTTGGCCGGAGTTATGGTGATGGGGTGAAAGAAGAGGAAGAAAAGGTTCTGGGGTGTGAGGGATAGTGGGAGAAGACGACTAGTTTTGAACCACCGGTAGGGTTCCAGTGGCTCAGGTAGAGAGAAGAAGGGGAATAGGGGCGACTAGAGTTTGGAGTTATAAGGTGGAGGGTGTATTATGAATTGAATACACCAGAGGTGTATCAATATATTAAAAGTGTAACAGTGTATTTCAACCGTTAGATCAGACCAGATGAAGGGCCAGGATTTGTTTGACATCACACGACGTCGTGTGATTAAGTGAGGCTCTTAATTTCATCCGTTAGATAAGCCGAATGAACAATCCCGATTGTTTAAGACTAACGACGTCGTTTTATTTGTTATACAACCATTATTTCTGGGCCGTTTGATCAATTGATTAACGGTCCAGATTTAATTCTTTAAACGACATCGTTTGATTTTATGCATAGGCAGGCCGGTTTGGTCCTTATCTTTGGGCCTGGACTGTTTGGTGTATTTGGGCCAATATTTTGCCCAATTTGTGTATTATATTTTGTATTTCTTGTATTGTTTTTATGTATTTTTCTTGTCTTTTTGTATTATGTATTTTATTTATTAATTTTTTGTATTTTTGTATTACTACTGTATTTAATATTCCATGTATTTTCTTTGGTATTTTTCTTTTAATTTCCACGATTTTTCTAGAATTAAGAGTAATTTTCCTATATTTTTGATATTATCTAATTAATACCAAAATGTATTTTGTTTTAATTTTCTTTGCTTTATTTTATAAAAATAAAAACAAACACTGGTATTTCTACATAAATATCAACAAGTACACACAAAAATCATTTTTATGTGTTTTGGAACAACTTGCTTGGGGAAAAAATTACGTGCTTACACCAACAGCAGATGTTTTGCAACATTTTTCTATTTCAAACCATCCCGAACACCCCCGAAAACACTCCCGAGCCCTCGGGGCTCCTAACCAAACACACCCACTAACTCAAATACATCTCCTCATGCTTACTCGAGCGATAGAATCGCTAAAATAACATCAAAACCAATTAATCAAACCTCAAAATCATCATTTTTTATTTAAATTTCATAAACATCCAACTTTAGATATTTAGGTACGAAACACATCAAACGACGTCCGATTTTGACCAAATTTCACAGAAAGCGCTTAACGCATATTTAAGACCTGTATCGGAACCAAAATACGAGCCAGATGCCTTAGTCATTTAATCAATTTTCATTTCTATTTTTTCTTAATAATTTTAGAAAATAATTTAACAGAAAAATTCTTTTACTCGGGTTCTAGACCTCGGATTTTGACTCCGGTCACATGCCGGAGTTCCATATTTTTTACGGACCTCCCGGGACCATCACATCATGGGTCCGGGTCTGTTTACCCAAAATCCTGACCAAAGTTAACTATATCAACATTAGAATCAAAATTCTTTAAATTTTTCATAGAATTCACATATTTTAACATAAAAATTGTCCAGCTTCGCGCCCAGACTGCGCATGCAAAAATTGAGGTAACTAAAAGCAAGGTTTTCAAGGTCTCGAAAGCGCGAAAAAATGGAGAAATACAGTGATGACCCTTTGGATCATCATATTCTCCACCTCTAAAATAACCGTTCGTCCTCGAACGGACAAAGAAAGAAGTACATGAGTCAGGAAATAGATGAGGGTAACGGCTCCGCATATTAGACTCGGACTCCCAGGTTGATGCCTCAGGAGGCTGACCTCTCCACTTAACACGCACTGAAGGAAAACTCTTCGACCTCAACTGTCGAACCTGCCGGTCTAGAATAACTACCGGCTCCTCCTCGTAGGACAGATCCTTGTCCAACTGGACAGTGCTGAAATCTAACATGTGGGTAGGATCGTCGTGATACCTCCGAATCATAGGTGGCAAGACAAGTCTATATGCCATCTCTCCCACACGATCAAGAATCTCAAATGGGCCAATGAACCTAGGGCTAAGCTTGCCCTTCTTCCCAAATCTCATCACGCCTTTCATAGGCGATACACGGAGCAATACTCGCTCGACAACCATGAAAGCTACATCTTGAACCTTGCGATCCGCATAACTCTTTTGTCACGACTAAGCCAAACGAAGCCTATCCTGAATGATCTTGACCTTATCCAAGGCCTCCTAGACTAAATCTGTACCCAATAACCTAGCCTCTCCCGGATCAAACCATCCCGCTGGAGTTCGACATCACCTACCATACAACGCCTCATAAGGAGCCATCTGAATGCTGGACTGGTAGCTGTTGCTGTAGGTGAACTCTGCTAAAGGTAGAAACTGGTACCAGAAGCCTCCAAAATCAATAACACAAGCTTTGAGCATATCCTCCAATATCTGAATAGTCCTCTCGGACTGACCCTCTATCTGAAGATGGAATAGTGTACTCAATTGAACCTGCGTGCCTAACTTCTGCTGAACTGCTCTCCAAACACACGAGATAAACTGCGTACCTCGGTCCGAAATGATAGATGTCGGTACCCCATAAATGCGAACAATCTCTTGGATGTAGATCTTAGCTAATCTCTCCGATGAATAGGTGGTGGAAACAAGAATGAAATGCGCTAACTTGGTCAGCCTATCAACAATGACCCAAATAGCATCAAACTTCTTCCGGGTCATAACAAAGTCCATGGTAATCCTCTCCCATTTCCACTTGGGAAGCTCAATCCTCTGAAACACACCACCACACCTCTGATGCTCGTACTTGACTTGCTGACAATTCAAACACCGAGCCACATATGCAACAATGTCCTTCTTCATCCTACACCACCAATAATCTTGCCGCAAGTCCTGATACATCTTTGCGGCGCCCGGGTGAATATAATACCGAGAATTGTGGGCCTCTGCTAAGATCAACTTTCGAATCTCATCGACACTTGGCACACAAACTCGCCCCTGAAACCTCAAAACACCATCAACATCTAAAGTCACCCTCGTGGCACCTCCATGCTGCACAATGTCTCTCGGGACACACAAATGAGGATCATCAAACTGCCGATCACGGATACGCTCCAATAATGAAGAACGAGCAACCGTGCAAGCTAAGACTTGGCTAGGCTCAGAAATATCCGACCTCACAAACCGGTTGGCCAAGGCCTGAATATCCAAAGCAAGCTGTCTCTGGCTGACCGGAACATAAGCAAGACTACCCATGCTGGGTGACTTCCTACTCAATGCATCTGCCACCATATTGGCTCTCCCCTGGTGGTACAAAATAGTAACATCATAATCCTTCAATAGCTCCAACCACCTTCGCTGCCTCAAGTTCAACTCTTTCTTCTTGAACAGGTATTGCATACTCTTGTGATCATTGTACACCTCACACGTCACACCATATAAGTAATGCCTCCAAATCTTCAAACCATGAACAATGGCTGCCAATTCTAGATCATGGACTGGGTAATCTTCAACTGCCTCGAAGCATAAGCAATGACTCTACCATCTTGCATCAATACTGCGCCAAGCCCAATACGGGAAGCATTACAATAAAATAGATAAGGCCCTGAACCAGTGGGCAAAACCAATATCAGTGCCGTAGTTAGAGCTATCTTGAGCTTCTGAAAGCTCTCTTCGCACTCATCTGACCACCTGAACTGGGCAGCTTTCTAGGTCAACATGGTCATCGGGGCCGCTATAGATGAAAACCCTTCCACGAATCGACGATAATAACCAGGTAACCCCAAGAAACTCCGAATCTCAGTAGCTGAAGCTGATCGAAGCCAATTTTTGACTGCCTCAATCTTCTTTGGGTCTACCTGAATGACCTTTGTTGATACTACATGACCCAGAAAGGCAATTGAACCAGAACTCGCACTTTGAGAACTTGGCATACACCTGACTATCCCTTAGAGGAGGTGCTACTCGTGCTCCTTCTGACTGCGGGAGTACACAAGAATATCATTAACAAAGACTATCACAAACAAGTCTAAATAAGGCATGAACACTCGGTTCATCAACTCCATAAATACTGCTGGGGCATTGGTCAACCCAAATAACATGACCAAAAACTCATAATGCCCGTACCGTGTGCGAAATGCTGTCTTAAGGACATCAGACGCCCTAATCCTCAATTGATGGTAGCCAGACCTCAAGTCTATCTTTGGAAACACCTTCGCACTCTGCAACTGGTCAAATAAATCATCAATCCTCGGCAGTGGATACTTGTTTTTTATCGTCACCTTGTTCAACTGTCGGTAATCAAATGCACAACCTCATCGATCCGTTCTTTTTCTTCACAAATTGAACTGGCGCACCCTAAGGAGAAACACTAGGCCTGATGAAACCTTTCTCTAGCAAATCTTGTAACTGGTCCTTCAATTCTTTCAACTCTGGCGGGGCCATACGACACGACAGGATAGAAATGGGCTTCGTGCCTAGAGCCAAATCAATACAAAAATCAATATCCATGTCGGGCGGTATACCCGACAAGTATGAAAGGAAAACCTCTAGGAACTCCCGAACAATAGGAACTTAGGCAACAGAAGGAATCTCTGTGCTGGAATGACGAACATATGCCAAACACTACATGAAATTAAGCCTATGGCAACCCTTTCAAAACCGTACCTATAGATACCAAAACCGTCCCTATACTAATGGGACAATTTATTATGCGTTCTGGGATTCAATGTTATAATAGGTATATTGGAACGATTATATGTAACGGTTTGGAAATGGTCTCTGTATATGGCTATTGTAACGGTTATAACTGCAAACATTGACCAGTCTATCGGAACAGTTTTCTATTGTATTGGAATGGTTATAAACCGTTGTGCTATAAGTCTATTGTGATGATTTGCATGATATATGTAACGATTTCTTTATATATTAGAACAATTATTTGTTCCTATGGTAACGGATATTGCAACGTATTGTAACAATTATTAGAAGGTTGCCATTGTTGTTTGCTAGGTCTATTGGAACGGTTATATTATCTATCAGTTATTTATGGAAGCAAAATAAGAAATATTTTCCTATGCAATGAAGTTTTATACATTATAACTTATAGAAACCACGAAATAATATTAAAATATCTAAATCGCTTTATCCATATACAAAAAAAAAATGAATAAATTATTTGATCAACAATTTAAAAGTAAAAAACATATGAGTATTAATGTGCATACAAAAAGTTCTAAACAAAAATATCCTTGAACATGACGATAGAAAGTCTAATAACGATCAACAAAATTCAAGTAAGGTCTTCATCACTGGTTTCATCCGCAATCGATGCACCTACAAAATTCAATCAGAAATAATTAAACAAAGAAAATTTTCAGATAATTGAATAACAAAGTGTTGGATGTGACCAATTTGATAACTAAAAAAATTCTAACTCTCAAAATTTTTAAAATTTTCGGCAGAGTTTCCTTTGTAAATACGACTAGCCCAAAAATTTAACCTGCTTAGAACAACATTATGTTATACACAAATATAATTTTCAACTCTCCCATCTGTAACAATGATATTTAACAACATACAACAAAGCAAAATCAGCAACAGAAAAAACCATATCAAACAACTCTCCTAAACCACATCAAACAACTCTCCAATAATCTCTTATTTTTCGTAAGAAGACTACAATGTATGCACATAATTCTTTTCAGAGAAGAAGTCAAGTCTTGTGTGGATTGGACATTTGCGAATTTCCTTGACAAGAGCAGTTGGAGATTGGTGGTACGAGGTTTAAAGGCTCTTGATTGTGTGTCAAAGGTTTAACTATCCTTGTTGAAATTTTCTTTAATCTGTGAATATTGCCTTTTAAGTACAACATAAAAATTGGTTCTAAGTACCAACAGTAACAAAGAAAAAGGAGGCAGTGATGGTTTGGTTAAGGATATTATTTAGACAATGCATATTACGTAGTTCTAATTTCACTCAAGTACTAATACTATCTGACTACAGTAGCATCCAAGAAGCAGACAACTAGAAAGCAATTGAAAAAATTTACAGTAGCATTTCTAAAGCAGATAAAGAAGGGAAAGACACCAACAATGGCAAAGAAGGAGAAAACCAGAAAGAAGAAGAAGAACTTTTAAGAAGAAGTCCAAGAATATGAAGAATAACAAGTAAAAAGTCACATACAAGGAGTTCGCACAAGATACAACCGGACGTCCAAAAACTTTAACAACCTCAAATATTATTTTATCAATCACCTCAAATCCTATAGCGGAATTGTTATTAGCACGAGCAGTATTTTCATTGTCAATAGTAGCTGTTTGGTCATGAAGAACCGAGCATCAAAGCCCTGCATTAACCAAAAACAATGACTTCATTCCTAACTATACTTCAAGATTTTGGGTTAAATACTCATATGCGTTCAAAAATATAGAAATTGGAATGAAATGAAAAATATTAAGTGTGAGAAAAATATAAGCATACATTAACAAAACAATCATGAAAATGAAGACGTAGCAGAGAACCGCCATTCGTTTCTCTTTTCGGATTGCAGCCTCAACAACCAGTTTAATTGTTAGTAAAGCTTTAGGGAAAGCATCCTCGTAGAAATCATCGGACAAATCTTAAAATACCATGACTGCTAAAGAAAACTGTATTGGAAAACAATACTTGAGTACGCTCTACAGCAGAATGATGTATCTCATTTCTATACACACAATTGCTCCTAAAAAGGTATGAAAATTAATATTGAAATGGAATTCAAAGTTGACCTTCTATAGTGATAAAAATAAAAGTAATCCTAAGAAAGTTCATGAGCACCAACAACTAGCCGATGTTTCTAGCTCTTATCAATTGAATTTCTACAGCTATAAGCAACATCATTAAAGGTGAAGAAAAGAAAATAAGACAAGTTATGTAAAAGGAACATCAAACAAGTTACCTCTTGCATAATGCTGCATACAATAGAACCTTGTGGTCAGGCCCCAAACCCTGCGCATAGCGGGAGCTTAGTGTACCGGGCTGCTTTTTTTAGACAATCACTTAATTCCATCTTGAACTATAAATGTATTTGTCAAAACTTAGGTGGAATAAAGGACAAGACGATTAGTTTTCAGTAGATTTTTTCCCCTTCACACTACGATCATGTTGATCCAGTCAGTTCTATTTCTACACAAATGCAACTTAAATTACTGGTTTGACACCACAAAATTTAAAAAAAAAAAACATAAAAACTAGAAAAAAATTCAGATTCGCAGCAGTGATATACTATTTATCAATCAATATAAATACACTATCCCTAGAGCAATTGAATGGTCATATTTGGGGCGATAACATGTGGCTATGGCGAGGTGCATGAAGTCTTTGGTTTTGGGAAGAGGAACCTCGTTGTTAGACTTCGCTAAGGCTTTTGGGCGCTGATGATTGCAAACTCTAACTTTCCGAAGAGGAAAGAGCATTTGGTTACTTTTCAAAATATGGTAGCGAAGACCGAGATTAACTATCTCCTCCTCATGAGGTATGAAAGCGGGTTATGCAAGGACTGCAAGGTGATTCCGAGCGAGTTACTCAGGACGCAACATAGATTGTTGGTGCTAGATGTTGGTATTAGGTTTAAGAGGAGGAAATGGCCTGCTCGGGGAAAACCGAGAATCAGGTGGGGAGCTTTGACTAAGGATAAGGCCCAACAATGTTGTCGGCTATGGGAGCTTGGAGGAGCAGTGGGGACGTGAACACTATATGGTCAGCGATAGCAGACTGTATAAGGGAATCTGCGAGAGAGATGTTAGGGGTCTCAATCGGTGTTTCGGGCAACTGGAGGAAGACAGCACGGGGCAAAGTTTCTGGCGGGCACAAAAGAGATTGGTGGTGGAATGAAGTGGTCCAAGGCGAAGTGGAAGCGAAGAGGGCAGCATACTAGAAGTTAGTGGAGAGCGTAGGTGAGGACGAGAGGAGAGCGTGCATGAAGAGATATAAGGTAGCTAGGAAAGAAGCTAAATTATCAGTCACGGAGATTAAGAATGCGGCTTATGGTCGTATGTACGAGGAACTAGGGAAAAAAAGGCGGGGAGAAGAGGTTATTCCGGTTGGCCAAATTGAGAGAGAGGAAGGCTCGAGATTTGGACCAAGTGAGATGTATTAAGGACGGAGATGGTAGAGTATTGGAAAGTGAATCAAATGTAGTATATGTTCTTATCAGTTTAATGTATGATATGTGAGTCATCGACTTACATGATATTAACTCAATCTTTTTAGGGAAAGGTCCATCACGATTGCTTGCTATCGGGGCCTTCAAGCATCGCTTTGGTGTTGCACTAATGCCTTGGCCTGGCGCACCCCACAAATTCTAGTCCTAAGTTTATTCTTCTGCTGGAGTTTTAGTTTGGTCTATTGAGAATTCAATATATATAGCCATGTTCACATCTGTTGTTTTTGCGAGGAAATTAGGAACAATGGTTTCGAGAACCATATATGGTATAGAAGACTATGAGATATATATTCCTTGAATTAAAAAGTTACGGATCTAAAATTTAAATTTAATGTCAATTATTTAAGTGGATCTCTTCAAAATTATAATTTTATAATCTCTTCAAAATTAGAATCTTATAGTAGTATATATTGAGTTATATATACTACTATAATAAAATATTGAATTCGTAGCACCAAAACCATATTCATCATTGCCTGAACAAACAAGAGATTGGTGAATCAGCATCAGACAGTAGAGAGTCTCGAACTGATGATCTCAAATTATTTTAAATTTCTCGGTTTTGCAGTGGAGAAGGCCAATCAATTTATTGCCAAGAAAGAAGAATATTTTTATATGTTTTTTTTTTAGTTCAATTTTTTGTCTCCACTCTCTTTTGGTCTATTTAAGTAAGGAATCTTATATGTTGGTAGATCTATAAAAGCTCTTCTAGTCCCACATTGACTATATAGCAAAGATCTTATGTACAAAGTTGGATATAAAAGGGTTCAAGCGAAACATGGAAAAGCATACCTTTCTCGGCCTTTTGGCTAAGATCAAGTGTAGTATCTGTTCTTATCAATTTAATATCTGATATGTGAGTCATTGACTCACACGATATTAATTCAATTTTTTAAAGGGGAAGGTCCATCATGATAGCTTGCTATTGGGGCCTTCATGCGTCGCCTTGGTGTTGCACTACTGCTTTGGCCTGGCGCACCCTACCAATTCTAATCCTAAATTTCTTCTTTTGCTGGAGTTTTATTCTGGTCTTTAGGTTTTCTTTTTACTTGTTATGACTCATTAAATCCGACAACTAAGAAGAAAAAACTTAGGATAGTAGGTTGAAAAAATATGTTGTTTCATTAATACTTAATAGGACTAATACAGTCGATTAAATAATAAAGGAATTTTTACACAATTTAACGTTCTTTAGAGGTTTGGCAATTTGAAAGAGCGAGAGCTGAGTTGTGACACAAGAGCGTTACACACAATTGACTATTGCAAAAAATAGAAGAAAGCCCGAACAAAAGAAAGCTGGCTAGGAGGCCGTTTGGAAATACACACCCTGTATCCGTGTAACACCTACATTGAGGTCCGACTATATTTGGATTTACACCGCGTAGTGTCCCATTTGTGGGGAAGCGCTCTCTACCAATAATATTTCCATACATGTGACTCGAACTTGAGACCTGCGGTTAAGGAAAGAACAGCCCTATCCTCTGCACCACATCCTTTGTTGATATTTACTAGAATGTTTTGTTTGTTATAAAAGTAAACTTCAATATGACATAGAAAAAGATGCAATACTTATATTAAGAAAGGAGAAATACATAAACACTCTTTGAAGCTGTCCTAAACGATCAACTGAACATCTCAACTGAGCCTATTTCAGTTGAACACTTCTTCTCCACTAAAGTACGATCTCGTGAACCCTTCATACTGATATGGCAAAGTGTGTGTTTTATACTCAATTCTAAGCGCGTGGAACCCTCAAAATTAAGGTTTTTTCTCTTTCTTTTAAAATTAACTTTATTTTATGTGGGTCCATTACATTTTATTTTCCACATATTAATTTCACTTTCTTCCCAAAATATTTCATCTTCACCAAACCTCTTCTTCATCGCATCTAAATAAATAAAAAAATCTACATTTTTAAATTTTAATCAGTTACAATGAGCAATCCGATCCAAGCAGCCATGAATTTTTAGTTGGAGCAGCATGGGTGATTTAGGCTATGACTCAAAACACGCAAACAGAAATCACAAATGCTCAACTTAGCCGCTTCAAATATTCGAATAAAGAATTAATCTATATCTGCCCTTCGTTACCTTTCTCAAATATTGGTAAATCTATTTTTAACATCACTGAAGATTCAGCTAAGCCAACTACTTTTCATTTTAATAAGAAGCGGGAAAATTTTCGGTAAGCTAATTCACCTTTCCAACATGATTCAAAGGAATAAGATCGGACTCAAATCTGTTGCGTTTACTCAAAATCAAGAAATTAAAACACGACAAAGAGGTTTTTCTTCCATAAAAAGAAAAAAATTATTGAAGTGAAACTCCGATTGAAGAGGGTGAGAGGTTTATGATGACTTTTTATTTGGATTTGAGAAAGAAAAAAGAAAGGAAAATGGGTAGGGGTTTTAGCAGTCATGGTAGCCATTTTTTTAAAGGCGGGCACATGTTTTTTGGGTAGGAAAGTTAATAGATAATATTTTTTTTTAAAACAAATTCTCGTGTTATTTAACGATTTATTTGTTTGATATGTCATCCGCAATTGTAATACACGTATGAGGTTTGTTGGTCTCTCATGTTTAGTTGACCTACTTTATTAAAGGAAAGAAGTGTCTAACCGAAAATAGGCTTAATTGAAGTATTCAATTGATCGTTAAGGATAAATACAAAAGATCGTTTATGTATTTCACCATTAAAAAATAACATACTAATAAGATGCAATTTCTTAAGATTCTATGAATAGACGAGGGACCAAGGTGCTTTTATTGCTTCAATGTGAAAAGCTTGTATATGCCCAAAGGAAAAAAAAATAATGAAATAAAATGGGATAGCTAGTAGCCTACTCATGACTCACCCGTGCTTGTTGATTCTATTAGCCCGTTTTGATTATAGTGTAATGCTTGTGGTTAGATTCGGGATATTTAGAGGCGGATTTGCTAGGCAAGGGCATATTCGAGTAGAGTTTTTGCTCATATTGAGGTAAGTAACAGTTCTAAATCCAGTTGTAAGGGTATGAAACCCGGATTATGTGTTATGTGATTAGTTTGAAGGTGAAACACATGCTAGGTGACGGGTGTGCGGGCGTGCACCGTAGAAATTGTGATTTGGTCCATTCCGTGAACTATAAAGTTGAATAACTTGTTGTTAGCTATATGCTCTCCATGTGTTATAGAAACTTGACTGTAAAATATGTTAGAAATCATGTTTAGGCTATGTGTTGGTATTGTTGGGACTCATAGAGGCCATGTTACATGTTGAATTGCTTACTAAATTCTTATTGTACTCAGTCTCAGTTTTTACTCGCATATCATATTTTAGTCTCTACTATTTCCTTGTTGATATCTATCATTGTTGTTTGAGTTGATTTTCATGATTTCTGAGAGCCCGAGAGACTAGAGAGATTGATGACTGAGTGAGGCCGAGAGCCTGATTGTAAGGATATTTATGGGATCAAGCTGCATGTCGCAGTATGTTTTTTTATATTTATGTTATGATTGGCTTGATATAGCGCTTGGGCTGAAGGAGCCACTCCGAAATCTGTGCACATCCCTAGTAAACGCATCTACCTACTGAAATGTCGAGTGTCGTGCGATGAGTGTTGAGTGACTGTGAGAAATGAGTAATTGTGATGTTGGAGTGACGGGAAGGACTAAGTGACTTTGTTGCTATGAGAAGTTGTATATGATTTCATTGTTGTCGCACATAGTTTCCATATATCACTGTTATGAAAACTTGTGAGAGATATTATATCCGATTTTTACTTGAACTTGGCATGTATAAACTGATTTGACTTAAATTATCGGATTTGAAAGCAAGTCTACTTTTCCTTGTTGAGACTACTGAAATTGAACTATAACACTAGCTCATCACTATCTTCAGTTCTTTATTTAGTCTTGTTACTTACTGAGTAGGTTGTACTCACGCTACACCCTGTATTTCGTATGCAGATCCAAGTATTTTCGGACATGGTGGCCGTTGATATCCTGCACATCTAATCTTTGGAGACTACGAGGTAGTTGCCCAACGTTCGCGGTCTTTGTTTCTCCTTACTTATATTTCCTATTTATTGTATTTAGATCGAGTCTTCAGTGGTTATTACTTTTTCTAGATTGGTGATGTATGGATGCTCATCAGCTTAGTGACATCTCGATTTGGCAATTTTCCACATTTGTATTTTGGATATTTTCCTCGTTTTAAGAAAACTTTGGTTATTAAAATTACTTGATTTATTTTTGTTAAATGTTGGAAATATTTTAGAAATGTCGGCTTGCCTAGTACCACAATAGGCGTTACCACAATAAGTTAGGATTTGGGTCGTGACACAAACTGTAATATATCTTCTTATTTAATATTTGATATGTGAATCATCGACCATACTATTGGGGCCTTCATGTGTCGTCTAGTCGTTGCGCTATTGCCTCGGCCTAACTCACCCTATCAATCCTAATGCTAAATTATCCCATCACTCCTATTCAAGTGATATCAACTCTAGCTTAAATAAGATTTTCATAATAATTTTTCATTGCACCTAGTCAAAATAAAGAAAATAGAAGACACAGACATTTCAAGTGGGATCTTCGGAATTATATTGTCCTTGGCCAATTTTAACGGTAGCTAGGTCATATGTTCAAGTTAAAAACAAAAGATAAAGGCACAAAAGTAAGAGATAGAGGAGGATTGGCGGGGACAAAACTGAACTAAACGTGGGATAATGACATTTTTGGTCCTTTTGTTGTTGATAAATTCTGAATTTTAATTATATGAAGCATAATTAACTTTTAATTTAGTAAAATATATATGTTTTTTATCCCTTTATGCAAGAAACATAATATTTAAACTATTTTTACATCTATATTACTATTAAATATGGAGTAACAACACAAACGTAACATAATACATGGCTAGCTAAGTGGTGGAATTATTGATAAATCATAGTAAATATGTGAACTATTCACAAGCAGGAGAATAAAAGTGTATGTTCCAATTAATTGGAGGTTTAATATGATATTACAAGAACTAACTTAAGATTTTATGAATAATCGAGGGAACCAGAATGCTATTATTGCTTCAATGTAAAGAGCTCGTATATGCCGAAAAAGAAAAATACCAAAGAAATAATGCACTTAACACGTAGTAAAATTAATATCTTTTTCATTGTTTCGAGATCGATGGATAGTATAGAAGACTACGAGATACATATACCTTGAATTTGATATCAATTATTAAATTTTTAACAGTGTATATTTTTACAATTACATATGGTTTTGTAATCTCATGCTTTTTAGAATTTTTTATTTTTATACATGTATATTTTTGTTTTGTGATAAAATACTGAATTTGTTGCACCAAAACTATATTCACCATTGCCTGAGCAAACAAAAGATTGGTGAATCAACATCAGAAAGTAGAGAGTCTCGAACTGATGATTTCAAATCATGCTATATTTCTCATCTTTATAGTGAAGAAGGCCAATCAATTTGTTGCCAAGAAAGGAAGAGGTTAAAAAAAGAATTTCCATTTCTTAATATATCTCTTCTTGTTGCTCAAATTTTTTGTCTCCACTCTCCTTTGGCCTGTAAATAAGGAATATTATCTCTTGGTGGATCTGTAGAAGCTATTCTAGTCCCACATTGATTGAATAGCAAGCTCTTATGTACAAAGTTGTATACAAAAGGGTCCAAGTGAAAGAAGGAAAAGCATACCTTTCTCGGCCTTTTGGCTAAGATCAAGTGTAGTATCTGTTCTTATTAGTTTAATATCTGATATGTGAGTCATCGACTCACACGATATTAACTTAATTTTTTATGGGGGAAGGTCCACCACGATAGCTTGCTATCGGGGCCTTCATGCGTCGCCTTGGTGTTGCACTACTGCTTTGGCCTGGCGTACCCTACCAATTCTAATCCTAAAGTTATTCTTTTGTTGTAGTTTTATTTTGGTCTTTAGGTTTTTTTTTTTACTTTTATTACTCATTAAATCCTACAACTAAGAAGAAGAAAATTAGGATAATATGTTCAAGAAATATTAAATAAATTAAATAATAAGAATTTTTTACACAATTTAAAGTTCTTTTAGAGGTTTGGCAACTAGGAAGACGTTTGCATTGGCTTATTTTAAGTGTTTATCCGCTTTTATGCATTTTTATAGTTTTTATGATATTTTGATAATGATTAAAAAAATACTTAAATCACTTACTTTTGGCAGGAAAAATAATTATAAAAAAAAAAGAGCCAAAAGCTAAAATTTGCCATCCGGTTCAAAATAAGTGATTTTTTAGCTGTTTTCAAACGGATTAAAAATCTACCTTTTAGCGTTAATTAACAATGAAATTGACCATATTAACATTTATTATCTCTTCACATAAACACTCCTAACACATACTCCAACACTATTTACTCCAAGGGCAATGTAGGAAAAAAATAATTAATTCATACTTGAAATCTGAAAAAATTACTTATTTTGAATCACAAAAAAATCTCAGAAAATTACTTATTTTGGACCGGAGAGAGTAGTTTATAAGCTACTTTTTAAAGTCAATCCAAACAACCTCTAGGAGTGTCAAACCATCTTTTCCTTTCATTATAATGTATTTTTTTTGGTTTCCTACTCGGTATTCGTATAACACCTGATAATTTTAAAGTTGATAGCCTTAAATGAATTTGACGTTTTGGCATTTGACTCCTTAATGGAGTTTAACGTTTTCATTACCTATGAGATCTCCCTTTTGGACTATATATAGATATTATTTTTTCTATTATATAGAAAAGAAAAGTGTGGTCGACCAAGGGTAAAAGAGTAATTTACATACTTCTATAAAATAATCTCTTTTATCGTTGGGTGTTTATTTCTTGTGGTTTCTATGTTTGGCTCTAGAAGAATCCTTCTTCAATCTTTCTCATCCCCAAAATCAGATGCAAGACTACTCTAATTCCAACATCAATTTCATATTGTTCTTGCATTTTTCTTCATCTTTGCACCTGGTGTTGTTGTTCCAGGTATGCTTTCTGTTAGTAATTTTTTGCCCAAATCATCTTCTAATTTGCTTTGAATTTTCCAAATTCATGGCTGATGTTGTCATTTTTTGGCATCTATTTTCCATGTTTTTCGGCCTTTCATTTTCTTTTTGTTTCTCTTTCCGCCTTCAATCTGTTGTTTCTGCATGATTTTTATTTTTTCTTCAGTCTTCAAAGACTACACTTTCAATATATTTCGTCTACTATGCTTGGGGTTATAATTAATTTCCAGTATGATTTTCTTATTTTTTGCCAAAATTTCTTCCAATTTTCTTATGCCTTCCCAGTTTTACGGCTGGAGTTAGTGACAAATGCTTTTTTGTCTTTAGGTTCTCTTCGGTCTTCCCCATTTCTACTAATTCATATTCTTGGAAGTTAATATGAATTTCCCAGTTGGTAATTAGTTGAAATTGTCATCAGTTAAAATGATCTCTTGATTTTAGTACATTTCATAGAAAATATCTATGTATGTTATGTGTCAAGACAACAACTTAAATTAATTCCCAGACTTTTGAGTATAAATCTTCTTCTGCTACTTGAAATTATCGTACGCGTTCTCATTTTTTTAGTTTTTTTAATCAGTTGTATTCTATGTTTTGGAAATTTATACATTGCTATGTGAAAGGATTACCGACAAAATGTCATCGTTGGAATTTGATTTCTGCTTCGTTGCTCTTCCAGATTTCGTATAGGCTTCTTTTTCATGATGCCCCTCTTTTGGAACTCTAAGCTTAGGCCTTTAGATATATAGCAAAGCACACACCAAAAAGGAGATGGAATGGATGTTGTTGTCAATTCGTTGTCTATTTTTGTATTTGCCTATCAAATGGACTGTTGTAACAGAATAATATTCCTGGGTAATGAACCTTTTTTGAGTGTTTAATAAATTAATAAAAGGTGATAGTATGTGCTTTGTTGTATAGAGATGAAATGTTGATGCATTCAATGTTTTCAGAAATACTAAGTTGTATTGATTAAGTTTAACCGATTATTACACCTAGCTTTGTAACTTCCTATCTAAACATGTTACTACAAATTTTTTTATTCATTATTACAGATAAACTATTGTCAAAATAAAGTTATTTGTTGTCTTTATTTTTAGGAACTCTAAATTATAGTTAGACACGCCGTCAACCTAAAAAGGTAAGTTTATGCTATTTTATAAGTTTATGCTATTTTACTTAATGGAATCAATGCATAAACTATGACTTTATACATAATTGATAAAAAAAAACTATTATTTTGTATATGTCATTGGAATGAATGAAGTGTATTTTGTATCACTGTTAAGAATTTATGCTCATCGTATTAGTAATACCATAATATAATGTATGACGTTTATGTTTATGTTTGCTTTGTCGTGCAAGCTTTGAATGAGACTGTATTTTTTATTATTTCTATCTGGTATCAGATTTAAATAAACAATAAACAAAACTTCTTTGTGAAAAATTGTAAACCATAATAGCTCTTTGAGCTTAGCATTATGAAGGTAAAAGTATATGTGAATTCCTGGGGTGAAACTAAGACAATGTGAGACATCTATATCTTCATCTTTTTGAACACTCAATTGTTAATAATTCAAGTGGTATTTATCGTCCTATTGTCACAAGAGACCTATCTTTTTCTCTTCGACCACACTTGGAGTTTATGCTGACTTTGAAGTTGAGCGATAGCAACCTGTCGAGCATGTAGTATTTCGAATATTACTTGTAGTTCAACCCCCCCATCTCCTATACCCTGAATCCCTTGGACATCAAATTGGACTTCCCTATGCATACTTCCTCCGAGGTCCGCACCTAAATCCGCATTCAAAGTAATGTGTGAACTAACATTAACCGGTTCTACATTTGGCATTTCCCCAGGGTTAATAGGTGGTACACCGGCACCCGGAGCGATTACATTCTTGTTTTCCCCGTGAAATCCAAGACCGTCGTTGCGGTGTACGGGTGTGTTTTGTGAGTTTGACATGTTTTAACCTGAGAACAAATTTTTTTGATAAGAACAAGTGTGAAAATAACGTGTGTTATCAGAATCAGTACTAAAATAATCACTATTATCTTTAGCCCTCGGTGGAAGCCAAACTGTTCACCTCAAAAATACGAGTAATAATTAAATTTGTTGGGATTTAAAAGTTATGTGGTTTAGTTCAACACTAATTAACAATCAAGAAATCGAATGTATAAATCAAAGAAGAAAGTTGAATCAAACCAATGCTTAAGCAAGTCTTGACCTCGAGCTAGATGGCCTCGAGGTAGGTCAGCAAGAACAATAAATTAAAGACAAAACATTAAGAGACAATTCTGATGAGTAATGAGCAAGAAAGTAAGAGAGTATATTTTTTTGCCAATGATTGTCAATCGTTACAAATGGTTGGGGTCCCCTTTATATAGTAGAGGAACCCAAAATAAGGTAAATTAGTTACAGTAAAAAAAATCTTATTGGGACAACTGTCTAACCACCTAATACGATTTTGTACTAACTCGTCAAATCTATTCCGAAATTTACGCCATGATTTTGGGGACGTGACGAGAATCTTGCTTTTTCTGTTACAAACCCATAATGACATCATCTCGTGGTTGGCCATACTCGGCTTCGACGCTCATCGTGTACTTCGATCTCCGATCCTTATGTTCTGCCATCGGGCTCGAACCTCGCCCATATTGAGTATGTTCCTCGATGTAAGCCCTCAACCCACAAAATCGGGGACACATGATTTTAACGTATACAAAAGGGAGGTATTTAAATGTAGTGCTATAGACTATATTGAAAATAAAAAACGATACTTTAAAATCTCTTTGAAGAGAAAAAGATGGGTCTCTTGTGACAATAGGACGATAAATACCACTTGAATTATTAACAATTGAGTGTTCAAAAAGATGAAGATATAGATGTCTCACATTGTCTTAGTTTCACCCCGGAATTCACATATACTTTTACCTTCATAATGCTAAGATCAAAGAGCTATTATGGTTTACAATTTTTCACAAAGAAGTTTTGTTTATTGTTTATTTAAATCTGATACCAGATAGAGATAATAAAAAATACAGTCTCATTCAAAGCTTGCACGACAAAGCAAACATAAACATAAACGTCATACATTATATTATGGTATTACTAATACGATGAGCATAAATTCTTAACAGTGATATAAAATACACTTCATTCATTCCAATGACATATACAAAATAATAGTTTTTTTATCAATTATGTATAAAGTCATAGTTTATGCATTGATTCCATTAAGTAAAATAGCATAAACTTATAAAATAGCATAAACTTACCTTTTTAGGTTGACGGCGTGTCTAACTATAATTTAGAGTTCCTAAAAATAAAGACAACAAATAACTTTATTTTGACAATAGTTTATCTGTAATAATGAATAAAAAAATTTGTAGTAACATGTTTAGATAGGAAGTTACAAAGCTAGGTGTAATAATCGGTTAAACTTAATCAATAAAACTTAGTATTTCTGAAAACATTGAATGCATCAACATTTCATCTCTATACAACAAAGCACATACTATCACCTTTTATTAATTTATTAAACACTCAAAAAAGGTTCATTACCGAGGAATATTATTCTGTTACAACAGTCCATTTGATAGGCAAATATAAAAATAGACAACGAATTGACAACAACATCCATTCCATCTCCTTTTTGGTGTGTGCTTTGATATATATCTAAAGGCCTAAGCTTAGAGTTCCAAAAGAGGGGCATCATGAAAAAGAAGCCTATACGAAATCTGGAAGAGCAACGAAGCAGAAATCAAATTCCAACGATGACATTTTGTCGGTAATCCTTTCACATAGCAATGTATAAATTTCCAAAACATAGAATACAACTGATTAAAAAAACTAAAAAAATTAGAACCCGTACGATAATTTCAAGTAGCAGAAGAAGATTTATACTCAAAAGTCTGGGAATTAATTTAAGTTGTTGTCTTGACACATAACATACATAGATATTGTCTATGAAATGTACTAAAATCAAGAGATCATTTTAACTGATGACAATTTCAACTAATTACCAACTGGGAAATTCATATTAACTTCCAAGAATATGAATTAGTAGAAATGGGGAAGACCGAAGAGAACCTAAAGACAAAAAAGCATTTGTCACTAACTCCAGCCGTAAAACTGGGAAGGCATAAGAAAATTGGAAGAAATTTTGGCAAAAAATAAGAAAATCATACTGGAAATTAATTATAACCCCAAGCACTAGTAGACGAAATATATTGAAAGTGTAGTCTTTGAAGACTGAAGAAAAAATAAAAATCATGCAGAAACAACAGATTGAAGGCGGAAAGAGAAACAAAAAGAAAATGAAAGGCCGAAAAACATGGAAAATAGATGCCAAAAAATGACAACATCAGCCATGAATTTGGAAAATTCAAAGCAAATTAGAAGATGATTTGGGCAAAAAATTACTAACAGAAAGCATACCTGGAACAACAACACCAGGTGCAAAGATGAAGAAAAATGCAAGAACAATATGAAATTGATGTTGGAATTAGAGTAGTCTTGCATCTGATTTTGGGGATGAGAAAGATTGAAGAAGGATTCTTCTAGAGCCAAACATAGAAACCACAAGAAATAAACACCCAACGATAAAAGAGATTATTTTATAGAAGTATATAAATTACTCTTTTACCCTTGGTCGACCACACTTTTCTTTTCTATATAATAGAAATTTAATCTTGATTATGTGAACATTTGCCTAGGCTTCTGCCTCATCTCAGTTGGTAATTAACTTAATTAGATAATTTTGTCAGATACATAAAGAGCTTGAAGTTACAATGCAACAATAGATACCAACTATCAATAATCCACATGAGTATAACTTCCTATAACTGAAATTGGATAATCACATAAGAGAAACCATTGTCATATACTAAATTTAGGGCAAACAACCCACTTTTTTTCTTGGTCATATTGACGTATTCATGTATTGCCTTTACAAGTATACAAGATATCTTAGTAGCAGGCTCCAATAGAATATTTTTCTAGATTAAGAAGTGAAATGACAAGGACCGGATACTTCTAGCAGTTGGAATAAGTTCACTAAATAATTTTAAGTTTAGTTTTTGTTTGAATGAGAAACTATTTTTTTGCCCCTTTACAGTTTACCGCAATTAAATTAAATCTTATCTTTTTCATTTACCTTGACTGATTTTTAAGAACCTACTCAGTGCTTAAAATTTTTCAAATTAGGGCATTTCCCGTTTAAAGAAGTTTATGTACTATCTTAATAGAAATTTTGATATGCTCTTGGTTACTTTAATTATATTGGTCCACTTGGCAGTTTCAATAGATTGTGATTCCGAGTATACCATTCAAACAAAATAAATGCAAGAGTTGCATTTTATTTTGTTGTGGAGTTTTAAAGGTTTTAGTATAGTGCATGATTCAACCTTATCATGACATATTAGTTTATGAGAATGAGATTCTATTTAGTTTAAGATTTCACCATCCATTTGCTATATGAATTTCCTTCTACCAAAAGATCTTCCGTACAAAAAAGAAACTTTTATATTTGTTCTCTTAAATTATATAAAAAGTAATCTAGCTGACGTAGATATGGTTTGCTTGAAAACATCCGCCGTGTATTTAAAGTTGTGCATATGATTTCGCTGGAAATTATAAAGCGTTGTTTAGTGCGCTCAAAGTGGAGGCATGTTATAGTGGATGGTGATCATAATGGGATTTCTCTGTCGTTCAATTCAAACATCTCTTCTTCTTATTTTTATTTTTTTCTTTTCTCCTCAGGTCTATCTTCAGATGAGACGAAGAGTATAAAAGGAGTTATCAACTTCATGCACTGCAACATACCTTTGCCATTGTCAATTTAGTATATGAATATTGTTGGGAGTGTTCAAATGTGCATGTGTTCTATATGTTTACATAGCAGATGTACTAATGTACTTTAAATGATTGCACTTCTCCTAATTTGCAATTTCAATGTGAGTTTTGTCGTGGGAAATACCTTGCTTAATATTCATAATGGGTTTTTTTATTTTAGAAATATTTGTCCTCAAGATAATCTCATCTAGCAGTGATACTATGACAATTAATTTGATCACGTCAAAAAGGTAAATTTTGTATTATTGCACGAAAATAAAGCGACAGTTGCTACTATTAAGTGAACATCTCTGGATCAATTTGATAAAACAAGAATTTTATTTTCTCTAAGAAAAATAATAATAATTTTCTTGCAAAATGCAGTGTTGGGCCCGTGCTCAGCACGGGCTTGCATCATCTAGTCTATATATAAGTATATGTTGGTGTTCGTTTCCGTGAAGTAAAAAAGTAAAAATATTCTTTCTTTTCTTTTATGCTGGGTTTAATTTTGTTAATCTTTGTTGTTTCTGCTCTTTGTTATACTAAAAGAACTTGTTGAATTTTGGGGGATACGCCTAATATTATTTATTCCAGTATAGGCGAAATATCCTTAAGGACAGTGTCCTTGACACGCCTCAAGCTTAACCTTTTATTCTCCATAATCATCCAATATTTCCAACACTTGTATTGGAGCCCGATTATTTTCGGATTCGCATCAGATAGAGTCCCATTCGGAAGAAGCACTCCCTATCAAAAGAATTTTATACTCAAAACTCGAATTTGAGACATCTAATTAAGGGAGGAACAATTTATCTTCCTTGCCATATCCTTTGGTCGTTTCTACTAGAATATGTTATAAAAGTAAACATCAATATGACATAGAAAAAGATGCGATACTTGTATTAAGAGACTAGGTTAGCTAAACCCGTGCTCCGCACGGGCCCAATATTGTGTAAAGATATATATGAGGAGCTAGGACTGCATAAAATGCCATTTAGATTGCATACAGTAAATATTGCATATTTTAATAGAACAAAAATCTCCTTTATTTCTCTAGATAAGTAGTAATAAGATTTCTTTCCATTCTGATGGGACAATGGGACATGCCAAGCAATTAGCTGATCCTCAACAATTCTTCTCCCAAAATTAACCTCCTCCTTTTTCTGCGTTCAATACAACAAAATTTATTAGTTTAAACAACAACTGTATTTGGCAACTCACTTAAAATCACATGCTCAATTAATGAGTAAAAGATATGTTCTAGTTCAAGCATCTCTTTATTTTTCAGAATGATACATTACAACAAGATGAGTATGTTTCCTAAGCCATGAGCAAAATAAGAAGCTTGGTTATTTGGGAAGTACCACAATTAATATATCTGATTAATCTCTTTAAATGAAGAGCAAATTGTTCTCATAGTTTTCTTATCCGTATCTTTGCATTATAGGTGAACGTAATGTAACTGATGACAAATCCTCAACTATTATTCAACACCTGCAGTACAATTACACAAAATAGTTTCAACACAATTGCGAAAATTGAATAAAGAAAACCAAAGAAAAATAAAAATATAGTTCTATGATGGAGCAAGGCTACTCGGTAGTGTTTAGTTTGTGATCATGTGATGGGTGTTAAATTTAGCATACTATATGCAACACAAAAAAGTCCTTTGAGTTTCAGTTCGGCAGATTTTATCAACGGTTATGGGTAAAATATGTGAAACTATGTAGGCATGAGAGATGCAACTCATATATAACTAAGTTGTTGTGAGGCAATAGAATCTTCCATGCACAAAGTTACCCTGAAAGAAGAAAGTATCTTGTAAGACTGGATCTTATGTCCTCTCTAATAAATTTGAAGCACTGTACCAGCGAGCCAAAACCTCACATGTACCTACTGCTCTGCCTATCTGACAACTCTCGTTCCATCTTTTTACCACGGTAAAAGTCAGTCCATGCTGCAAAGAAACTTGATTAGCTATAAACTATATAATTACTTTATAGGTGAACACTGTTAAGGAGAACCACTGCAATAACACATTACCTTGTTGACTTCAGTAACTTTATATCCCCTATATGTTTTCTGTATAAGAAACAACTAAACAAAATCAGATTCTTAGATATCACAAAGTAAAATAAATTTATGCTAAGTAATTTCTCTTCTACTGATATGCTACAGTTCAAGGAAGTAGGTCACATCACTCAGTGAGATATAAAAAAAATTCTTATTTTTAAGCCATAGTTCAAGAAAGTAAAAAATATTACACATATTGCATATTAAAATAAAGGTAATTTTGCATCTCCCAAAAAGTAAAATGAGTATATTTTATCTAGGAATTTGCCAGCTAACTTCAAAGAAGCAAGAATAAGAGAAAGCCTTAGGAGTCATGGACATCATTTATCAAATTACCTTATTTGAATGAAGATAATTCTGCTTGGGCAACAACCAAATGTGAAGTAATTAAGAGCGTACAGAGGAAAAATTTTGCTTTCTTTCCATTTGTTTTCGATGCTTACCTATATAAAAGAGCACTTCTACCAGAGATAAACATTCAAATTGGAAGGTTCACATAAAAATAATGTAGGAGCCAACTAATCTTAAGAAAATAAGATATGAAATATAATAGAAGAATGTCAGCCAGATCTCTTCTGACACTTTCTTGATTCAAAATGAATATTCAAAATTTTAATGCGCTCGAGCAAGAACTTTGATCATTCAATTGTGCAATTTGAGGCAATCAATACATATTACACATAGCCATGAACCTACAATCATCTACTTCTTTTCTGTTTCCATAACTAATTAGAGGCAATACATAGATAGTTTCCTAATTTGTTGGTCTAAATTGAGAAGCCTATCTTAAGACAATGAGACACAATTCAAATCATCATACCACCTAACTGAGTTAGATAGCCTCTCTCTTTTCAAGTACACTGTACCCTTACCTATATTGTTTATTGCCATCATATGAACTTCAGTTTCAAAAAGATCAGTCAAGTTCATAAGTTTTCTTTCAGTGATGTGCATCTCCGATAAAAATGAATAATAGACATCTTAAAGGTTTACATTAAGTTTTCAATTTAATAAGGTTATAAATATATATATCTAAGGCCCTTTTGCACATTTTGTTTCTCAGCTGATTTTGCATATGAAGGAATAAAGCACAATCTAACGCTTTGAGCATTTTCTATGCAGAACATCTACCATAAATCCTTCGATAGAAATTTGTAGCGAACAGTTCATTTAACGTTATTCAAAAAACATAGAAACAGATTTTTTCAATCACGACTATCAAATTCGAGCTATAAAGAGATGTCGTATTTACTTGTCAAAAAAGAAAAAGGGAAGAGGAAGCTAAATCTTCAATTTTCTATTTTTTGCAAACATATAACATAAAAAGACCAAGTATATTTTACTGAATTGAAAAGCTTGATCAAAAGAATAAGTTGTGTTTTGATTTTATTGAATGGATAAGAACACAAAGGCAATGACGGTCCAAATAGAATCAAGATGAATGTGTGGATATTTGAAAACCATCTGAATTCAGACATCAATTCTATTGCACACGACTGTAAGTCATATCACCAATTTCTATGACCTTTTCACTTCTCGATACGACAGTGCGACTTTTATTTTCCTTAACTTCCCTGCTAGAAAAGTATAATATTGGTATTGCCCAATGCAATCAAGATTCACACATGACATCAATCTGGAAAGAAAAGCACACTAATATTTTTCAAAAGTATAGAAACTAAAAATAAAACATTCCAAAATGAGACACAAAGAAAATAAAAATAGTCATAGCCTAAAATGTAAAGGCCGCAAGAAATAGGTAGAGAAGTCCCTAAATCAAGAGTTAAAAAGAATATTAAACTCACCGCAAGCTAGAAACAAAGAGCCCTAATCCCCATCATCCATTTCCAATCCAGCCCACTGCCCATTGAACACACAAATTAGTTGTAATGAGCATTTGAGATGGGAATATATCAATCCAAGTGCAACGGAAGAGCACAAGAGGAAGATGATGAAAAATATTTGCCTGTTCCTTTTCCTCGTAGTGGTTGTGCACAGAAAAAAAAAATCGAATCCGATGATGAAATGACATATACAAATGGCTAATGAAAATAGGCAAGGAAGATTCTAGATGATGAATGTCAAATATACAAGTAATGAGGTGGTGATTCAATTCTTGCGGTAGCAAGAGGTATAATCAAATTCAACTTCACAAGCAAATATACATGTGTCCAAGCCTGATAAATTTTGTCTCAAACATCACTATAACAGGATCTTTAATTCCTTTCTACTGCGATATTAATTTGCCAATTTTTTTCACTATAAATAGCATCACATATGCACAATATTTCTTCAAATCCCTTTGGTATATCCTCCACCTAAGTATAATTCACCTTAAGAATTTCACAAAATAATAGTATCACTGTTAAGTGTTCAAAAAATAGCTTTTATTTTTGGATTCTTTGGTACGTAAATGTACCTTAATTAAATTGAGTCATTTATGTTGCTTTTAGCCCCAATGTGAGTCAACTATTTCATTTTTTTTAAAGAAATTTTTTGGATAAAAATATCATAAAAAAATTAACTGTTCTGAATTTTAGTTCAGAATCATCTAAGTTGTTATATGAAGGGGAAGGAAAGAGCGAAGAGTACCTGAAAGTATTGTGAGGAAGACAGAAATAGATGATGAGTATGATTCGTAGATTAGAAGCACTGGAACAACACAAATCTCCAAGCAAGTGTAGATGCTCGGATGCACGAAAAATAATAAAAGGTTATTTTGATCAAGCAGAGATATAGAAAAACAAAGTAAAGAATCAAAAGCAAAAAATATCTATACAAGCACCCCGAATGGGATAAAAACAATTAAGAATGAAGGTTTACCTTAAATTCACGAACTAAACTGGCTTAAAGACTGATTTTACATATATTCAAGAGGATTTGTAAAATTTTGATTTTAGGGTTTTGATTGATGAAATTGAGGGCATTTTTGTTTTAGAAAAGATTATGAATTCAAGATTCCAGACCAACACAAGAAGAAAGTAATCTTCCCTCTTCGGGTTCCACCTTCCAATCTTTTGGTGGAAAGCGAGGCAGGTGAAGTGATGAAAAGGGCTTGGAGTTGCACCAAAACATTGGCCACAAATCTGCAATAGAAGAGAGTACTCAGTAAAATCAAGAGCTCACACCATAATACAGGAAAGAAGACGATAGAAAGAGAAAATTGGCGAGATAAAGCAAGAGAATTGAGATGAAAATCAATATTGTGGGAGAGAATGAAGCAAAATGAAGGCGAAGAACTCTGTAACACAACGGCAGGAGCTAAAGCCACGTATGTTAATGGTAACCGGATTTTTAGACACGTACTATATGATACTGTAAGAATTGAGGAGAAATTACTATTATACCCTCGAGCTTTTTAAAAATGACATGAAACACACATGTCGAAACTCTTTCTCTTCTAAAGAAGAGAAACTTATAAGATCCAATATTTTTCTTAATATTTATGAATAAACGAGGGACCAAAGGTGCTTTTACTGCTTCAATGTGAAAAGCTTGTATATGCCCAAAAAAAAAAAAAAAATGAAATAAAATGGAATAGCTAGTAGCCTACTCATGACTCACCCGCACTTGTCGATCACGTAGATAAAGTAATAAATTTAATGTTAATTATTTAAGTTACAATGAATCTCTTTAAAATTATGTATATTTTCGTAATCTCATACTTTTTAGAATTTTATTTGATGTTGTTTGAGGACATGTTAGAGTAGAGTTTTTGCAATTCATATTTTGAATTTGGTATGGTTACACTCGTAAAATGGGCTTTCGGGTTTTGTGACTATTGTTGGATTTCGCAACACGGGCCAGGGGGGCGACTTGAAGCCAATTTCGGATTTTGATTCATAATCTCATATTTTCTTGTGTAATTGATTCTATTAGCCCGTTTTGATTGTAATGTAATGCTTGTGGTTAGATTCGGGATATTTAGAGGTGGATTTACGAGGCAAGGGCATATTAGAGTAGAGTTTTTGCTCATATTGAGGTAAGTAACAGTTCTAAGTCCAGTTGTAAGGGTATGAAACCCGGATTATATGTTATGTGATTAGTTTGGAGGTGAAACACATGCTAGGTGACGGGTGTGCGGGCGTGCACCGTAGAAATTATGATTTGGTCCATTCCGTGGACTATAAAGTTGAATAACTTGTTGCTAGCTATATGATCTCCATGTGTTATAGAAACTTGACTGTAAAACATGTTAGAAATCATGTTTAGGCTATGTGTTGGGACTCATAGAGGCCATGTTACATGTTGAATTGCTTGCTAAATTCTTATTGTACTCAGTCTCAGTTTTTACTCGCATATCATATCTTAGTTTCTATTATTTCCTTGTTGATATCTATCATTGTTGTGTGGGCTGATTTTTATGATTCCTGAGAGCCCGAGAGACTAGAGAGATTGATGACTGAGTGAGGCCGAGAGCCTGATTTTAAGGATATTTATGGGATCAAGCTGCATGTCGCAGTATGTTTTTTTATATTTATGTTATGATTGGCTTGATATTGCGCTTGGGCTGAAGGAGCCCCTCCGAAGTCTGTGCACATCCCTAGTAAACGCATCTACCTACTGAGTGCGAATGTCGAGTGCCGTGCGATGAGTGTTGAGTGACTGTGAGAATGAGTAATTGTGATGTTGGAGTGACTGGAAGGACCGAGTGACTGTTGCTATGAGAAGTTGTATATGATTTCATTGTTGTCGCACATAATTTCCATATATCACTGTTATGATAACTTGTGAGAGATATTATATCCGGTTTTTACTTGAACTTGGCATGTATAAACTGATTTGACTTAAATTATCGGATTTGAAAGCAAGTCTACTTTTCCTTGTTGAGACTGCTGAAATTGAACTATAACACTAGCTCATCACTATCTTCAGTTCTTTATTTAATCTTGTTACTTACTGAGTAGGTTGTACTCACGCTACACCCTGTATTTCGTATGCAGATCCAAGTATTTTCGGACACGGTGGTCGTTGATATCCTGCACATCTAATCTTTGGAGACTACGAGGTAGTTGCCCAACGTTCGCGGTCTTTGTTTCTCCTTAGTTATATTTCCTATTTATTGTATTTAGATCCAGTCTGCTGTGGTTATTACTTTTTCTAGATTGGTGATGTATGGATGCTCATGAGCTTAGTGACATCCCGATTTGGCAATTTTCCGCATTTGTATTTTGGATATTTTTCTCGTTTTAAGAAAACTTTGGTTATTAAAATTACTTGATTCATTTTTTGTTAAATGTTGGAAATATTTTAGAAATGTCGGCTTGCCTAGTACCACGATAGGCGTTACCACGATAAGTTAGGATTTGGGTCGTGACACCAACTGTAATATATCTTCTTATTTATTATTTGATATGTGAATCATCGACCACATTATTGGGGCCTTCATGTGTCGTCTAGTCGTTGCGCTATTGCCTCGGCCTAACTCACCCTATCAATCCTAATGCTAAATTATCCCCATCACTCCTATTCAAGTGATATCAACTCTAGCTTAAATAAGATTTTCATAATAATTTTTCATTGCACCTAGTCAAAATAAAGAAAATAGAAGACACAGACATTTCAAGTGGGATCTTCGGAATTATATTGTCCTTGGCCAGTTTTAACGGTAGCTAGGTCAAATGTTCAAGTTATAAACAAAATATAAAGGCACAAAAGTAAGAGATAGAGGAGGATTGGCGGGGACAAAGCTGAACTAAACGTGGGATAATGACATTTTTGGTCCTTTTGTTGTTGATAAATTCTGAATTTTAATTATATGAAGCATAATTAACTTTTAATTTAGTAAAATATATATATGTTTTTTATCCCTTTATGCAAGAAACATAATATTTAAACTATTTTTACATCTATATTACTATTAAATATGGAGTAACAACACAAACGTAACATAATACATGGCTAGCTAAGTGGTGGAATTATTGATAAATCATAGTGAATGTTTGAACTATTCACAAGCAGGAGAATAAAAGTGTATGTTCCAATTAATTGGAGGTTTAATATGATATTACAAGAACTAACTTAAGATTTTATGAATAATCGAGGGAACAAAAATGCTATTATTGCTTCAATGTAAAGAGCTCGTAACACCAAAGAAATAATGTACTTGACACGTAATAAAATTAATATTTTTTTCATTGTTTCGTGATCGATGGATACTATAGAAGACTACGAGATACATAACTTGAATTTGATATCAATTATTAAATTTTTACGGTGTATGTTTTTACAATTACATATGGTTTTGTAATCTCATGCTTTTTAGAATTTTTTATTTATATACATATATATATTTGTTTTGTGATAAAATACTGAATTTGTTGCACCAAAACTATAGTCACCATTGCGTGAGCAAATAAGAGATTGGTGAATCAACATCAGAAAGTAGAGGGTCTCGAACTGATGATTTCAAATCATCCTATATTTGTCACCTTTGCGAAGAAAGGAAGAGGTTAAAAAACGAATTTTTTTATTAATATATCTCTTCTTTTTGCTCAAATTTTTTGTCTCCACTCTCCTTTGGCCTATAAATAAGGAATATTATCTCTTGGTGGATCTGTAAAAGCTCTTCTAGTCCCACATTGATTGAATAGCAAGCTCTTATGTACAAAGTTGTATACAAAAGGGTCCAAGTGAAAGAAGGAAAGCATACCTTTCTCGGCCTTTTGGCTAAGATCAAGTGTAGTATCTGTTCTTATCAGTTTAATATCTGATATGTGAGTCATCGACTCACACGATATTAACTTTATTTTTTAAAGGGGAAGGTTCACCGCAATAGCTTGCTATCGGGGCCTTCATGCATCGCCTTGGTGTTGCACTACTGCTTTGGCCTGGCGCACCCTACCAATTCTAATCCTAAATTTATTCTTTTGCAGGAGTTTTATTTTGGTCTTTAGGTTTTCTTTTTACTTTTATGACTCATTAAATCCGACAACTAAGAAGAAGAAAATTAGGATAATACGTTCAAGAAATATACAATAAATTAAATAATAAGGAATTTTTACACAATTTAAAGTTCTTTTTGAGGTTTGGCTATTTGCAAGAGCGAGAGCTCCGCTTTTATGCATTTTTATAGTTTTTGTTGTATTTTGACAATGAATAAAAAATACTTAAATCACTTACTTTTGGCATGAAAAATACAAAATACGAAGAAAAAAAAAAGTGCCAAAAGCCAAAATTTGCACTCCAGTCCAAAATAAATGATTTTTTAGTTGTTTTCACACGGATTAAAAAATCTACCTTTTAGCGTTAATTAACAATGAAATTGACCATATTAACATTTATTATATCTTCACATAAATACTCCTAACACATACTCAAACACTATTTACTCCAAGGGCAATGTAGGAAAAAAAATAATTAATTCATTCTTGAAATCTAAAAAAATTATTTATTCTGGAACACAAAAAAATCTCGAAAAATTACTTATTTTGGACCGGAGGGAGTAATTTATAAGCTACTTTTTTAAAGGCAATCCAAACAACCTCAAGAAGTGTCAAACCATCTTTTCCTTTTATTATAATATATTTTTTTGGTTTCCTACTTAGGTGTTCGTGTAACACCTGATAATTTTAAAGTTGATAGCCTTAAATGAATTTGACGTTTTGGCATTTGACTCCTTAATAGAGTTTAACATTTTTCATTACCTATGAGATCTCCCTTTTGGACTATATATAAATATTATCTATATATAAGTATATATTGGTGTTCGTTTTCGTGAAGTAAAAAAGGAAAAATATTTCTTTCTTTTCTTTTATGATGGGTTTAATTTTGTTAATCTTTGTTGTTTCTGTTCTTTGTTATATTAAAAGAACTTGTTGAATTTTGGGGGATACGTCTAATATTATTTATTCCAGTATAGACGAAATATCCTTAAGGACAGTATCATTGACACGCCTCAAGCTTAACATTTTATTCTTCATAATCATCCAATATTTTCAACACCTGCATTGGAGCCCGACTATTTTCGGATTCACATCAGATAGGGCCCCATTCGGAATAAGCACTCCCTATCAAAAGAATTTTATACCCAAAACTCGAATTTGAGACATATAAGGAAGAACAGTTTCATCTTCCTTACCATATCCTTTGGTCGTTTTTACTAGAATATGTTATAAAAGTAAACTTCAATATGACATAGAAAAAGATGCGATACTTGTATTAAGACACTTATAAGATCCAATATTTTTCTTAATATTTATGAATAAACTAGGGACCAAAGGTGCTTTTACTGCTTCAATGTGAAAAGCTTGTATATGCCCAAAAAAAAAATAATGAAATAAAATGGGATAGCTAGTAGCCTACTCACGACTCACCCGCACTTGTCGATCACTTAGATAAAGTAATAAAATTTCCATTGTCACGAGTGAAATTTTGGGAACCAAAACTTAGCCACGTTAACATGTTCACTTTTGTTGTTTTTGAGAGGAAATTAGGAACAATGGTTTCGAGATCGAGATATGTTATAGAAGACTATGAGATACATAGACCTTGAATTAAGAAGTGGCATATCTAAAATTTAAATTTAATGTTAATTATTTAAGTTACAGTGAATCTCTTTAAAACTATGTATAGTTTCGTAATCTCATACTTTTTAGAATTTTTATTTTTCATTCATATATATATATATATATATATATTGAGTTCGTTGCACCAAAATCATATTCGTCATTGCTTGAACAAACCAGAGATTGGTGAATTAACATGTAGAGAGTCTCGAACTAATAATCTTTTTTTTTTTTTTGTTGAAATTTTTTGTCTCCACTCTTCTTTGGCCTATTTAAGTAAGGAATCTTATCTTTTGGTGGGTCTGTAGGTAGAAGCTCTTCTAGTCCCACATTGACTATATAGCCAAGCTCTTATGTACAATGTTGGATATAAAAGAGATCAAGCTAAACGTAGATAATCATACCTTTCTCGGCCTTTTGGCTAAGATCAAGTGTAGTATTTGTTCTTATCAGTTTAATATCTGATATGTGAGTCATCGACTCACACGATATTAACTCAATTTTTTAAGGGGAAAGGTTCATCACGATAGCTTGCTATCGGGGCCTTCAAGTGTCGCCTTGGTGTTGCACTATTGCCTTGGCCTGGCGCACCCCACCAATTCTAGTCCTAAATTTTCCCCATTACTCCCCTTTTGGTTAGTATCTGTTCTTATACGATATTGACTGCATTTCTTTATGTAACTAGAAAAGTATGGTCGAACTAGAAATCTAGAAATAGTACTAGTATAGAGCATAAAATCAAATATTAAAATGAATGGTAATGAGAAGCTATAGATTGTCATTTGGAATAAATTTATAAAAGAAATAGGAAGATAAGGAACGTCAAGCAGCTACCTCAACAACTCTGATAAGCTCAGTACTAAGTACTCAGTGAGTAATAAGCATATAAAATGTCTGAAGATAAGAAATCCACGAAATGCCACAAAGTAAAGCTAAAACTAACAGTTCGGCACCTTACTATGAACCAACGACAATAGGTAATAACAACTAGAACAAGTAAACAACAGTACATGAATGCAATGCAATGCACATGACCGCTATAGCGCATAGCCCAATCCATTTAACGTCGATAGCGCTCACTGGGGGTGTGTACAGACTCCGAAGGAGCTCCTTTAGCCCAAGCGCAATATAATCATAGCATTTGCTGCGGCATGCAGCCCGATCCATACTCAGTCCAAAATATGCATATGTATCACGTAACAGATTCAATTAATTTCCAGTTTCCAATTTATTAAGAAGATCATACTTTAGATATTTAACTTCAGAAAAGTGACTTAGCATTTCATAACAGTGATTAAACACAGTACTGAGATCAATGATTATACAAAGAATGCTATCACAATGATATTCATCCCCTGAGGATGCTATAGATCGGCACAAGGCCCCAAACATGGCAATAAGCCCATATATATTCAATACAGGGTGGGTATCAGTCGCCAATATAGAAACATTCTTGTTCGGGATGGACTAAGTCACAATCCCCAGTCGTAATCAATCTCGCACCTGCCATGAGGTGCGAGTCACGCCCTAATATAGCGTCACAATGTGATAAACCGGGGTTTCAAACCCTCAGGCCATCATCTATACAAACTACTCACCTCAAGTCGGCCAAAATCCTAGCTCGCTATGCCCTTGCCTCTCAAATCGACCTCCTCACGCATCGAATCTAACCAAAACCACAACGAATACGTCATTATGCTATAGGATCAAAACCCAATTGAAAATAATCGAAAAACATCAATAATCCCGAAATTGACAAAATCCGAGCCTCTGGCCCACTTCTCGAAACTCAAATTTTTTTACAGAAAAATGTTTTTCATCGTCTCCCGATTCCGTACACATAAAAAACATCAAAATCGGAGTCCGTTTGACCCCTCAAATCGACCTCTAAAGGTCTCATAATTTCATGCCCCAAAATCCTATTTTTCTACTATTTTTCATGAATTAAAGAATGGGATTATGGTCTATAATCACCCATAAATGAGTTTTAATAATCAAATCACTTACCTCTGTGATACCCACTGATTTTCTCTCTTAAAAATCTCCTCAGAAGCTTTTTTCCGTTCCAAAATTTGAAAATAACTCGACCTGCTCATTATAGGTATACTGTGCACGCATTTTACTGCTCCCAATGGATTCCTTGTGAAATTCTAATGAATTTAGCCTTTTGAATCACTCAATTTCACCTTATAATGAAAGAGATATGTAAGTTTTAAGATTTGTACATAGTGAAGGTTTTTAATACGCCGTCAAGGGCAATTTCATCATTAACCTGAAAATTTGGGCAACCTTAGTAAAATGGCCATAAAATCCTCATACAATGTCCAAATTCAATTATTCTTTTTGCTACGGGTCCGTAATTACGATACATATCTAATGATTCATTCAAAACAGTAATCAGAGCTCATTTGTTTAATATGATATCATTTATGCTTGAAGAAACAATGTCGAAGCATAAGAGAAACGAGCACAACGCAACACAAACCTATCAGAAACTCACCTGAGCTCCTCGGGACCGCATACGAACATGCTAACATGTCACATATGATCATACAAACTTAGTTGCACTCTCAAAACACCAAAACTAACATCAAAACACCAAATTTGCATCGGATTCAAGCCTAAGTTCTTCTAAAACTTCTGAAATACGCATTTGATAAAAAACCCAACCAAATCATCTCCGAATAATTTGAAACTTTGCACGAATATCGAAAACCACCTAACGGAGCTACTGCAACTCTCGAAATTCGATTCAGACACTCGAATCAAAATCTCACCTACCAACCGGCTTACTAAAAAGCCCCGCTAGTCAGTTTTTGGGCTGATAATTGAAAAATAGCCAGCATTTGTAAAATCATTGAAAAATAGCCATTATTTTGCTTAAATACGAAAAGTTTCACAGTTATAGAGCTCCTGCGTATAAACTTCCAGCATATTATATTAGAAGTTCAGCACGCAAAAAGTTCCAGCATACTTAAATACGAAAAGTTTCACAGTTATAGAGCTCCTGCGTATAAACTTCCAACATATTATATTAGAAGTTCAGCACGCAAAAAGTTCCAGCATAATATGCTAGATTATGTTGGAACGCCAACACAATATGAACTTCCAACACATTATACTAAAATCTCATATGTAAAACATTCAAACTCCAGCATATTGTGCTAGAATTATTTCAGAATTTTTAAGGGTGTTTTTATTCAAATTTTATTTTTACATAAAAATTGATTAAATTTCAACTATTTTTGAAATTGTGCCTATTTTTCAATTATCGGTTATAAATCCGACATCTTTTATTTTTTCCCACAAAAGCTTGATAATTTGTGGAGAAAGAGAGAGGGGTGAACCCATTATCTACGGGGTTTAGCACTATGTGCCACTAGCCCTCAGGGATTTCTCGGCTATCAGATAAAAATATTAATCCGCTACAAGAAGATAGACTAAACGACTAATGGGATTGACATTGACAACTACAAAATACAGCATACTTTGAGCAAACCAGAGATCAGTGAATCAATATGAAGAAAAGCACCTTAATTGCTCACATTTACAAACAATAAGTGGAAGATTGAGTATCTCCAAATCTCTATCATTTCTACGGAATAAACTAGGTATAGTCACAACAGTATATTTGCAGTTATTACTGTCTTCTTCCATTCTTCAGATAATCCATTCTAATAGCCCAAAGCTGCTCCCCAACAATCTTCATATCCGGGCGATCTTTTCGTGTAGGTGCTGCACATTGAATAGCCAAACCAAACATTTTTACTAGTATCTCCCTGTTCATGGATTCCTTCATTTGAGGGTCCAACATTTCCGGCACGCATCCTTCATTGTATTTCCTAAAAGCCTGTATATACATGTTATATTTGTACTCGATAAGTTAATATATGGATTAGTTTCTTGTGTTATTTGAAAAACTACATGTTTTCGTTATCTAAGTACTGGAGAAAGCAACAGACAACTAAACACAATCAGCACATCTAACAGAAATAACACTAATCCTGCTATTTATTAACTTTTAACAGAGACGATTGGCCTCAAAGGCGGAGCCAGAATTTGAAGCTTATGGGTTCGAATTCTAGTTACTAGGTTCTAAAGTAATAATTTATATATAACTAATGAATATTTTAAGACAAATACAGGATTGGACGAAAGCTTCTGGGTTCGGCCGAACCTGTAAAAGAAGCTCTAGCTCTTGCTATTGGTAGAGCCAATAATCCAAGATTTACCCAAATTTAAGAGGAAAAAATGAGTAAAGAGCTTACCCATCTAAGTGTCACCCTCTGATCAGGAGGTCTTTTAAGCTCCACAGGACGACGACCCGTTAAAACTTCTAATAACAATACCCCAAATGAGTAGACATCACTTTTTGGTGTGAGTTGATACGTTTTCATGTACTCAGGGTCAAGGTAACCAACGGTGCCTTTCACTTTGGTTGAAATGTGTGTTTTATCAGAGTCTGAGTCTCCAAGCCGTGCAAATCCAAAATCCGCAACTTTGGCACGCATGCTCTCTGTCAGGAGAATATTTGATGACTTCACATCTCTATGGATAATTTGCTTCTCTGTGGCAAACAAAAATAGGAATGCATCAATTCCAAATGATCACGGGGCAGATCAAAATAGACCAATGAATGAAACTAACACATCACCAACTCTAATCCTAATGTAGAATCCTGCTTTACAAGAATGGATAATGGGAACTTGAACCTCAACACAGGAGTTGCCACATAAATTATACGGCAGGTCAGCGAAAACTAATTGCATTCGCTAGCCAAAAAGTGTATAAAATATGTATGTATATAATATATACATAAAAATAAATAAAAAATTGTCTGCTAATATTTTTGGGAGCGGTTAAAAATATACATCTCTAAATTTTACATGGCTCAAAAGCTAAGGAAATAACAAGATCTAGACTAAAGGAATCTACCAGGTCAATAATGACAGTTAGCCTTAAACTTCCGATGGAGATTTGATCTTTTCCCTTTTCTTCATCTTTGTGTATTGATCATGTAAAGGAGTTTCAAGCATTGATAAACCATCGCTAACTAAGAAAAGAGAATAACTAGCCATGGAGAGTAACATACCGGCATAAAGATGAAGGTAAGTTAGGCCATGAGCAATATCAATTGCAATTTCAAGTCGCTGATTGAAATCCAAGATTTTCCCACGTCCACCTGCCAACAGTTTAAAAATTATTGCTCTCCACATTTTGACCATAATGGAAGGTTGTATACAGTGCACTAAGTTTATAAATGCTATACCATCTAGATGTTCTCTTAGTGTACCATTAGGTACATACTCCGTAATGATGAGGCGTTCATTACCCCTATCAACGTAACCAAGAAGCCTAACTAGGCTACGGTGCTCAATTTTTGCCAAAAGCTCAACTTCACTTCTAAATTCATTGCTCAAAGATTCAAAATGCTCCTGCAAAATGTATATTAGAATGATTTAATTCTTTTCTCTCGCAGATAAAATCATATATATAGCTAAAAATAGAAAGGAACAAGAAAGAAAAGCCTATCTTTCTTTCCTACAGAAGGGGGGGTTACACGTCAGAGTTCAAAAAATAAACAACAACAACAACCCAATATAATCCCACTTAGTGGGGTCTGGGGAGGGTAGTGTGTATGCAGACCTTACCCGTACCCCGGGGTAGAGAGGCTGTTTCCAAATAGACCCCCGGCATCCTACCCTCCAAGAACTTCCCACCTTACTCTTGGGGAGACTCGAACTCACAACCTCTTGGTTAGAAGCGGAGGTTGCTTACTATCAGAGTAACACCAAATTCAAGAAATAAACTACATGCAAAAAATAGCTAGAATCCAACCTATCAACAATGAGTAACCCCGACTAGAATTTACGTGGTTTTTGTTTGTTGACTTCTTAAATTCACTTGCAAAAAATATTTCTGAATTTGGTGTTTATTTAATTTTTTATTTGGAGAAATTTCCAAGACCAAGTTTGAATAGTTGGGTTGGAAGTGTATTTCATGTGAAGTGTTTCAAATCTTCAATGTCCACTTACAAGTCAATTTCCAAAAAAAATCTTTTCAAAAAACTACAACTACTTAGATTTCATCAATCACAAGCGTTTTTCCAAATTCAACATCAAGTTCAAATGTTGTCCGAACGGCTCATAATGTCACATCCAGGTTGAATATGTGCATGTATCAACAACATTCCACTTCCACCAATAAGGTCACGTCCCCCCCAAAAAAAAAAAACAGCCCAACCCAAACCACTCCAAAAGGAAAGATTAAAAAACGGAGAGTAGTTTTTCTCAAAACCCCCTTCTAACACCTCAAATTTTCAACATCTCATCGAGTTAATTCAATAGACTATTCGTTCTCAACATGAGCAAGTAAAGTACAGTGTAGAGAAGCAGCCAGCTAACTGCCCCCTCCCACTCAGCCATGCTTTGCTGCGCGGATAAGGTTTTGGTTTGTATGACCATTTTGAACAGGTTATAGTAAGTCCCTTTTTCTCTCAATTCGATCTCCTTCCTTTTGTCCAAAAATCAGAGTTCATGTTCAGTTCCTAAGTTAACTTGCACATGTGTCACAACCCAGTGTATCTATTGTTCTCCTTTTGCAACTTAGATCTTTCTTCTGAACAAGCTAGGATTATTTGCTGGTCCTTTGGATTTCAACTGACGTGCTTCACTCTTTCTCACTCAAGATTAGTGCAAGATCTTTCTCTTTCCATGTCTTAACTTAATTTTTCCTGCCTTTCCTCCTCTTTCACGCAAAAAAAAAAAAGTTCAAAAAGGGTAAAGCAATTACTAGGTTAGTTCAATATTTAAGAAGCTATGCCTTCTACAATAATATTAGTCCAACCAAAGGGCAGAATCATAGATAAAAAATAGCGACAAACAACTTCAAATGTGCGAGTTCTTTCCCTAAAATAGAAGGAAGTCGAATAAGAAAACAGAGGAAGCATAAAAGTCGAGATAAAACCTAAATCATGAACTCCTTTGTTGTGAAAGAATTATTTTGTGACCAACAAGATCTTCACATTAGAGAATCTATCTTATGTTTGCAGTCTAGTAAAACCGTGAATTATTGTCCCACTTCTGATTTCTAAACTGGTAATTATCATCTATAGAATATTTGTAGAAGGTGCATTATGGTCCAACATTCTGCTTACTTAAGCAACTCTCCTTTCCATGGAAAAGACCTGTCTTTATGCCCCCAGGGTTAACTCAATTGGCAAAGGTTGAGGAACTTGTGTGTGTGTGGGGGGGGGGGGGGGGGGGGGAGGGCATCATCCTTGAGCTACGAAGGCTGTGGCTGGCCCAAAAGGGTTGGCTCTGGAGGGATTTCTGGGTCGTCAAGAAAAAAAGAGCTGTCTTTTCTACTCCCTTAAACGCATGCGTCGGTAGTCTCTTCATCATTGTTTTACTTATACTTGCACAGTTTAAAATAGAAAACACCCACAGAATTATGAAGGTAAATTGCAGAAAGGAAACGAATATGAGACGTTTCCTGATTGGGAAGTTCATATGCTGAGAGAACCCTCGGGGGTTGGCCTGGTGGCAATTGACTTGAGCCTTGGGGTTTGCTCCCTTTCAAGGTCTCAAGTTCAAAACCCACTGGGTGCAAACAATTTCTGAGGGTCATCGGACTGGGTAAAACCTGAATTAACCGTGGTGCACTTGCGGGAAACTCCTTGCCGAGGGCCTGTGTACCCCCGGGATTAGTCGGGGCTCGAAGAGACTCGGGCACCCGGTGCAAAATCAAAAAATCAAAAAAAGTTCATATGCTGAGAGGCTTTTACTTAACTTAAAAAGGCAAGCAAATTCTATTAACTCATTCCCTCAATTGTAGAAATCAGTGTAACGGAAGTAGGAAACTAATTTTGCCTTTTTAATGCTGTATCAGTTAATGCAACTTCAACAAATAGTGAATAGCTTCCTTTTTCACTGTTGTTCTAACGAATCATCAAATTAACGTGACATATAAAAGATTTGCAGATTCAAGATCAGTTGACAGTATCTTACCTTCTTTGCACGTTTAATGGCAACTACTTGACCATCCGGTAGTTGAGCTTTGTAAACCGTTCCAAACCCTCCCTCTCCAATTTTTTGGGACGGAGAGAAATTTTGGGTAGCTTTGAGAGCCTGATTCACGTTGAGGTGAATGGAGCCAATTCTATTGAGTTTTGGAGACATGCTAAATCTAGAGGGACTAGGCGGCACTCGAAGTGGACTAGCTGGCACTCGTAGCGGACTGCCTGGTGCCTTTTCAGGAACAAAATTCATCTCCATGGAGGAAGCAGAGTCCACTGCAAAGGTAATGCAATATCTTTATAAACAACCACCAAAACCAACAAGCGGAACAAGGATTTTCACTAAAGGGATTCAAAATATAAAAGAAAAAAATACACGAAAAAGCCAAGGGGATTCAGTATACATAAAAGATAATTTGGACCTAGTATAAATAGTGTAATTCAAATATACGTAAAAGATAATTTGGACCTAGTATAAATAGTGTAATTCAAATGAACTCATTCCCACCTCCCTAGCTCTGCCTGTATCAGGGCTCCAGCAGAGATTCCAAAATTGATCATAAGTAGATCGAAAAAAATTCATGTCATTGGAAATTTTCATCTGAGGGTACTTAAAGTAAACTTATCTTCAGAAGAATGAAAACAACTATAAACTGAATGGAATATTAAACATTGAAAAGGTTAACTCACTTGAATTAGGATCCTTTACAAGAGCAGATTGATCCGTTTCCTTCTTCCTCGCACGAAAACAAGGGCAAATTAAGCCGCAGCAAAGAATAAAAAATACTGGCACTGCCATGACCAACTTTTGGGGGGTTACTGAAAAATTATCAGCACGTTTTTCCTTAGGCTTCCGTGCTGCTGTATCATCAAAATTGTGTTTGCTGGATCCTTGTCTGACCACCTTTTGTAGAAATTTTCTTCCCGACTTGAAATGCAACTCATCTGCAACATGGTTTGGTCTCTACTATATCACTATAGAAAATTATAAACCGCGATATCCAATAGAAGCAATTAGGAAAAATACATAGAAATTAAATGGTTTCTAACGAAGAACGTCTCAGAAGGATTTGTTGGAAAGACATTTGAAAACAATATTGTAGCATATATGAGTGCATACCAAACGATAAGTCCAATCCACAATATTGAAACCCAAAATTTTGGACAAAGCAATGTTTTGCACGATCAAATTTGAGGGCGTCGCAAAATAAAAGTTTGTCTACTAATATGCCATTGACATAAAATACTTGGCGATTCAGTTCATCTGAATAGTCGACATGGTAAATTCCACAAGCTTCTTTATGTCCCAACAGCGGAGAAGCAGAAATTAGTGGGAACTGCACCAGCAATAGTATACACAGCACAACTACAGCCATTTTCAGTAAAAAATGACATAATCACCCCACTTCATAAAACCAAAATATAACGGATCCATTGCAAATTCTTTAGCGACCACAAGCAACAATACAAAAGCCTCTTTTCCAGGTCAAGGCAAGAAGTCCAATCCCTTTTGGAAAAGTAGCTGAGAAACAAGTTTAGGAATTCAGATAAGCATTGATCAGGCAGGATCAATCTCCACAATTGACGTGGCGAAAGTCAACTTTTTATTTTCCAGTTCCAATTGGACCAAAGTGGAAACTACCTCAACAAGCTACTAATAGTCCAGATGCTTTCAGACTTTTTCAGCTAAACAACAGGAAATCCAGATTCAATAATCAACTCACTTCAAAATTCCAACAACAATCCAGCTGTGTCAAATAGAAATTGAAAGCCTTAGACCTTAAAAACCAAGACTTTCCAAAGTTTCAGATTGGAATCTCAATTTCTCTTTGTCAATCCAAATCAAGAAATGGAACTGAAATAATACAGCTAACTCCAAGAGATAATTCTTCTTCTACACAGATAGCACAGAAGAAGATTCAATTACATAACCAATTCACCAATCACATAAACAAGACAAACCAGATCAAGAAAACCTCAAAAACCCAATTCACAGAAAGCTTAAATCTTTACAACATGGGCATCAAAACTTTGTCTTACCCTCTTCACCAAACAACCCAAATAGACAAATCAGATCAAGAAACCCTCAAACCTTAACACCCTCCAGTTTTTTTTCACAAAAATGGTAAGTAATTAACTTTGTCCACCCACTTTACCGAACAACCAAATTAAATAAACACTGATCAAGAAAATTGATTAATTAGTCTGCAGTTGAAGTACTAAGAGAAACAAACCTGAAATAAAGGCGGCTGAGGTACTTGTGGAAATATACAGAAGTACTAAAAGATTAGATTTTTTTTTAGTAGCAATTTTGTTCCAAAAGAAACATCAAAGAAAAGACCAATATTTGAGAAGGTGGGGGCGAGTGAGGTAAAAAATGGGCTGTCAGTACGTAATATATGAAGTCAATGTATGCGTATGCATTCAGACGGCTAATTGCTGGGAATTTTTGACCGTTCGAGACGCTCTCTTCTTGGATTTGTTATTGTCCATTTCTTTCTTTGTAAACACACCTTACCTCTACCCAAGAGGTTAGAGAGGCTCTTTCCAATGTACCATCGGCGCAGGGAAAGAAAGGCAAACAAAAATAAAAACAGCATTAGTTACAACAGCATATCACATAAATAATTAATTAAACATAAGAGACATATGTACCATAAATAAACCGACATGCAATAATATTAAAACAGTAATTACCAGAAATGACTACCATAAGAGAACGCAAATAATCCTCTATGGGTGGCCCTACCACGCCTCTCCCATCCCGGAAAAGGAGTACGAAAAATCTAGAAGTCCCTATCCTACAACCCTCGTACTAGACCTCCAGACTTTCCTATCAAGGGTCATGTCCTCGAAAATCCGCATCCTGGCCATGTCCTGCCTAATTACCTCTCCCCAGTATCTCTTAGGCCCCCCTCTGCCTCGCCTCACACCGACCACCGCTAGCCGCTCACAACTCCTCACCGGGGCATCGGTGCTTCTCCTCCGCACATGCCCGAACCACCGAAGCCTCGCCTCTCGCATCTTCTCATCCACCTGGGGCCACCCCCACCTTCTCCCGAATAACTTCGTTCCTAATCTTATCTAACCTGGTGAGCCCGCACATCCACCTAAGCATCCTCATCTCCGCAACCTTCATCCTATAAACATGAGATTTCTTCACAGGTCAACACTCCGTCCCATACAACATGACAGGTCTAACCACAGCTCTATAAAACTTCGCCTTTCTTTCTTTACGTTACCTCTAAATACAAGTTGCCCAAACATGATCTTTCTTCTCCTTTTACTAGTAAGGATAGCCCGTGTTGTGCACGGGCCAATATCAGTACGTTCAGGAGTAGAGTGTTGATTGCAGGTTTCATCGAATAACATAACTTTGATTCAATTATGTATTTGGATATGTAAAGATATTAATTTAGGCAATAAATTAAAAAGTTTAGAATTCATAACTATAAACTTTAAATATTGACTCTGCCTCCAAATATGCTAAATACTCAAGTATAATTTCTTTTCGTTACGGAAAAAACTTCTATTAAAGTCCATCTTAAAAGGATCCTAGAGTTAATCTTATATTACTTGAAATCATTTAAAAGGAAAGACAATCATAATTTTGTTGATCCCTACTATTACGTAAAAATCAAATTGTAAAAGTAGCTTGCTTCATGATTGAGTTCACTAATTAGCATAAGTAATTTTTTTTTGCCTAACTTACATTTTGTTATCTAAAATGGTTGTACATAGGTTCGGATGTTTACCGTCCAAAAAGTACCATTTAATATATCGACACATATAATTAAGAAAATTGTTTAATAATATTAATATAAGACTAATTAATAAAATGGTCCTTTGTATCTTACTTTTGAGATTTATAAATTTCTATCTATGATAAAACCATTGTACATGTGCATTCTCGTCCTCTAGCTATTGGAACATAAAGCAAATGAGTTATATTATTCAAAACATACAGTGAACTCCATAGTAGCTACTTTGTCCTTTGGATATTTTGACAATACAAATTTTAACATTAAAAAAATAGTTAAAAGTTGTTAGCTTAATTAAATTGAAAAATACAAATGAAATTTAGTTGCTCACATGGACAAAGAAAGTAATATAATTTCCAACTGACTCCAAATAAAGTTCCTGAACTAAAGAATTAAAACAGAACCTCCTTGAGTTCTTAATATTATTTGGGATAAACTTATGTTACGACATGTCAAAATTTATATTTTGGTATTGCTAATCAAATGATATGACAACAATAGCAGTGCGCGAGCCCGGCATTACAATTAAGATTGTGATGAAAAGAAGAAAATTATAGTAATATTATACTATTTTAACCGATATTTTCATAGAACCTATCGTGTAAAGAATTTCAACTATTAATCAATTTTCTCAAGCATCAAGGGAAACTTCGCAAAATATTTTACTGCATAGGTGTGCTTTGTCTATATTTGTTAATGAATATTTACTATTTGAAATATTCTTTATATGTCAACTTTCTCTAAATTGAACAATATGTATCATTTAGCGATTTAATTATGTTAGCTAAATTTCTAGATAAAGTTATTATTATTTAAATTCCGAGCATGATATTAAAGATAGTTATAAATAATAAGTGAGTGTAAGACATATCTCAAGGAGATATTTTATTTTTATATTAAAAATAATAACTTATATTAAATAATTCATTAAATATTTGAGTACGTTTCAAAGTAGAAGGAAATCAATTATAACCCAATTCATCAGTTTATTGCTGGGTAGTGAAATAATTTGTAACATGATCATTCTGAAAAATCATTTGTGTGGCTAAGTTGCTTTACAATTATATCCAAAGCATTGACAAATAACACAAATTAGGAAGTAATGGATGACTATTTTTAAGTTAGTAGTAAACGTGTTTAATAAATAATTAAGCTTGAGTATATAGAAGTTGATGCGATAAAGTATAACAGCATATCAAATTAAGAATGAATCATCTTTTTCGCTTTTTTAAAAATTAATTTTGCTTGATATTATAATTAAGAACTAATGAGTAAAGAGTAAAAACAATGGTAAAGTATTAATAAGTCCTTCAATGGTTACCATCAGGTTCTCGGCTGTGTTTTTCATTTCAAACAAAGTTTAGGAATTTTTCTATTCTTGTTTTTGCTCTAAAGCTTCAAAAATATGAAGCAAATGTTTGGTTTCACCTGGAGTAAAATCTCTATATTATATCACAATTGGGGTCGATAATTTGGGCATTAAAAATGCCTCAAGTATTTTCTTTATCTACTAAAATATATTATAGCAATAGAAGTAATAATACACAAAAGCAGGGGTAAAGATATTTTATATAATCAGTGAAATACAGCACAAATGGGGCTGACAATATGGGCCATCAGAATGCCTAAAAAGTTTCTTTTATTTACAAAACTTTGTGATGGCAATTGCGATAATAATTTATAAAAGGTTTGGCAAACATATATTTTAGGCAAAGCAGGCATTTCGACAAAAGACCACCCTACTTCACCTAGTGCACTCCCACTTCTAATATAGTATAAATATAAATCTCTGGCTAGTGGATTTTGAATCCCTTGACCACTAAATTAGATTTTTAAATATTATTAAAGATGTTTAAAACTTAATATATAGAGACAAAAAATAGTTTGTCAAAGGCCAACCACACATTTCCATTTTAAACCAAGCAATAAAATAATAAGTATTAAGTCTTAAACATGATAAAATCTCAAAAATAAGCAGTTAACAGTAAAATTTGCAAAAAATAAATCCAACACAGCCCGATATCGGAGTGTCACTAGTCGTGAGCATCTACTAAGGTCCGAATACAACAAGAGTCTAAAATGTACTAGATACAATCTAATGAAATCGAGAGGGAAAAAAGTAGTGCTGCAAACGTCGGGCAGCTACCTTGCTAAACTCTAATGACTCCGCCTCTGAGCAACCAATACTCGCTAACGGGTTCAGAAATACATGAGTCTGCACGCAGGGTGCATGGATTTAAGTGAGTACTTTCAACTAGTTAGTAATAAAAATAAATAAAGACCGAGCGATATAAAATTGTGCTAAACACAGCAATAAGCTATAAGAGGTATAACAACAGTCAAAAAATATAATTAAACAGGGAAATCTCATAAACACCTTTTAAAGCAGTCAACAATAGATAGGAAATATAACTAGGAATGGTAAACATATAAGAACTACCCCTCGGCCATTATAACATCAAATCAGCCCCTCAAGCAATATCACAGAACAACATATCACGACCTTAAACCCGAAGCCGATCGTGATGGCGCCTCTCGTGAAGACAAGGCCAGCCAAATAACCCAGTTCACCTTTTAAAACAGTTAAACAACATAAAACAGTCTAAAATATGATTTAAAAGTACAAAGTAATGAATAATATCAATAAAGTACAAATATTTAACCCAACACAACCCTAACCAGGATGTCATAAGTCACGAGCATCTATCAACACTGAATACTTAAGTATCACTACCGAGTTTAACACTGAACTAAGGACATAAATGGAAGATATATGGAGGAGCTACGGTTGTGAATGCCAACAGCTACCTAAAACCACCTTGAAGAACCGCCTGAAGCTGGAATGAATCAGCACTCGGGAGCGGGACCATCTACGCCTGAATTTGCACACAGGGTGTAGAGAGTAAAGTGAGTACTCGAATTCAGTGAGTAATAAATATAAAGAATGACTAAAAGTAAGAAAATACAAAAAAGCACAAGGCACAAGGCATTCTATAATGAAGTAGTAAAACCGTTTAAAAGCAGTAAATCGGTGCAAAGTTAAGTAAAAATCCTTTCTCAACAAATAAACAATTAATTGACAGGTAATTTAGGTAATGTAAATAAATAGAAGTTCGCCCCTCGGGCACAGTATCACCACATTCGCCCCTCGGGCAATATCTCAGAACAATAATAGCCCATTGGATTCAATCTCACATCACAATGGATACCCACGCTACTGGGGTGTGCAGACTCCTGGAGGGGCCCCTTACGGCCAAGCACAATAACAAGCCATCTCGTGGCATCAAATCTAGGCTCTCGTCCTCATATTAATCAAACCACCTCGTGGCGTACATATCTCAGGCCCTCGGCATCAAATTAGTGTCAGTGCTTCCTCAATATATAGGCCTTTGGTCTTCCTCAGTCAAAAATCCTCACAAGCCCCTCGGGCAATAGTAAAATAGTATTTCTCAGCCCTAACATCATTTAAAATATCATTTAAGTCTTAGAACTGAGTAAAATGGTTGAGTAGTAAAATAGTGAAAAACAACACGACTGAGTTCAAGTAGTAAGTCAAAACAGTGAGGAAATATCAATAAAAAAAGCCCCAAATGGTTCAAATAGTTGGCACGAAGCCCAAATATGGCATTCAACCCAAATCATAATGATAGAAAATATGTTTCAGTCAAATACGCTATAAAATCATCAATCGGGACGGACCAAGTCATAATACCCAATAATGTACAACCCCACGCTCGTCAACAAGCGTATGTCTCACCTCAATATAATACTATAATGTGCAAACTAGGGTTTCAAACCATCAGATTTACCTTCAACTAGATACTCCTTCTTGCTATAACACCACAATTCCCTAACCTCGACTCACCACGAGAGACCCAAGCATAAAACCATGTCGTTTAAAGCTCATAAGTCGTTGAATACTTTCTTAGATATTCCCACAAGCACCACATTCAAAATACTTACCCTGAAGAGACCTTCTATGAATTTCGAGCCATTACCTTCACCTTCTTAATATTGATATAAAGAAGCCCATAATTGAAATAGAAATACCACAAACCTTGACACCCTTCAAATGCAAATCTCAATTTCTAGGCAAAAGTATAACCTGAAAATCCACAATTATTACATACAAAGTCTTGTGCACATAAGAACCATTCCTGAGAGTCATCCACTCTACTCGAACCGCAATTAGCCCGATCAAAAGAATATAACAGCTTGTGCCTCATTATCACTTCTGACACTGCAACATATAACCTTACCTTGATGCAACCAAGCCACTTTCTTTTCTATGCACCGAGCATTCTTTAGCAATAACAACTCAAGACATTTCGTGATTCTCAAATGCCTATGAAGCTTGATGTAACCTTACCTTATTAGAAAATTTTCCTTTACTCGAGCCGTCCTCGGGCTTAATCTCCGCAAACAATAACTAATTCACTAACATGCCTCAAAGTGGAACCAAAATAGCACATAACCTCAACTAATCGATACCAAACTCCCCAACTTGGATCAAAGCCATAGATCAAAACACACACAATAACGCATACTGCATATACCTTATCACTGCCATTATACCGTAGTGAGATTAACTTGATTCTTCATAAGCTCGGACAATACAGACCATCTAGTACCTCAAATCTTCTGCAAATATCACATTCACTCTCATAACAGTTAAACACATTCTCTTAAGCGACCCAGATTCAAATTATCTTTCACCTGAAATTGAGATCTTCTAACAGACAATATAAGGATCGCACAAATTCAGAACACTCCACAGAAGATAACCCACCTGCTTTGCTTCAAGCTGGCTTATCTGTATACCTTTCACCGCCATAAACGTTACGCAGTTACTTAGTCTTCCTAGGTCTAAACTCATACCGCAACATAAAATTTACTTATCTCCCAACTAGGAAACATGAAAAGATTCTTCACACGCCCATAACTCGGGGCTATACCTTAAATAAAGATTGAAATAAAGCACTAATAGTTCTTCTATCCTCCAATAGACCCTTCTTGTCGCTTCCAAATCATACAAATACATCTCGCAGTCACATCACCCTCATCACGTAACTATCCAATCATTACATCCCTTAATAGGCCAACAACACATATATATCCAGATATATGTGCTCACGAAATCAACAGCTCAAGGCTCAAGCAATAGGTAACAATCCGACCTCTAGTCTTCTAGTCTGGCCCAACATCAACACATAGAGATAACATCTCGCCCCTTGATCAGGGAATCACAAGCCATCGATTCACATCTGATACTGAGCGCCCATGTGGGCATACAAATGCGAGAATAAATCCAAAGAGTTACATTTCAAGCTAAATCAAGGATGTGCGATAAGAATCAAAGAATGTGAAGTTTTCCTAAAGGTTCTGCAACCTCTTGAGGATAAATACAGATGTCTCCGTACCGATCCACGTGACTCTACTAAACCTGCTTATGACTCATAAGAACTATGTAACCTAGGCTCTGATACCAACTTGTCACGACCCTAAAACCAAACGCAATCGTGATGGCGCCTCTCGTGAAGACAAGGCCAACCGACACATTCCTATTTCAAACTTAAGTAATAAAATAATAAGTATTAAGTTTTAAACATGATAAAATCTCAAAAATAAGCAGTTAATAGTAATTTATGAAAAACAAACCCAACACAGCCCAATACCGGGGTACCACTAGTCGTTAACATCTACTAAGGTACGAATACGACAAAAGTCTAAAATGTACTAGATGTAGTCTAATGAAATCGAGAAGGAGAAAAGCAGTGCCCCAAACGTCGGGCAGCTACCTTGCTAAACTCCGATGACTCTGCCTTTGAGAAACCAATACCTGCTACCGATTTCAGAAATACCTGAATATGCACACAAGGTGCAGGGTATTATGTGAGTACTTTCAACTCAGTGAGTAATAAAAATAAATGAAGACCGAGCGATATAAAATTACGTTAAACACAACATTAAGCTATAAGAGGCAAAACAACAGTCAGTAAATATAATTAAGCAAGAAAATCTCAGAAACAAATTTAAAGCAGTCAACAATAGATAGGAAAAACAACTAGGAATGGTAAACACATAAGAACTACCCCTCGGGTACAATAACATCAAATTAGCCCCTCGGGCAATATCACAGAACAATACCAGCCCTTCAAGCTATATCTCATGTCACAATAGGTACACGCGCTCACTGAAGGCGTGTAGACTCTTGGAGGGGCCCCTTACGACCCAAACGCAATATCATGCCATCTCCTGGCATCATAAACAAGCTCTCAACCTCATATCAATATCAAGCCACCTCGTGGTGTAAAATCTCAGGCCCTCGGCCTCATTATCATAATTAGTACATCACTATTGTGGTGTGTAGTCCGATCCAAAAGTATCCTCACAATACAGGCTCTTGGCCTTACTCAGTCAGAATCTTATAAGCCTTTCGGGCAATAGTAAAAATATACAGCTTAGCTCAAAATATCTTTAAAGCATCATTTAAGGTTTCTATAACAGATTAACATACATGAGTTTTGAAAACACTGACAGATATGACATGACTGAGCACAAGTATAAAATCAAATAGTGAGGAAAATATCATTAACGATCATATGGGTTCAAACAGTTGGCACGAAGTCCAAATATGGCATTTAGCCCAAAGTATAATAATATCAAACAATTAGCTACCAAATATACAGAAAAATAGTCATTCGGGATGGACTAAGTCACAATCCCCAATGGTGCATGTCCCCACGCTCGTCATAGCGTGTGCGTCAGCTCAACATAGTCAAACGTTGTGTAATTTGGGGTTTTATACCCTCAGAACATCATTTAAAATCATTACTCACTTCGAAGCCCGAAAAGCAACTCTGCAACATGCTTGCCTCTCGAACCAACTTCCAAGTGTTCCAAATCTACCAAGTTCGGATTTTTATCATCAAATTGTACTAAATGAATGAATTCCAATTGTAAAATATTGATTTTAAGCACAAAATCCAAAATCAGTCAAAACCCGATCCCGCATCCCGGTACTAGATAAATATTATACCAAAAGATTCTTCATCATCTCACGAGTCCGTAAATATAAAGAACTCGAAAAGTGGAGTTCGTTTGACCTCTCAAATCATCCCTAGTAGGTCTCATATTCTCAAGCCCTAACTCCATTTTTTTCTTCTGGTTTTCATGAATTAAACACTGATATTTTGCTCCTTAATCATAAATAATCGAGTTTTAGGATTCAAAATCCTCACCTCAACGGAGAACAATGATTTCTCTCTTGCAAATCGCCTCGAAGCTCTTTTCCCGTTCAAAAATGGTGTAAAGGGGTTTAATAGTCGCGGAGAATTTATTCATCGGAGTTACTGTTCACCCGAGTACTGTTTAGTTGAGTTACTGTTAGCTCAAGTACTATTCACCTCATTTACTGTTGCTGCTATGAAAAAAAATGCAACAGGTTTTCTTCTCGTCTAAATTGATCCGTTAATCTTTCGAGATCCACCCGAAGCCCTAAAAGTCTCAACAAATATACCAACACATCCCATAATATCATTCAAACTTAGTCTAGCCTTCGAAACCCCAAAAATAATATCAAAACGCCAAAATCACATCAAATCCAAGCCTAAGAACTTTAAAATTCCTAAATTCTACCAACGACGCCGAAACTATCCAAAACAACTCCAATTGACCTGACATTTTACAGACATATCCAAAATAGCATTACGAACTTGTTTCAGCTATCACAATTCCATTTTGACCCTGATATCCTATTTTCCACTACCGAGAGGAAATCGCCAAAAATTAACTTTCGTCAATTCAAGCCCAATTTTACACCAGAATCATAAAAATATTTCGGACATACTCATAAGTCCAATTCACCTAATGAAGCTATCTGAGCCATAAAATCTGCATTCCGAAGTTGTTTACAAATAATTCAACCATGTGTTGATTTTTTTCAGTCTAAAGCTACTTTTAGAGACTAAATGTCTCAAACCTTACCAAAACCATTCTAGATTCGATCCAATCAACCCGATACCACATAACACAGATAAACAAAGCATAAAGATGTAGAAATGAGGGAAAACAGAGTAGTAACTCATGAGATAACTGGCTGGGTCGTCACATTTGGTTAATATATTTAGGGGTCACTTTGGTTATGATATTTGAGCAATTAATATATCAGTATAAAGATCTAAATTTAATAATATAATGCTTGGTTTTCTCGAAATGAATTATGTCCTTTAGTCTCTCTTTTTGAATATTTGATTTAAGTTAAAGATTGATCAAAACAATTAGGGGGGGGGGTGTGTATTTATACTCAATTTCTGAGTCACCATTGAAGTCATAAAAAATTATAAGTTTATCATTTTTGGAATAACATCAATATACGAGTCTGAAATTGTAAAAATTTAATCCGAAGTTGGATATTGGACTTAAGTTGAGACATTTTTCGTAAACTTCAGGCTCCGTTTCCAACTGCATCGCTCTTAACTTGTCCTACATGTGCTCTTATTCTGCAGCGACCCATCTACCTACCTCGAGCTCCTCATCCTTGAGGCGAATTTGCTCTTCAAGCTCGCTCTTGCTACTGAGCGCCTGCATTAGCTCTTGGTCCCTCTTCTCCAACTCCTCGCCCAAAGCTCGGTTGTGAGGATTAGTCTTCAACTGTTCATGCATCTCACAGCATATATAGCAACAGTGATGATACTTTTCCACCATTTGCAAGAAGATCCTCGACCGGACATTGGCCATGCGGATGCTCTCCAGCTCCAACAAGTACGTTTACAAAACAAAAGAGCACTTAAACTAACGCTCATTTTGTAACAAAGGAGAAACAAATTGAAGTTAGATATAACGTACCCGTAAGCCCATCACATCCACCCCGTCCATCACTTCGACATCCGAAACATTCCTCAGGGACTCGTTCTCGGCCTCCGAACATAGTAAGCTGAATTGTGGTACCAAGTCACCTCCTTGTGTCAATAGGTTCACGTAAGAGGGAATCTTGACATAACATGCTGACCCCTTCGCGTGAACCGAGCGAGTAATGCCCTCATCGAACATCCAAACATCATTAGGGTCCAGGTCAGACTCGGACTCGTATGCGTCGATCACTACACTCTTTCCCCTATCCACTGTCAATGGTGTGACGTGACCTACCGAGGACGAAAAAGGTGTACTCAAGGTTACTATGGCAGTATCGAGGGTTTGATTATCTGCCACAACAGGATGTTCTGCGTCATCAGTAGCGGGAACTCCTGATTGGGTCACTACAAAAGCGAAATTTTCATGGCTTTGACTGGTAGGGGCAGCCCCGACCAACCGCTCCCCCTCAGCGGTAGTTGCCAACAACACCTTCCTCTGGGTCCACCTTGGAGAATTCAAGTTGATCATTATTGGAGGAGCCATCTCGAACCTAACACTTCATCTCTTCAACAACCCTTCTTCCTCCTTGGTTGACGGCGAGTCATTCTGAGGACGGACGATACCAGATGGGACCTCGTCTTGAGACGTAGTGCGGGTCGGAGTGGACAGCACCGCAAATTCTACCGATACCACCCTTGATGAAGGACGAGCCACAGGTACAACATTGAGACGAGCGGATGCAGTCGGCCGACAAAAATCTAACTGAGGAGATGTGACTCTACGAACTCTCCTTGGCCATGATAAACAAGTATTCGAAAGGTAAGGCCAAAACAAAAGAGAATGGGAAAAAATAAGGGCGTCATCTCACCTGTAAGGGGCTTACATCCGAATCTCTCATGAAACGTCGACCACGTGCAAACTCCCGCAGTATGGGGAAGGACAGCCTCAACCAATTCTCGAATCCCCTCCAAAGGAGGCGGGGGTAACTTCTCAGCTGCAAAGCGTCGAAGTAGATCAATAATCACAACATGAGATAAAGAGAACAAAGACAAAGCGGGTACTCTACTAATCAAGAACGAGGACTTACGAGAAAAATTCCACACTTCTAGGAATGCAGTTGGATCCGCCACGAGATATTCGGTCTGCACATAGAAAAAGTTATCAAAAAGGCAATGATTGGTCCTGTTGTCCATCTTGACCACCAAACCGTTTGACTCTCAGGGACACACGTGGATCATAGTGTCGCGAATCTTTTGAGGAGCGAAAAGACTAAGCACATGTCTCAGAGTGACCTCTCGACCGTCCAGCTCCGTATATTTGATAAACATGAGGAATAAAGAGAGTTGGGCAGGACACACTTTGTAATAGCAGCAGAAGTCGACCACAACCATATGGAGTGGGATCATGTACCCTACGAGGAAGGGATAAGCATAGAACGAGCAGAACCCGGGGCGGTCGATCTGGACCATGTCGTCTCTCCCTGCCTGTACAATCTCGATGTAATTGGGAATACCACATCGCTCCCTTAAATCTGCTATCCCGATTTCCCCTATAAGAGGAGGAATATTTACCCGCTCTATATCACTATCGGCGCTGAAATATACCATTGCCCTCCCCGGGCGGTATAGAATTTCCTTCACTTAAGGAACATCTTCTCATTCCAACGGCTCTGAGTCTTCGGCTGTCGGAGCCGGGCCCTCAGTCATCGGAGAGATAGTTAGAAGATTATCACGAGAAGAAGTTCCTGCCATCTTAAATGCACCGAAAGAGGAGGAAGAAGCTTTGCGGAAGAAGTAAGAAAATGGGAGATTACTGCGAGCAAGGAAGTAAATAAGAGCTCAAATTAACAGAAATGGAGATATCCCGGGAATTCTCTCGAAGAAAAATGATGAAAAGGAAAAGGAATGATAGATTCCTTCAATTTATAGGATGCAAACTCTCTAGGGCATGGAAATCAATAGTCGCCACTAAAGCCTCACCAGGTGCAAACGATTCAGTTTCTCGGAAATGTATGCCATTATGACTGCTTGTACGAAGTAACGCTTCTTTTGCCGATCAACGCTTCAATTTTGAAACCGTCATAATGGTAAATGAGTACTAGAAGAATGCCCCGAGGCGGTTTCAAAATTCGTAACACGACTAACGAACAAAATACGTATCCAACTCCTCCCGATTGCGTCACGCACATGATCCATCCGCCAAGTTCGGTAGGACACGACCTCGCCAAACGGAGGGACTAACTGTATTGGTCAGATTTTGACCACACGACCACGACAGCAATAACCTCATCCCAACCTTCCTACAGAAGTAGCCAACGAACCCAGCTTCGTCCGATCAGCGCTACTTTCGATACAAATGTCGAGGTCAAGGCCTCTCCATGAGGGGGGAAATACCTCCCCGACCCGACCAGGATGATAAGCACGAGAGGTTCTTGACTGTAAAGAGAGGGAGAAAGACCCATTAAGGGGGCTTCTTTCTCCTTCATTATCCAAGGAACCCAAAAAGGGAAAGAGGAACTCCATAAAAATGATCCTTAACCTACGGAAAGGGGATAACATGATTGTAATTCCCTGAACCTCTTCAAGGAGAGGCAAGGTAAATTTCTATAATGAATAAAATCCACAATATTATTTCTATCCATTTTCCGATTTTCAATTCTGTCTTCGATCCAATATTAATTATGATCGATTATGATTTACACTTTCATCTCTTTTGATTGACTTGTTTAAAAAGTATATAGAGCTTGAGTTGAGAACCGTGTGTGCAACTGCAGCAATTGTTGAAACAATACATTCAACTCAAAAAGGTGGTGGGGATAGTCAATATTTTTCAAAGTAGACAACAAAGCACATTGATGCTGGATTAATAATTGCCCACTTATGATAAATACTTTCCGAAAATATTGCTGTTGCCTGTTGGCTCTAAAAAAAAAATTAAAAGTATATCACAATAAATTATATTGGTCATAAACTATTCAGTATTAACAGATAAATTCAGTTGACAACACATTACATGACCCCCTTTCTTATACTATAGTACTTGTTTCACTTTTCCTCAGTTATTTTTTAAATTTTTATTTAGTAAATAAACTGAAGTATTGGATAACTAATATAACCTAATTACTACTTTTTTTTTCCAAACTCTATGTAATGACAATTACCCTATTTTGAATACTGATATCACATGTAAGCATTGTGTAATATATGATATATGAATCAACGTCTTAAAAAAGAGGTAATTGGGGGGGGGGGGTGTATCGATTTTTTTTTTTTTTTTTACAACAACTTTCCGGTAAATTTCACAGGTAAGGAGTCTGGGGGTAGTGTGTATGCAAATATTACCTCTACTCCGATGGAATGAAGAAGCTGTTTTCGATAGACCCTTGGCTCGAGTTTTTTTTTTAAAGTAAAAAGTAAAAAATTAGACTTACAAATGAAAAAAAAATTGATATTTATGGAAAATACATTAAATTGTCTATAGTTCAAAAGTAAAAGATGTAATATATATACCTTATATATCTAGGCATGATAATATAATGTATGTGTTTGACTATACATTTGGTTGTGTGAAGATTTCCAAAAGGGGTTTATAATGTCTTCAATTCAACCATTCCGCGCATTGCCTCAAGATTTTGGATTGAAATTTCATATTTATTTTCATATTTATCATATAGTTTATAGTTTTTTATTGTCCCTAACTTTAAGGAAAATGCAAGTTTAAAGAAAGCTAAACTAGAATATAATGAGGTATCTTGTATTAAAATAAATGTATTTATCAATAATAAATATACATATCCCCTTAGTAAAATGGACGACTTCTTTAATAAAACAACAACAACTACCAGTAAAATCCCACATAATGGGGTCTGGGGAGGGTAATATATACGCAGACCTTACCCCTATCTCGATAGGGCAGTGAGGCTGTTTCCAAAAGACCCTCGACTTAGAGAAAAAAAAAACGAGAAGAAGACAATTCATTAGTCACTCCATTAGAAAGCATAATAGTAACAAAAGTATAACAACCAAAAGATAAATGACATGCAATAATATTAACATATAACTAAGGTTCGGTGCTAAGATAAACTACAAGGACAGTGAGAATCCAACATAAGTTGCAAGCTATCTAAGATTCTCAAGGACGCTTCTTTAATACACTTTCTTATATTTCAAATATGTTACAATTATTATTAGAATAAATGAGAGATAATGAGTAAGAAATGCTTTTAAGAACAAGTAATAGTAACGTTATTTCTTTCTTCTGCATGATCTTAACCAAGTATTATTGTCGATAAATATAACGTAATCCACATTGTTGGATTTAAAAAAAATTACAATGAACTAATATAATATTATGAATTTGAAGAGAAACATTAGATGCGTAACCTAACATCTGATAATTATAAATAAAAATATTAAATATCAAGATTATGTTTTTTTTAATTAATTTAAATAATAAAAAACAATAATCTCGACGAAGACTTCAAGTGAGTGCCGTGTATTGCAAGCCTATAATTAAAAACTTAACTCTATTTATTTATATATTTATTTATTTATTTATTTATTTATTTATTTTTCTTACAAAGGACGCTCTTTTACTAGTTTAAAGTCAAATCCACGTGCTTTAGACAATTTGACATCCTAAAAAAACTACGTAGTTCTTTTCCTTTTCTTTTTTTTTTTTACATTAAAAGTGGCCGAATAGTGATAGTTTTTTTACTTGTATGATCAGTAGAAATGTAGGTAAAGATGGTTTAGCTATATATCAAATTAAATTATTTAATTTGTTTGGTATGACAAAGGGGCTATATTAGTGCTGTTTTGGAAAAAGAATTTTCGACAAATAACTTGCTTTTTGAAAAATATTTTTTGGCATTTTTTTTAGAAACTTATATAAAGAACATTTTGGAACGTTTTCGCATGAATAGTTGCAAATCCATGGATACTCCTATAGCGAGAGGTGAAACATTAAACCTTGAAATTAATGTGTCCCATCACTGAAAATGAAAAGGAAGACATGTCTCGAGTTCCATATTCAAGTGTTGTCGGGAGCTTATGATGTGTACTCACCCAAACATTTGTTATGCCGTAGGTCTGGTTAGCACGTATCAATCCAATTCCGGAAAAGATTATTAGAAAGTTGTGAAGAGAATTTTCAGATACCTGAAGGGAACTGCAGATTATTCACTATGTTATAGTGAAAATGATTTATACTTGAGAGGATATACAGATGTTGATTCAGCTGGTGATTGAAATGATAGAAAATCAACATCCAGTTATGCCTTCTTACTTAATGGTGGTGCTATATCATGGAAAAGTAAGAAACAAACATGTACATCCCTTTCAACAATGGAAGCTGAGTTCGTAGCTTGTGCGTCTGCAGTACAAGAAGTTGTTTGGTTGAAGAGATTCTTTGAACATATGGATATTGCAAAGAACTCTCATGGTGTCATGACTCTATATTGTGATAGTCAAGTGGCTATTGCATATACAAACGACCCAAAGTATCACAACAACACCAAACATATTGACATCAAGTATAACTTTGTAAGAGACATGGTAGCAAGTGGAGAGATAAATTTACAATACATTCCTACGCGTAGCATGATAGCTGATCCTTTTTACAAAGGCGATATCTAGAGACCTGTTTGAGAAATATGTTATGGCTCTAGGTTTGCGAAAGACATGAACATATTTATGTATTGTAAAATGACTTTAGTATTATAATATGCTCATTAATATTTAACTCTTGAATTTGTGTTTGTATCTCATATGCATATGATTAATATTTTGTTGATAAAGTGTGTCGAACAAGTCGCGAGATTGGTTCTCTCACACGAGCAATCGACTCTTACGTTAAGAATCGTGAAGAGATGAAACCTTATAGAACCTTGGATAATGTGAGGTTATATTCACTTGTAGAGGTCGGTCGTGACCACTAATCAGACTTACGAATTTTACAATTTGATTATGACTTGTTTTGTAAGCCAGATAGAACCTTCTCTAAGATGAGGGTTTGAGGATTATTGAAGTGAGAAACTCAGGTTAGACATTTGGAGGCGTCTAGACCAAAAATCTGTACGGTGTTGAATGATTAAAAGAATATGACACATGCATTAATATAAGGTGAGAACACCGTAATATGTGTTTCATACCACGTGTGATATCGACCAACCTGATAATGGAAGAATGAATCTCTGCTTCTTAATTGTGTGTGATCCCAAAGAAGTTACATTAACTTTTATTGGAATACCCTTTGACCTTTTATTGTTTCATGAAGTACCAATCAGTGTTGATACGTTAGCATGTTACTAATAGCCATGAGTGATTCGGCAATGCAGTGTATGTCTAAGAAAGCAACTGATTTGGAATGGAAAGATTCGAGTATAAAGGGAAGACGACTAAAATTTAGTAATTTAAACTTGGATTCATAGGTCGACCATTATACTTACCCCGATGGTATTGGGTGTAATTGTGGATATAATGTTATATGAGAAATCGAGTTTGCCTTTTTCGAGGATGAGGGATCGAATAAGTAGCTACTGCAATATTGAATGATGTCTGGAGTATTGTGAGTAATAATATCCTCATGCTAGTAGTGAATCATTTTCATATGTGATTGGATTTCTACATAGAGCTTTAGTATAACATTTAATTGGTTTTGAAATTTTACAGCTCTTTGTGCTCGCAGGTCGCACAAACTATTTGCTAGTATGATAAGTGTGTCAAAAGACATCGGTCTAGCCTACTATGAGCGAAGTGAGAGATATTGGATTATGGGTCATGGGTCGCTCCATGTGGGCTGACCCGACCCGGTTAGGAGAGATAAGGGAGAAAGGTTAAAAGAAAGTTACCATAGAGCACAAACATCCACTAAACTGAATGTATAAAAGGGGTGAGTGGTGAGTTATCTTCCTTAACCTCTATTACTCTCCCTATTTATCTGAAGGTGACAATATACAAAAAGTATTGTAAAAATTTTCTCTGACTCTCTTCTTCTCCCAATGAAAAATACATACAAGTAGGGGCATCTAATTGGTGGAAGATTAACTTTGTTTCTTAGTGATTCAAAGTTCGATTTGGGGCAATTATTTTGGTGGTGAGTTTAATGGTTTCCGCTACATTAATAAGGTACACAATTCGTTGTTCTCTCCCCTCGGTTTAATCTATCAACACCAAATAAATTGAAATGAACATGATAGTCAAAACTTGTGTAATGATCAAGGTTTCGATCCAATATATTTATAGTCAAACTTCTATACAACAATCTCATTTGTTCTTATATTTTTTGGGTGTTATAATGAAATATTGTAGAGGATGACTGTTATAGAAATGTCTGAGTGTATTGATCAAAGTAAAAATGTTGTTTTATATTTATTCATTGTGCAAGTAGAGAGTCTCCAGCAAGTATGTAAATTTCTCATTAGCACCTGAATCCAACTGTACGGGACACTCTGAAAATACAATAAACATAATACTTTAAAAGATGGATTAACCTAAATAGTCGCTCACTTAATGTTTTAAATTATGAATAACCGATGAATATATAATATATGTATAGTTTATGTATTATATATGTATAACAATTATAATCTGTGCATATGAGATAGAAAAATTAAACATTAAAACTGACATGGGTATTTGATAAAAATTGCACAGGTCATTCCCATTTAACCTATATTCATTCTTTTTAAAACTTTTAATTTGAACCCACTTTTTAAACAAATTCAGCTCTTTTTCTCCCCCTCCTTCTCCTCCTTCATTTTTTTTTCTTATTCTATAACGATGACTTCAACATTGCTCTCTTTCTTTGGCTTTAGATAAGAAACAAAAATCTCGTAAAAATCTTGTTGCCCCTAGTTTATGTGTGTTCTCTCTTTTTATTTCAGATACCAGTGTTGTTCCACCATTGATATATGCTGTGATGGGAAGTTCGCGAGAAATCGCCATTACCCCTGTTGCTATTGTATCACTACTTCTTTCTGTATTGGTTCCCAAAATTGTAGACCCTACTGTTGATCCTATTGCTTATAGGAATCTCGTTTTCAGTGTTACATTCTTCGTCGTGCATTTCAGGCAGTGTTTGGACTATTCATGTAGTCTTTCTTTGCTTCTTCTCTTTTTTAGAACTTCGCAAGAATAGAGATGCACGTTTTTTGTGTTGTAAATTGCCTGAATTTTGTGTTGTAAATTGCCCGAAGTTTCCCCATTATAAAACGAAAACTTCATTTCTAGAGCTGAAGTTTCCCGGTTGCAACACGAAAACTTCAGCTCTAGAGCTGAAGTTATAAAACAAAAACTCTCTGCTACTAGAATGCTGAAGTTTTGCGTGATTGTCTTTGCTATGTATGCTGAAATTATGCGAAAAGACGAGTACGCTTGCAATTTTTTTTGCAAAGCAAACACAAATTAAAATGTGACACAAAAAGCAAATATAAATAGAAATATCCCGGGTATTTGTGTAACAATCCTTACCTGAGGCCCAACTAATATTTATCGATAGTCCATTATCTCAACACTATTGCTTCTTTCCTTCTTCTCTTGTGGGCTTGTTATTTCGTACAACTATTACTGTATTTCAAGATATATATATATATAAAAGGGATATTAAAGAAAAAAAAAACTAGATTTAGTTTGGTAATTGAAAATAAGTCACAGTTTTAAAAGTAAATAAATTTTAGTAATCATGTGAAGATAAAATCTGAACAAAATAATCCTTAAGAATTCGGGAATATTTTAGCATAATATGCTGGAGTTCGAATTTTTTTATATGTGAGCTTGCAACATAATATGTTAGAATTTCATAATGTGATGAAGTTTCATATTATGTTGGAACTTTTTATGTGTTGGAGTTAAAACATTATATGATCGAAGTTTATACGCCGAAGCTCCATAATCCCGTATATTATGTTTGAACTTTCCGTATTTCAGCAAAATAGTGGCTATTTTTTAATAAATTCGCAAACGCTAATTATTTTTCAATTACCAGTCCGAAAATTGGATAACCCGTATTTTCACTATCTAAAAGCCTCTTGATATCGTGAGAGAAGTACCGACTTCATTTATAGTAAAAAGGTAAAAAATATTTGAGAAATGTATATTTTTAGATGTTCTAAAAAATAATGACCGATGTATTGAAGCTAGCGAATGCAATTAATTTCATTTAATCGGCAAATTTTATATGCTGCCCAAAATATTTCACAGGCAACATGAAGTTGTGTTGTGTCCAAATTTATATATTTAGTAAAGTTTCTATGGACCAAACTCTTCACGTATCCCTACTAGGCTTATCCTACAACTTTGTTTCAATGAACATATGTTATGGCTAAGGTGTGAAAGATATAGAAAAGCCACTATGTTTTTACAATTTTCAACCCATAATTAGCCCAGAAACAGTTGCTTTCAAATAATAATGTTTGATTTGATAGGGCAATTCCATGCTCTTTTTTAGTCTTTTTTACTTGTTGTATGGGCAAAGTGGACCAATAGGCAATAGTATTCACGACAACAAAGTCTAATATAAATCATTTGGATTTTAGACTGATGCCAAAAATGAATCAAGTCGGCAACAAACAGATATTTTAGGCCACAAAGAACCTCTTACTTTAGCAATTTCACCACTTTTATAAATTAAATGAGTAAAAATAGCACGGTATAGCCAGTTTTTGAATTGGTCAATCAAAAATAACCAGCGTTACCAACTTAATAAAAAATAGCCATTATTTAGCTATAATAGAGATCGGTCCAACATTATATACTGGAGTTCGGTGCACTTGTGTATGAACTCCAGCATATTATGTTGGACCGGTATACTTTGTTGGCTCCAGTATAATATACTAAAGACTAGAGCACTAGTGCTCCACACTCAGGTATATTATACTGGACCAATATACTTGGCGGAACTCCCGTATATTATGTTGGAGTTCTAGTTTACTTATGTTGGAACTCCATCATATTATGCTGGAGTTCCAACATACTATCTTGGAACTCTTGTATAATATGTTGGAGTTCAAGTATACTTATGCTGGAACTCCAACATAATATACTGGAGTATTTCTCGGGTTTTTGAACAATGTTTTCACTCAGATTTATCTTTACATAGAAAGTGGTTAAATTTTAATTACTTTTGGAATTGAGTTATTTTTGAACGACCAGTTATAAATCTGGCTATTTTCAAATTGCTCCCATAAATGAATCGATCACCAAGCGATGCTTAATAATAATTTTTTCACCTTCTTTTGGTTTTCATTTTGTGGTTCGGCTAATTCGCTTCTTACTAAAATTAATTTCTTATTCGACGCTCGAACGCAAGTCCTTTAATTAAAGATGAAAGAACACTTATCGGTACTTCGCCACAATCTTTAATAGTAAAATAATACTTATTCCTCGAAGGTATAATCTATAGATCCAAATTAATGTTGGAGAAAAAGCAAATTATTCACATTATCTTTAACGTTTATATTAGTGTTCATCTTTTTTTTTTTCCCCCACTTTTTCATGGGTGAAATGGACTCGAAGAAGAAAAGATAAAAGAGAAATCTTAAATCTCCTTAACTGTGTACCGATCGAAAGGCAAGGCATATAACATGAAGTTGCAATCATCATACTATAATAGTATAATTCAGTCACTCATATTTTATTTGTTCGTATGATTTGCTCAATTTTTTCAGGTGTACACTTAGGAGTTTCATTAATTCGATCATTGGAATATGTGCATAAAACGTACTACTATATATTTATCAACATACTAATCCATTGGAATTCAAGTTCCCCATAATTAGCATAACTTTGACCCACAAAAGATGGAACATTAAGAAAAAGAATAGTTGGAAAAGGGTTTGCTAGCTCTTTGTTGCATTCAAGGCAATTGCAATTGGTTGATTAAGGCAGCTAGTTACAAAGATGTGACGGTGTTTTCATAACTTTAACAAGTCTACAAGTTCATAAAATTTTGAAAAACCTAACTTCTATATATAAACACATATGTATACTTCTGGGAAAACGACTTAATATGATTCTTTTTTCACATACATAAAAGCCAAATTAAGGTTATTATAGAAGTTACTGGATGAATTTTGTGTACTCCAAAATCTTGTATTAATTGGTTTTTAATTTAGAAATTATTTTACGCGATGCGTTTGAAGCTGTTCTTTAGTTTGTTTGGATGGTTGATACATGTTGTATTGTATCATATTATTACTTTAAATACAATATCTGTTTTGATTGTTACTTAAATTTTATTGTATCGTATCGGTAAACTCTTTGTTAGGTAACGTCGAAAAGTACAACTTTATAAAATGACTGATTTGGTGTGATCGCGTTGTTACCTTTTTTTTCCTCTCATCTTATCATTCCTTAATTTTAAATAATCATATTTTATCTTTTACCCTATATTTTTATATATTAATTTTACCCCATACCTAATTTTTTCTTTATCAAGTTTTCTTCATATTATTTGTACATGACATTAAAAAACGACAACAAATAATACAATCTATACAAATATTGTATACATCAAAATGATAAAGTATATGTAATGACTCGGTCGGTCTTTTTAAGAGTTATAGCCCTGTTCCCCTATCTACAGTTCATTTTTATGCTTAGTAGTTGCTATGTGACTTGCCGGGGTAGTTGGTTCAGTTCCGGAGAGGCTTCGGAATAAGTTGAGAAACTTAGTCTTAAGGTTGGAAGATTAAGTTGAAAAGGTTGACTGGATATTAACTTCTATGTAAATGGATCCGGAATAGAGTTTTGATGGTTCCTTTAGCTCCTTTGGGTAATTATGGACTTAGGAGCATGTTCGGATAGTGATTTAGAGGTCCGCAGTTGAATTAGGCTTGAAATGGTGAAAGTTGGAATTTAGAAGATTGACCGATAGTGGACTTTGTGGTTATCGGGCTTCGATAAGGATTCTGGGAGTAGAGTAAGTCTGTTGTGTCGTTTGTGACTTGTGTATAAAATTTAAGATTAATTGAAAGTGATTTGATAGGTTTCGGCATCAAATATAGAAGTTGGAAGTCCATAAGTTCATTAGGCTTGAATCGATGTATGATTCATCATTTTAACATATTTTTTTATGTGATTTGACGCTTCAAGTGAATATGTATGATATTTTTAGACTTGTTGGTATGCTCGGACGGGTCCGAAAGCCTTGACTGTGATTCGGATCAAGTTCAGCTTAATTTTGGACTTTGTTGGACTGCTGATATCTGTGCATCTGGTTTCCTCTTTTGCGATCGTGAAAAAGGGGTGCAACCTAGAAGAGTTGTTACTCGTAGGTGGTAATTTATTCTTCGTGTTTGCGATATTAGGCCCGCGTTCGTGAAGCTTTGAGAGTATTAGGTCATCGCAGATGTGAGAAGGTTTACACATTCGCATAAAGGAGTGGTCAGTTGGAGCATCAGGCTTTAAGCCTATGCGATCACATAGTTGTGCACGTGTTCGCGAAGAATCATGTCGGGTAAGCATCACAGTCGTGGTAGTGTCTTCCCGTTCGCATAGACTATTTTGGAGGCTGTGATTATTTGTTCTTAGTGATAGCAATGTAGGTCCCGCGATTGCGATGCATAATGTTAGGGTAAAATCTTAAATATTTCAAAATGAGGGTTTGAGTTCATAAAAAATTGATTTTTGGAGCACGGTTGGAGGCGATTCTTGGAGAGATTTTCAAGGGAGTGATTGGGATAAGTGATTCTTACTTAGCTTTGGTTAAATTTCATATTTATGTCTTTGATTTCATCATTTAAGTAATGATTTGGGTTGAAAAATTGGAAAAATGGAGGAAAGTTGTTAGGCCGAATTGATTGAGATTTTGGTATCGGATTTGAGTAATTTTAGTTTGGGTGGACTCGTGGGTAAATGGATGTTCGGATTTTGTGACTTTTGTAGGATTCTGAGATGTAGTCATGGGGGTCGACATTTGAGTTGACTTTTTGACTTTTGATTAAGAACTTAGTAATTTCATATGGAATTGATTCCTTTAGTTCGGGTTGATTGTATCGAATTATTTGTGGCTAGATTTGAGGCATTCGGAGGTCGTCTCACAAGGGAAAGGCATATTGGAGTATAGATTTGCATGGTTTGATATAAGTAACACTTCTAGACTTGGTTCTGAGGGTATAAAATTCTGAATTTTATGTTATGTGATTGCTTTTTAGATGACGCACATGCTAGGTGACGGACGTGAGGGGGTGCACCGTTAGAATTGTGACTTGGTCAATCCGTGGAACTATATAGTTGAATAATCTTGTTGTTACACGTATTTTCATCATGTGTTAGAGCAAGTGAGCCGTCAATCATATTAGAAATCCTCCTTAGGCTACATATTGGTACTCTTGGGACCCACATACATGTTAAATTAGTTGCTTAATTTGCCATGTTGTACTCAGTCTCACAGCTATTATTTGCATACTATATTTCAGTCTCTGTTGTCCATTATTGATACAACATATTATCATTGCTTGGGCTGATTAACATGATTTTTGTGAGCCTGCGGGACTGGAGAGATTAATGATTGAGTAAGGCAGAGGGTCTATTGTAAGTGATATTCATGGGATCGGGTTGCACGTCGTAGCAGGCTTTATTGATTCATACCAAGAATTGGCTTATTATAGTGTTTGGGCTGGATCAACCCTTTGGAGTCTGCACATCTACAGTGGGTGCAATGCTAGCAATTATGTATATTTAGGCTAGATCTGCCTGGTTCATTTGCATTTGGGCTGGATCTACCTATTCTGTGTTGAGTTTTATTTCAAAACTTGAAAGCATGTCTAAATTCTTATACCTTTGCTTTTAGATTATGAATTTATGAGATATCACTATCATATTTTCTATACATGTTAATGCAGTAAGTAGGCTGTAATACTCAAACTCGTCACTACTTTCAGTTCAAATATTAGATTTATTACTTATTGAGTTAGTTGTACTCATGCTATACCCTACACCTCGTGTGGAGATCCAGGTGCTTCCTGGTCATGGCAGTTTCTGACTCACAGAGCTTGGACATCCAGATATCATTGAGATAACTGCTTGGCGTCCGCAGACCTTGACTCTCCTCCCCTATCTTTTAGTTTATTTATTCAATTCTACTTTCTAGACAGTGTACCAGACTATGCCATTATGTAGATGCTCATGTACTCAGTGATATTTTATTCCGCTTATTGAGTTGCGTAGATGCCTATGCTCATGTACTTATTGAGTTGGGAAAACTTATGTATTGAGTTATAATATTCTATTCCGCTTTATGAAATTTTTACTTATTTAAATTGTTTCAGTATATTTCAAAGTAAAAGTGTTAGAAATGTTTGAGTAGTCGGCTTGCCTAGTCCATAATAGGCAACATCACGACAAGTTGGGTTTTAGGACGTGACAAGTTGGTATCAGAGTTTCGGTTACATAGGTCTCATGAGTCATGAGCATGTTTAGTAGAGTCTTGCACATTGGTACGGAAACGTCAGTACTTATCTCGAGAGGTTGTTAAACCCTTAGGAAACTTCACATTCGTGTATTCTTGTCGTACGGATTTGTTGTTTCGGGGAACTAAACTTCTGTTATTCTATTCTCTCACATATGGTGAGAGAATATGCTATCGGATAGGACGGACAACCACCAGTACCACCGGCTAGGGCCGCGAAAGGTCGGGGTCGTGGTACATGCCGCGGTAGAGGCAGAGGTGCAGCTCATACATCAGTTAGAGCATCACCTACAGATCCACTAGTTGCTCCAGCGCAGGAGCAAGTTCCAAATGTGGTAGAGCCAGTGGGGCCAGCTCAGGCACCAGTGGTGCCCATTATGATTCCAGGACTTTAGGAGGCTTTGGCTCAGATTTTGACGGTCTGCACTAGCCTTGCTTAGGCAGTTTATGTTCAGATCGTGTCAGCCACTTCTCAAGCTAGGGGAGTTACCCAGACTCACGCTACCCATACCCCAAAGCAGGTGATGCAGGGACCTAAGACACTAGGGGTACTACCACTCCAGCCGATTGTAGTTGCTTAGGCCCAGGTGGGTCTTATTATGACTGATGATGAGCAGAGAAGACTAGGGAGATGCGAGGCTCCAGCCTCCATCATTCACTAGGGTTGAGTCAGAGACTGCCAAGGACATCTTGGATAGGTTCTAGTTGATTCTTTGCACGACAGGTATTGGAGATCAGTAGGGTCTCTTTCACTTCTTTTTAGTTTACTGGGGCTGCCTTTAGATGGTGGAAGGCATATGAGAGGCATAGTCCAATCCGTGAAGCATCCCTTACATGGCATGAGTTCTTCGTTCTCTTTTTTTCTTGGAGAAGTTTGTACCACATGTCCGCATGGAGGAGCTGCGCAGTCAGCTCGAGCAGCTACATCAAGATGGCATGTTTGTGACCCAGTATGAGATTAGTTTTTCGGAGTTCGCTCGTCACACAGCTTGGTTGGTCCCGACTGAGAGGGAGATGATTAAGAGGTGCATTGATAGCCTCTATTATCAAAGTTGTTTTGTTATGTCGCGACCCGGATTTTTTACATCGAGTGTTGTAATGGCGCCTACTATTGGAGCTAGGCAAGCCAAACATTTAAACAACTTCTGATAACAACACAACATTAATAAAATAACGAACCTTTAAATAAATGCGAAAGAGAAAAATTCGGTGATGACCCTTTGGGTCGTCACATATTATGACTCCGGAGAATGTATCAGGTGCTACGGTCGACGAGGTGGTTGATATTGCTCCGCGGCTAGAGGTGGTTCGTAGTTATGAGCGTAAGGAGAGAGAGGTCAAGAGGCCTAATGGTTCGGGTGGCTTCAGTGATGTTCATTCTAAGGGAGCAATCCTACCACATCTGAGGTCATCCTTATAGGCCCTCTCAAATGGCTCATCTTGTTCACCGTGGTGCATCATTGATCCATGGTTCGTACAGTGCTAGATCATTGCCATCTCTTAATGCTTTCCCAGCTCAGAGTTCATCTCGTGCACCTTCAGTTCAGGGTTCATCTGCACCGAGTCCTTTAGGTAGTTATTCTGGTTCTTGGGGTCTACCTTAGTATTTGCCACCACTTTCTAAGAGAGGATGTTTCGAGCGTGGAGAGTTGGGTCATGTGAAGTTTTGTCTTCGTCTTACGGGAGGTCCAGTTCAGCATATGAGTCAGGCATTTATTTGGCGTTCGCAGACCATGACTCTCCTCCCGTATCTTTTAATTTATTAGTTCAGTTCTACTTTCTAGACAGTGTACCAGATTATGTTATTATATAGATGCTCATGTACTCAGTGACACATCGGTTTTGAAAAAACTTATATATTGAGTTATGATATTCTATTCCGCTTTATGAGATTTTTACTTATTTAAACTGTTTTAGTATATTTCAAAGTGAAATGTTTGAGTAGTCAGCTTGCCTAGTACTATAATAGGCGTCATCACGACAAGTTAGGTTTTGGATCGTGACAGCAATACAATATAATACAATACTACATGATACATTATGAAACAATACATAACAATCATCCAAACAAATTATTAGAGATTCTCACATCAATTGGTATTTTTGAGAAGAAATCATGCTAAGAGGGGCAATAAAAGTGAAAAATAGTTCTTCTTTTTCCCTTTTCTCATTTCGGAAATAAAGATTCTTTCTGTCTGTTATTAGCAAAGTTGAAAAACAAATTATTGCCACACCAATGGGAGATTTTGCGTATAAATTCATTCACGAAATTAACTCAACTTAGTAACATTTACTATTAGTTAGTGGAGTTCATTTTTTATAAATAATTTCTTTGGATACATCATCCATTCTGTTTTCCGAAAATACTTGTCCCGCAAATAAGAACATGAAAAAAAAAATTATATTTATTTTCAGATATGTTTACGATAAATGATAAATGAAACGTATAAGTTTTAAATGGTAACGGAGCCAATTTGTTTAACCAAAATATTGAACTTCGATTAAAACTAGAAAATAATCGAAAAATCGGGATATTGATAATCAAAAGACCGAAAAATTGTAATAGACTTTCAATAATTAGAATAAACAGTAAGAAAGATCGTATTTCACTAATTGATGTCCTTTACAATGGGTTTAACTTCCTCCTCTTATAGCTGACTCTAGAGGGAGGAATAAAACGTAAGATTTAATGAGCAATAAATGACATTAAATAGGTTGTTACACAATCATTTTCAATAAATGCTGATCCTCTAACGTATAAGGTATTTAATGACTGAATTTAGACTCCTTTCTGCCTTCAGATCCATGCTTCAAATGCTTTCTAACCCGTTGCTTCTGGATGTTTTGAATAAATACGAAGCTCGTGTCTATTTTCCATTGATATTCTTCATCTCCATAATTACGTCCTTACCTGTTCTAAATAGGTACGGGACTTCTTAATCAAGTATGAGCCTTCTTAATTAAATTTCACCCCGTGCCTATTTTATTTCTCCATATCTCCTCCTCAAAATAATAAAATTCCTCGTTTGATATTCCACGTGTCTTGCCACGTCATAAAAAGTTTTTTCCCAATACAATAAGCATCACTTGAAATTTTTCATGACTTGATTTTTGCATCCCTTATTTTTGCTAGAAAAAAAATTCTTAATACTCAATTTATTAATATTGTCTAAGGAAACTTAATTGAAAATTGACTCCATATACTAAGATATAAGTAAAATTCCATTTCTCTTTTTGCTCAATTGTAGGAACTTAATGCTGTGAATTTGTGATCGTATTTGTTTTTAATATGTGAAATAATTCATTCTGTTCAACTTCTTATATTCCACATATTCAAAACAACTCATAACATCACCCAATACAACCAAACTATATTCAACAAATTCAAAAATCACTGTACAGACACATGTCATGGCTCAAATTCTTATATAATACTCCCTCCGGCCCATAGTAAGTATCCAATTTACTTTTAGCACGTCCATTAAGAAAATATTAAATCATATACAAAATTACCTAGTATGACTAAAATAACCTTATTTAGTAAGTTAATGTGACGAGAGAGAATTTTTTTTAGGGATGTGCACATAAGTGTAAAAGAGTAAAAACAAATTGAATTTTTTCTTGATTACCTAACTAGACACTTATTTTGGACCAAAATTAAAAAGTAAATTGAACACTTATTGTGGATCGGAGGAAATATTTAAGTAGCACAAGCAAGTGACTAACAGGTCGGAATATCACATTAATTAATCCTCGGTAGAAAAGTTTTTTTTTTGTTATGTTTAAAAGAAAAGCAATTTTATTAGTCACCTGAGAGTACATTTTCAATTGTTTAACTGATTTTTCTATTCGAAGGTTAGAGCAGTGTGTTTCTCGAACATAAGATAATGCAGACCTACTTAAGATGCATTTAATCTTTATAAAAGTCAGGCGGTAGAGGAACATTTCTCTTGATGTCTCCTTCTTGTTTCTTCTATCAAGGGCCAAAGTGACATATCGCTCGAAGTGAAGAATTTGTATAGATTTTTTTGAAGTATTTAATTATCAAGAAGCGGTCGGTTGCATTTTGACTTAATCTCAAGGAAGAACTTCTATTGATCACTTCGGCTTCGCGATATATATTATTTGATGTATTATGTTTTGTGTGAATATTTCATAAATTTGTGAAATTTTCAAGGTTTATGGACTTTTTCAAGATAGTAGAGAGCCAAATTCATTTGAAGATTTACATCTTTTTAGTTTGTTCTCTGCAATTAATTTTTCCTCCTAAATTAAGAGTCAAAGTTCATGAAAAGTAGGATGAAACAGTCTTATACAAAAAGGTTGTCGAAGTATAAAATAGAAAAATTGGTGCCACCTGAAAAGAGTACGAGCTCTTGAAAATCTTTTAAATTCTCAAAAAATCTGTAAAGCCTCAATTATGAATAAAAATATACAAATTTGATGGACATTGTTTTCATAATGGAGTTTAGGTAAGCTATATAATTATATAATATTTGTACAGTTGTGCTCCTCGAGAGATTCCATTTATAATTTGAATATTTTTCTTATTACGCAATTTCTCTAACTCTAATTTAATATAAAAAACTATTACGAAACAAAAAAAAAAAAGTTTAGGTTCAGTAATTGCATTTATCTATAGCCAATATTAGAGGTTGAGCAAGAATTTGAAACTTGTGGGTTATGAAATTATTATCGTACCCCGTACTTGTTTAGTTATGGTGCAATTAGTTATTTATATATAAATATTTAATAATTTTTTAATATAAATTCAAAGTCTAGACAAAAATTAATGACTTTCGCGAACCCATATTTACTTTTCACTTTATGTGACAAGATTTAAAAGTACAAAAATGAAGATGTTAATTTTTTTATGTGAATTTGAACATAAATATAATTAATTCTTTTAAAAATTAAGGGAAAAGTGCTTTACTAGAATATATTTATCTTGCCTTTCAAATCAGTTGATTCTGTACTTCCTTATCTTCGTGTCATGTATATATATACTAGATGCGAAAATGCATGTACACGAGCCCAACATTACACTTTTATTAAAATTATTATTTTCTTGGTATTTAGTTAATTAGCTTTTGAGGTTTAACAAGCTATATATTTTAAAATTATTTTTGAATATTAAAATATTTAGTTTCAAATCATCTTCAAATAATATGGTAGATGAAAATTATTTAATTTTGGGTTTCAAATTGCTTTAAGATAGTAGGGTAAATATGAAAATCTTGTAAATATTTTTTTACGGTTGTATTATTTAAATATTAATTTTATTTTCTATATGGGAATTTTTATTTGAATAAAACAAAATTAATAATTTTTTAAAATGAGAAAAATATTCGAAATGAGCATTTGCACTACACAAATAGTCTAATCAATACATACATAATGAATTTATAAGAAAATTATGGCTAGAAAAATATGAGTCCATGTGTACTTTACATTTAAAAAGTACAAACATAAAATCTTTATGAAATGATATATATATGCTCTTAATCAATCTTTTCTTTTCTATATAATAAAAAGTTTTGGGATCAAGAAACACTTACCAACCTAAGATTGGACGTAAACTGAACAAATCAATTTTAACACAAATAAGTCTAATCAATACATGCATAATGAATTTATAAGAAAATTATGGCTAGAAAAATGTGAGTCCATGTGTATTTTACATTTAAAAAGTACAAACATAAAATCTTTATGAAATGATATATATATGCTCTTAATCAATCTTTTCTTTTCTATATAATAAAAAGTTTTGGGATCAAGAAACACTTACCAACCTAAGATTGGACGTAAACTGAACAAATCAATTTTAACACAAATAGTCTAATCAATACATGCATAATGAATTTATAAGAAAATTATGGCTAGAAAAATGTGAGTCCATGTGTATTTTACATTTAAAAAGTACAAACATAAAATCTTTATGAAATGATATATATATGCTCTTAATCAATCTTTTCTTTTCTATATAATAAAAAGTTTTGGGATCAAGAAACACTTACCAACCTAAGATTGGACGTAAACTGAACCAAACAATTTTAATTTGGGAGGGGTTTTAAAAAAAAAAAAAAAAAATATGTGCCAGAAAAACCACTACCATATATATTTATTGATTATAATGACAGGACATTGTGGCCCACTTAGTACTAAAATATTATTTTTAGGAAGGTGGGTCCTACTTAATCATACACAATGAAATGCGTCCACGTGTCAGTTTGAGAAGAATATACACATTATTCCTAGAACATGGCTTTGTTCATTCGCATCTAAAAATTGATCGTTCAAGTCATTTTCAATGTTTCTCTTTTCTCTACCAAATAAAAAGACCAATTATTTGGCAAGGGGAATTTTTTTTAATGACGCTTAAATTAAAAATAGTTAATATAATATATGCATAATTATATATAATTAACGTATAATCTATTTATTTAGCTACAAAATTAAATAGGAAATTTGACCGGCAATTTGCATAAAAATACCCTACATCATAGCTTTCCTTTTTCATTTTTATTGTCCTTTAACTCTACATCTACTCTCCATTCTTTGTCATTTATTTGTAGATGACATTAATAAAAAATAATTCTTGTTATTAGTAACCATGTCCCACTACTACTTTTATACTCGAGTTTCATCATTTTGTGAAAAACTTTTCGTAGTGCTTTTTACTACAATAATAACAAGAAGTAAACACCCATGTGTAAAGAGAGAGGCGATAATATTTCCTGCATTTAAAAAATAATGGAGCAAGTACGAGAGCCAAAGTTTCTACTTTCGAACTCAATCAGGTATCAATTTTTTAATTAAAAACATAAAAGTTGTATAATTAAATACATAAAAGTACTATAAATTATAATTTCCTTAAACATTAAATTATTTTTAAGAATATTTAACAAATTTTTGTTAAAACAACAAATTATTTGACTCTTCAAATAAAAATAATATCATATAATGTGAAACAACGGGAGTAATAAATATTTTTTACGAGACTCAAATAAAAGAATAATAGAAACACTACAATTTTTTGGTCTGTTAAGGATGATTGATGATGCATCATTATAAGTCAAGATTGTGTTAAACATAAAAACTAGTTTATTTTGAATATTAAATTTCATGAATTAGCTACGGATTAAGCGGATTAGATATTTATGCTATTAACTTAGTGAGTTTAGGTAGGAAATTTAAAAAGAGAAAAACCAAGACTAGAGATTGAAAAATAATTGATAATAAATATAAAAAGAGTATGATATCTATTTAATTAGTAATGGATTGAGTTACAAATATTAATGTTCACCAAAATCGAAACACTGGATTAAACGAAAAATGGGAAATTTTATTATTTTTTGTTTTTGAATTTTAATTTTACAAATCTCAAAATATTAATTTAATTTTGATTTTAAGTAAAAATTAATTTAAAAGTCAAATTAAATCGATTACAATTGTTTATCTAAAAATTATAATCACTCATATATATGTATTTTTATATCTATAAAATATTTTGACAAATTATAAATTCTTTAAGGATAACTAGCTGGTAATATTATGCCAGGATATGAGCCCGTTTGTGTAGCTGATTTAGAGTAGCTGATAAGCATTAGGTGCTAAAAAATACTTTTAAGTACTGAAGCGGATTTAAAAAATAAGCAGTTATGTATTTGGTATAAAAGTGCTGAAATTAATAATAAGCAGCTGAAGAACTGGGTATATGAAGAGTTTTGTTCTAAAAAGAAGTATTTTAGAAATAAAATAGTAAATATTTTAATCAAACCTAAAATGCTTATAAACTGAAATTTGATAAGTTGGGGGAGACCAACTTATGACGTTTGGCTTATAAGCACTTTTGATTTTACCAAACGCATAAATAAGTCAAAAAGTACTTATAAGCCAATTTGACATATATATAAGCTTAGCCAAACACCCTCATAGTCACAGATATGTATCTTGTAGTAGTAAGTTTCACATATTTCAAAAAGTCCACAAAAAATAAAAAAAGAACGCACAAAAATAAAATTGACGAACAACCTATTTAATCAATTGGTTTAATTTGTCAAATATTTCAAAATCGATGACTATATTAATTTGTTTATTTTAAAGAAAAAATCGACTCAAACTTGTACATATATAGAGAGAAAATAATTTGGAAAATCCAAAATAGCAGGACAATAATTAATTTGAAGTTAGTTAAAAATGGAACCCACAATAAGTGAGGGCATCTTTGTCAAACAAAAGTTTTGTAAATCTAAAAAAGCATATAGCAAGAATAATCCCATTTTTATTCCTCCCCTTTAATTTTCATGTTGTAAGCTTGATGTCAAACAATACCTTTAAAAAATCTAGAAACTGCTTTATTTTGCTTTTAAGGACCCACACTTCCTATTAATACACTATCTGCGCCCACAATTTCTTGAAAAGTCAAAAAAAGTGACATTTCATTTTGCTTACGTGGTGAAAATTTACAGCAGTACGTTCTTTTCGACGCCACGAGATTGGGAGCTGCAGCTTTTTGGGACCCTTCCTGAAAAGTTTCTTTACCTCTTACCAAAACAGGAAATAATAAGAAAAAGAAAACAGAAATAGTCTTGTAAATTACATTTTACTACCTATAACTTGTTTAAGTATGAGTAGGATCCCCTCTTTCTTTTTTGTAGGACACTATTTACTGTTTTTCCAAATTCATGTAATCTCACTTTTGATTTGATGAATTTAATTACATGTAAATGCCTTTTTCTTCCATAAAAGGAAGAATTACTACAACCCAATATATTGTACCTACTTACTTTGTTCACTCTATTAAAAAAATAAAGAAAGAAATAAATGCAATATAATATTTTTACATCATGCCATTCAATTATTGTACCTACTCACCTTGTTGATATAAAGGATAAAACTCATTATATATTTTTTTGTACGCCTCTTAATAAAAAAAAATAAAGGAAGTATATTTAAAAAACACATATTTAAATAACGGTAATATTTTATAATATTTTACTTTAATAAATGTTAATCAATGTTAGTTCTAGATAGATAAATAAAATTAGGTTATGGATTTTTTAGAATCAGAAAAATTTAAACTATTTATGATAAGCAAAAAAGTGAGTTATCCTCAGTAATTTATATTTGATTTTTAAATATTTAACTCTTTGTAGATATACATTATGTGACTGTATATAAAAACATTATCCTCTATTATTGATTTTGGTTCTTTGATTAACGCTCTTTCTTTTACCGCTTTGAAGAATACAATGGTAACCTCGCATCCCTTCTCGATTGATATCATATACTTCTGGAAAAAACCTTTCTCGATATAACATTTGTGTGGCGTATAAGGTTCTCCTCGAAGAATACAACTAATTTAGAGCTTTTTTATATTTATTATATAGTCCGATTAAGTAAATTTTTGCAAGTATTAATGATTTTATGCTGGTCAATTCTCAGTTGATAAATAATTTATTTTGATTTGTTTATTATTATAAGTTGATTTATTTAGTGTAACTACATATAAGAAAAGTTTATATGTTTGATTTAGATTTGATTGAAAAGTTTATAGAAGCATAACACAATTCAAATAAAAATCTAAGAATTTGACTCACTTTTACTCTCTTTTTGACATATATTTAAAAAGTAAGATCTCCTATATATATTAGTACTTATTAGTTATTAAACTAGTTGTAACAGTATTAGCACCCTATTCTCTTGGCTAGTTTAGAATCTCTGCCTTTTTCTTAAATTTTCTCCTCACTGTCCTTATCATTTCATCACCACCTCCCCTTACTCCTTCCATCTAGAACCATCCTTTCTTCTCCATTACACACACACAGAGTTTCTCTCTATATAAAGATTAACAGATTTTCATTTAGGCGGAGGAGGAGAGCGGCGACGGAGAACGGCGTACGGAGGCGGAGATGGCGGGAAACGATTGGATTAACAGCTACTTAGAGGCGATATTGGATGTAGGTCCCGGACTCGATGATAAGAAGTCGTCGTTGTTGTTAAGAGAGAGAGGGAGGTTTAGTCCAACGCGATACTTCGTTGAGGAAGTTATTACGGGCTTCGATGAGACTGATCTACATCGCTCTTGGGTTCGAGTATGTTCAATTTTACTTTTTTTGGTTAAATGTATTGATCAATGTATTTTTGCTTGAATTTTGAGGATTTGTTGTTTGATATGTTAATTTTTGCTGGATGAGTATAGGCACAAGCTACTCGGAGTCCGCAAGAGAGGAATACTAGACTCGAGAATATGTGTTGGAGGATTTGGAATTTGGCTCGCCAGAAAAAGCAGGTCTCTCTCTCTGTATATATATGTGTGTCTGTGTGTTTCAAATGGAGAATTTAGTCGCGTATGTATTTGACTGGCGCAAGTTTAAGAAAGAGTATAAACTTGTGTAAACGACGTTATAGATATTTGTGTGGTTATAAATCATCTTATTAAGGGCAAAATACGAAATTTAAAGTTAAATTGTTTCTAAATCTCTGGTGTGTGCGTTTGAAATGGAAAATTGAGTTGTGTACCTATGTGAAATAGAAAAAGACTATTGAAATTTGTGATTTTAACATTTCAAAACATTTGTATGGCTATAAAATGTACTCCATATGACTATAAAAGCTTTTCATCTGTAGTAAAATGTGAAGTTTATTGAACGGTCTAATAATGTACTAATGTAACAATTTAAATTTTTATTTTTATTTTTTATTTTTGTTGGCGTTTGGGGTTGAACAAGGGGAAGTATGGATTTTTTGATGTCTTACAGCTTTACATAGCAAATAATTTCTTTTATTTTTGGCTCATTCACATCTCTATTGTATGGTTACCGGAGAAGTTGGAATTGTCTTGTTAAAGCCCCACACACACACACACGAAAAAAAAAAAAATCAACAATGCAAAAAATTGGAAAGAAGAAGAAGAAGACACTTTGTTAATGACCAACAAAGGGAATTCAGTGCTGTTAATGGACCCAGTTTCACATAGATTACATGTTCTGCACAATTAATATTGTGTTTGATATTACCACATGACTATTTAGTTTGTGGAAGGAAATATAGCAAAATTGCTATTTTTTGTGTTTAGAATCTCTCTTTTGTAAGTCAGCCACCTTTTCTACAATGTAACCTTTGAGTGGACTTTTAAGACGGAGGAATATTATATGATTTAACTAATGTGGATGACTATCGAATTTTTTACACAGTGAGAAACCATTTTCATCGCATCTTTGTTTGACCTTTGTGAATTTAGTTCACAGCTGAGCTGAGCTGACAATTCCTGACGGGGGAGAAAGCTATTAATATCTGCTAGATTATGAAGGATAAGAATTTGAAGGTTGTTCTCCGTTTTAGTTCCTCATAGGCGAATGATGCAAGGAAAGGGTACACAGGAACTGTGGACTGTGCAAAACTGTCAATGTGCTGTTATGGTTTTAGTTACTCTTTGTTTGCAAGTCTAATATATGTGCCTTTCATTTCCTCCTTAACTCGCACGTTTAGTTGTCTAACTCAAAACTAATTTATGCATTTTATTTGTTAGAATAGAACTAAGTTCATGAAATGAATTTTGAGCTTTGCTAGGTAGCTGCATAATCTTGGGTGTTCTTCTCTTGCTCAAGGTTCATGATGATGATCCATTTCAGTTTCATAAATTTTGGTTCACTACTTCAGTCAGACTAATTTAATTACCAAAGTTAATGAGTACTTCATAGTTAAATTGAACATACTTGTCACATTAATTTTCTTTTGCTATTTTAATATTACAAAAATTGAGAGGACTTGAAATGAGCTTCAACTTTTCGGCCTCCCCATCGCATAAAAATAGCAACATAAAGGCGAATACTATTGACAATTGGATACATTCATGTATACTTGACTACATATTTTCATCATTGTTTTATATGTTTTCTGTGTTCATTCTCTTACCCTATCTAATGTAAATACTAACTGTCTACTTTGTTCGGTTTATTAGAATATTTGCTTACTATACTAGCGAACCTATATATCTCAACGTGCATTTAATATTACATTCAATAATGAGTTACACAGATCAATCCATCAACTTCATCTCATTCCAAAATTAGTTTGGGAATAATGAGCAATGTACAAAGTTTACAGAATTTAAAAAAAAACAAGACATCAAATTTGGTGGTAATGATTGCTCATTTTAAAGTCTTCATATTACTCAAGTTATTTAAAGAAATTTTGATTAGGCATTGCAAGGTTGGTTAATTCAAATTCGTGAAATTTCACCCAGGTTTTAATTTTCATTCTTGCTAGTTTGTCCAGTTTATATCATCAGTGATATGTTGTGTTCTTCTGTTACTGGTGGTCCCATGTTACTTTCTATTAACTCTATCAAAGATCTGTGCATTTCAAAATTGTAGTAGTGTTGCCATTTGTGTGTTTTATGAAGCATAGACATGGTCTACTTTCTCAAAATTTCAGCCTTGTATTTATGTAGCTTGAGGGAGAGCAGGCTCAGTGGGCAGCAAAACGCCATCAAGAACGTGAGAAAGGCCGCAGAGAGGCAGTTGCTGATATGTCAGAAGATCTATCTGAGGGAGAGAAAGGGGATGTGGTCAGTGACATTCCATCTCACGCTGAAAGTACCAAAGGCCGTTTGCCTAGAATCAGTTCTGTGGAAACAATGGAAGCCTGGGTTAATCAGCAGAAGGGAAAGAAGCTTTATATCGTACTTATAAGGTGTGAGTTGACCTTTTACTGTAGTTTGATGTGATGAAGTAGAATGTGGATAATTACCTGATTATCCTGTGCAACGTTTAAAGAGAAAATATGATACCATCATTGGACTTGTCCCTATAAAACTTTGAGCAACCATTCTTCAATTCTTGGTCTTTACTTCCTGTCTAAGAGAGGCAATTCAGCAGCTCCAGAGTACCTAGCTGCATGCTTCATTCAGTTTTTTTTCATCACTAACACTACATTCTTGCAGTTTACATGGTTTAATTCGGGGTGAGAATATGGAGCTTGGACGGGATTCTGATACAGGTGGTCAGGTGATTATATTTCCATATATTTTTAACTATATTTCTCGACCAGTGACTACTTATTAGTTTTCTGCTTATGCAAATTCATCTTTTCTGCTCTTTGCTATTGGAAAGAGACCATCTTGTTTCTCTTTCCTACCGTATGTTGCCCGTGGCAGAAGAAGATTTTATGATATTTATGTCCCTTTTCAGGTGAAGTATGTTGTTGAACTTGCAAGGGCCTTAGGGTCGATGCCAGGTGTATATCGGGTTGACTTGCTTACTAGACAAGTATCTTCTCCAGAAGTAGATTGGAGCTATGGGGAACCAACCGAGATGCTGCCACCAAGAAGTACCGAGGGCTTGATGACTGAGATGGGGGAGAGTAGTGGTGCTTATATTATTCGCGTCCCCTTTGGACCTAGAGAAAAGTATATACCAAAAGAGCAGCTGTGGCCTTATATTCCCGAATTTGTTGATGGTGCTCTTAACCATATTATTCAAATGTCCAAAGTTCTGGGTGAGCAAATTGGTAACGGCCATCCTGTGTGGCCTGTTGCCATACATGGGCATTATGCAGATGCTGGTGACTCAGCTGCTCTCCTGTCAGGTGCTTTAAATGTACCAATGCTTTTCACTGGTCACTCACTTGGTAGAGATAAGTTGGATCAACTATTGCGACAAGGTCGGTTGTCAAAGGAAGAAATAAATTCAACCTACAAAATAATGCGGAGAATTGAGGCTGAGGAATTAACTCTTGATGCTTCAGAAATTGTCATAACCAGTACAAGACAGGAGATTGATGAGCAATGGCGTTTGTATGATGGGTTTGATCCAATATTAGAGCGTAAGTTACGTGCAAGGATCAAGCGCAATGTCAGCTGTTATGGCAGGTTTATGCCTCGTATGGCTGTAAGTATTGGATCCCCTCTCTAATATGCCAGTATCTACTTTCACTTTCTAGTTGGATATGTCACTAAGCCAATGAATGTGAAGCTCTCAGTTGCCTCCAGTGATTTCTGGAATAGGTAAAGCATCCGCTATTCTGGATGCAGGTGGATTTATCTCATATCACTACGTATAACGACAAGTTCAAAAAGTTAGTTTTAAGGAAAATGTTTCCTTCCATAATCTGGGATTCTTTCAGCAGCATTAGTAATGGTTGTATATGTGTATTATTCAATACTCATGTCTTGGCAAAAAGGGATTTTTATGATTAATGGGACTGCCTTGATCTCTTTTTCTTCAAGCTGTCTTTCCAACTTGCGATGTAAACCTTCAAGATAAATAGGTTCACAGCTTTCTCCATCTGAAACGGCTGGCAATTTCTGCACTTTTCTTTTGCAATACATTCTCTTTCTCAAGAGCTTCATATGATAAACTGAGCATCCGTGTGCAGGTAATTCCTCCTGGGATGGAGTTTCACCATATTGTTCCACATGAAGGTGACATGGATGGCGAAACAGAAGGAACTGAAGATGGAAAAGCCCCGGATCCACCTATTTGGACAGAGGTTTCCATTGACATCATTTTTTTTGCTCCTTCGAGTGACACTCTTTCTGCATTCTTCTATTCTTGCTAATTTCTTAATGTGATTTCTAGATAATGCGCTTCTTTTCTAATCCACGGAAGCCTATGATACTCGCCCTTGCTAGGCCTGATCCGAAGAAGAACCTCACTACTTTAGTGAAAGCATTTGGTGAATGTCGTCCATTGAGAGAGCTTGCTAATCTTGTAAGTTTTAGTTTACACCACTTGTATGAGGTGAATTGCCTTACTTTATAGGGAACGGAAGCTGCAGTGCAATTGATGTTCCTCCTTTTCCTTTCTTCTTTTTCTTCAGATGTTGATAATGGGTAATCGAGATAATATCGACGAAATGTCGAGCACCAATTCATCAGTCCTCCTTTCAATCTTAAAGATGATAGACAAGTATGATCTTTATGGTCAAGTAGCTTATCCTAAGCACCACAAGCAGGCAGATGTTCCTGATATCTATCGCCTTGCTGCAAAGACTAAGGTACTGCCAGTCATTTTAATGTCAAGTGCATAGTTCTCAGTCTCACTCCCTGAGTTGTTTGATCAATCGGACACATAGGGTGTGATGCTTCTTGGTTGAATATGTTCCAAGCGTTTGTTTTTTCAATATGTAGTGGTGTTTCTTATTCTTTTTCCGAGGGTAATATGTGGAAAGTATTCATGGTAATTGGTATATATGAAACAATTACTTTGCATTTTATTAGCACATCATTACTCATTTTGTGCAGTGTGCACGAGTAGATTATACCAAATAAGAGAAACCACAGGGGGATGTTACTTATCAATTAGACAACTGATGATTTTAGTCAACGTGAAATATAGAGATCAACTTAATGTTACATGGAAAGCAAAGTTAGATTGAGGGTGTCCAAATGGGCCAAGTGGAACTGAGTGCTTGTGTTCTAAAAGCCATTAATTTGGTTCAACTTAGTGACCCAGTTCAAAATGTGGAGAAGACTGTTTGGAACCTTCTTCCTCTTATAACCTTTAATATAAGAGCATGGGCTCTCTGATACAGCAACATGATTTGCTCTTTCTCATGTTTGGCATCTTCTTCGTCCTATTTATAGCATGCATGGGGTATCTGATACAGTAACATGTTTTACGCTTTCTCATGTCACCTGAAACCACATCGAATTAAATGGATAGATAGATATAACATTATCTCATTGTGGTGGCAGAAAAAAGAGCAAATAAGAAGCCTTTCCCTCTCGAAATCAGATATTTTGTTAGCATGCTTGCCGTACCTTCAGAAATTAGTGGCTCAGAAAGACAATATTGAGATACTTTTTGAATTTCTTTTTACAGGGTGTTTTTATTAATCCAGCTTTTATCGAGCCCTTTGGACTGACTTTGATTGAGGTATTCTTCTTCATGCAGTGATTTAAGCTTTAATTGATGATTTTGTTGTTCTTCATAATAAGTTGGCGAGTCTTTTCTATTTACATATGCACTTATCTCCCGTGCACAGGCAGCAGCTTACGGTCTCCCAATGGTAGCCACAAAAAATGGAGGACCTGTTGATATCCACAGGGTATGCTGTTGCATTTATTTCATATGCTGTCTTTGATGCCGTCCACTCTTCGACAAAGTTCCAACAAATTAGATTCAAATTGATCACTCGGTTTGCAGGTTCTTGACAATGGTCTCTTAGTGGATCCCCATGATCAGCAGGCAATCGCTGATGCTCTTTTGAAGCTGGTTGCTGATAAGCACCTGTGGGCTAAATGCAGGGCAAATGGGCTAAAAAATATCCACCTCTTCTCGTGGCCTGAGCACTGTAAAACATATCTTTCTCGGATAGCTAGCTGCAAACCTAGGCAACCACGCTGGCTGAGAACCGATGATGATGATGATGAAAATTCAGAAACTGATTCTCCTAGTGATTCCTTGAGAGATATTCATGATATATCTCTGAATTTGAGATTTTCACTAGATGGGGAGAAAAATGACAATAAAGAAAATGCTGATAATACGTTGGACCCTGAAGTTCGAAAGAGCAAGTTAGAGAATGCTGTTTTGTCCTGGTCTAAGGGTGTACTTAAGAGCACACCGAAAGCTTGGTCGTCAGACAAGGGAGACCAGACTTCTGGTGCTGGTAAATTCCCAGCGATAAGGAGGAGAAGACATATTTTTGTTATTGCAGTGGATTGTGATGCTAGCTCTGGACTCTCTGAAAGTGTGAGAAAGGTATTTGAGGCTGTAGAGAAAGAAAGAGCAGAGGGTTCCATTGGATTTATTCTCGCCTCATCTTTCAATATATCAGAAGTACAGTCTTTCCTGGTTTCGGAGGGAATGAAGCCCACTGATTTTGATGCTTACATATGCAATAGTGGAGGTGATCTTTATTATTCATCCTTCCACTCTGAACAAAATCCTTTTGTAGTTGACTTGTACTACCACTCGCATATCGAGTATCGTTGGGGGGGCGAAGGGTTGAGGAAGACTTTGGTGCGTTGGACCGCTTCTATCATTGACAAGAAGGGGGAAATTGAAGATCACATTGTTGTTGAGGATGAAGACAATTCAGCCGACTACTGCTATACTTTCAAAGTCCGCAAGCTTGGGACGGTAAATTGGCTTCTTTTCTCCATTTTTTTGGTTGTTTTTGCCCCTTCTCATTGCTTCTTTAACCACACCTCCTGCTGCTGTGGGGGCGGTTCAATGGTGCTGCAAAAGCTTTCCTACTTTTGTTTTGGGAATCTTCTTTCACTTAAGCTGGCTGCTGAAATCAAGCATTCAGGCTTGTGCTAGATATTCTTCAAAACATCCGAATCTATTTTCTCCAAGCATCTGATATAATGATGCAATTGTATACAAGTAGGATTTTTTATTACACCCTCTTAACTGATTCTTATTGCTTTTGCAGGTTCCTCCTGCGAAGGAACTTAGAAAACTAATGAGAATTCAGGCGCTTCGTTGTCACGTTGTTTATTGCCAAAATGGGAGTAGGATTAATGTGATCCCTGTGCTGGCATCTCGGTCCCAAGCACTCAGGTAATTGTTTTAGTTTCATCTACGTAAAGGTTGCTGGGTATCTCTGCCAACTGTTTTGTTTAAAGTTATCAACTCCTGGTATGCGACTTGCTATTTCTATAGTGCATCTTTCTTCAGAATACACGATAAATATTGACTTTGCTGAAATGCATTTATTATTCAATTTTTGCTCATTCTTTTACTTATATCTCTGAGAGACACTGTACATTAGTGGCATGCTACCTGTACGTGGGGCCACATGGTGTTGCCACCTGTGCCTTGGTCCTTGGAAGTGTTGATTCATTATATGTGCCAATTTTGTGTGCTCTCGGTTAGTTCAATTATTAATTGCCTTGTACCCCTGCACCAGTGAAAAAGATGGGCGCCCAAGAATTTTAGGACTGCAATCCTTTTGATTTCTTCTGCTTACCAAGATTTTATTTGTGGTTTTACAAATTTGCGTAATCAAATTATGAGGTACAAAATTAGAGCTAGTCCATATTCTATAATAAATATGAGTACTAAACTTGCTTTGAATTGTCTTTGGTTGTGAACTTCACTCTCTGGGTCCGAAAGATGCTTTCACGTCTATCAGCCAGTCTTGCTAATGTTCCAAATGGCAACATAGTACTCGTTATGATTTACCACAAATATACAACAACAACAATCATTCTCACAAAGTGGAGTCTGGGGAGGGTAATATGTAGACAGGGCTGTTTCCAATCGACCCTCGGCGCAGGGAAGGGAAAGGCAAAAAGAAAACAAAGACACAAACAGCATTAGTTACTTCAGCAGACATCGCATAAATAATCATCTGAGTCATATGTACCATAAATAAATAAAACAGTAACTACCAAAAATTACCACAAATATAGTGGTTTTAATTTATATCCTTTGCAGCTCTGTTTTCCATCTCAAACACATGCTATACTATCCTTGCTGCCGTTCTGGATTGTATTTCAATTGGTTTCTAACTGCAGAGTAGTTATAGGATTGTATCTTTCTGGAAATATGGGATCACTTTTATTTCCTTAAGAGGGGAGTAAACATTAAAGCTGAAACTGAGGCTGAAACCTTTAGTTCACTGGAAATATATTTTGAGTCTGGAATTTTCATATTTGGATGACTGAGTATTGTCTACAGGTACTTGTATCTGCGATGGGGAATGGACTTGTCAAAGTTGGTGGTTTTCGTTGGAGAAAGCGGTGATACTGATTATGAAGGATTGATCGGTGGTCTACGCAAGGCTGTCATAATGAAAGGACTCTGTACTAGTGCAAGCAGCTTAATTCATGGTAATAGGAATTACCCGCTATCCGATGTTTTACCATTCGACAGCCCTAATGTTGTTCAAGCGGCGGAGGAATGTAGCAGCACCGATATCCGTTCCTCACTGGAGAAACTAGGTGTACTCAAAGGATAGTTCCTTCCCCTTTGATTGGTTAAGATCTATTTGAGCTAAGATTATGCCATGAAAGAAGAATAGCCATCCATTTGGGTTGTCTTTTGAAGCTGTTAATGGTTTTCAACAGACTACAAAATGAGATGCGCCCTTTGATACTCTTAAAAGATGGACACAAAAGCTTCACTCCGTTCTGAGTGTTATGAAAGTCTTTTATCTAAACCAATGCTGTATAGTTGTAGAATTTCTTTTGTTATGTCATTGGATAGAACCTCTTCCGGTTCATATACTGCGAGAAAAATAAATTTCAACTGAAAAACGTTGACCAATCTTGTAAATTATCATATACGTCCCACCACAAGGCATTATTGGTGATTTTCAAATGCGTGTCTGTTGACTGGATCAATATTTTTTAAAGCTTGTGGAACTGTTCAATTTTTATTCAACAGAATTGGTTTCATATAATGTGGGATGCTATCTTAGTCTTTTGCTGATTATTATTACGAACTGTTTGAACGAACAACCGTTAGATGTTCTTTGCAGGCTTTGGTACTGTTTGATTTTGGCGTATTTCATCAACATATAGTGTCTTGATCTCTTCGATTTTGGTATTGAATTTTAACTTCAGTATTTGTTGCCAGTTACTGGTATCCATTTTGACCCATAAATACATGCAATCAATCTTCATAGAACGAGGAAGGAGTGGGAAGCTAGAAACATGGCTTCATCTGCTCCCAATGGGAGGACCAGACTATGTAACCTTGTTACTTAATATTAAACAAAATATTTCACTACTAGAAAATAGACCTACAGCAACGCCTCAAAAACCAAGAGTCTTGTGGTGTTATGCTATTCATCTTTTCAATTGTGTGTTTTGGCCTTTTGTTTTTGGGAGTAAATCAATCTTGAGCAGTTTTTTGCAGTCTACTAGTGTTGGGATTGACCTATCAATGTATAATTGAAAAAAGTATTTGAAGTTAAGACCAATGAGCAGTTGCGAGTTAATGCCTTGACTAGGATATATTACTGCAGTAAGCAGATCTCGGGTTCTTCTGCAGCGCCTTAATTCTCTTGTTGGCTTTGCTACCGCGAATGAAACAGGGTTCGAGAGAATAAGATTGTCGCGTGGACCGCTCTATTTTTGGAGGTTGTCTAATGGTCAGTCATTTATCCGATCTCAATTTGTTTGGTTCTGAAATTTATTGTTGTTATTGTTGTTGTTATCCTCGTTTAATAGATTACAAAGCAACAGGAGACTTGCTCCATAGGACCCCATCTTGTTGCCTGTGCAACAGCTCGCGAACTTTTTATCATTGTATGCAGAGTGGGTCAAGCATGAAAACTTTCTAGCCTTCATGAATTACATTTTCGTGCTAGGAAGCTTCTTAATGTTGACAAGCTCCTCATTCCAATTCTTAGATTTTACTCAACCTGACCGATGGCGAAGTTAGAGATTTCTTCGAGGGTATTCAAATAAGTGAAACAAAATTTTGACAAAAAATATTCAATATATGTTGTATTCTCTTAAACATAATATTTTATCTACATACACTGTGTAATTTTTCAACTAAGTGGGGGAGCAGGACTAACAGAAGAGCTTTTCTTCTCATTTTCTGTTTAAGGTTAGGTCTATTCCCTGCATGTTCTTTGGGTTAATAAATACTCGATCATCAATAAAAGAACTCAAATTGGGGTCTCGGAAGGAGATAAGTGATTACCCAAAAGAGAAGGAAAAAATAAAAAGGAAAATTTGTTAGTGGAAGATGAACAATATATAGTGGTAGCTTTTTGCACCTTTTCCCATTACATCGGGATATTGAAAAGGGAAGTGTAAAGGGGTAGTGTGGAACTTACCCTACAGAGGGAGCGTCAAACTCAATTAATTTTTCAGTCCCTATAGTCAGGTGGATGTTGATTGGTTTTTCGACTAAATCTCCAAAAAATATTGGACGTGCTGGCAGTGGCGAAACAAGAAAATTAATCGAGTATATTCAAATTTGAACATGAAAAAATAAATGTTGAGCTACAGGTTGATCTTGAATCCCTGAAACAATTTTGACCACCCTTCGCCACTAGGCTATGTCTCTTCACTGTTACAAGGGTGTTCAATATGTATTAGATATATATAAATCATAATATTTTACATATATACACGGTATTATTTTTTGACTGACCACCCTTGCTACCATGTAGCTTCGCCCCTGCGTGCTGGTCTTCACGCATCAGCTCATGTCATTCAAGGTGGTCCGATATTCCTTCACAAATTATGTAGTGAAATTGAGACTGCTCGATCTAAGAAGCTAATTCTCATGTAGGCAACGCAGTTAGCTCTATTTATTACGGAGTATTAGAATTTTCTTTATTTCATTTTATATTTTATATAGGCTTTCTCCCTTTTGGTATCATTAGGCTATAACTTATAATAGCTGGTGTACGAAGAACAAGTTAATCTATTATTACTTCTAAAGAAAGACATATGAGTTCCCTTTTTCTTTTTCTTTTATTAGAGCGTGTGGCATGTCGACTTAAATACAAATTAGAGCTCAACAGCTACCTTACAACTGGAAACTGAAAAGACATGAGCAACAAAAATAAATAAATGAACACATGGTCCAACTAACATTTGACTCTACAAATGTTCACCAAGTTGGTTCTGATCATCTAAAAAGTACTACCTCTGGTCCAAAATAAGTGATTTTTTAGATATTTTCACACATATTAAGAAAGCTACCTTTTAGCATTAATTAGCAATAGAATTGACCATTTTAACCTTACTATTTCACATAAATACTCCTAACACATATTTTAACACTATTTACTCCAAGGACAATGTAAGAAAAATATCATTAAGTCATTCTTAAAATCCGAAAAAATTACTTATTTTGGACCACAAAGAAAAGGCAAAAAAATTACTTATTTTGGACCGGGAGAGTAATCAATTAAATGACATGTATAGTCATCCTAATAAATATTACTGCCACTATCTCATCTTTTGTTCCTAATTACATGTACCAATTCTCTATAAATGAAAGTGATGGGCTTAGGAATGTCAAAGCAAGTCATGCAATGGAGTTCCAAAAAATGCGATATCAAACAGCTAAGAAAAGACAATTAATATTCAACTGATTTGCTAGCAACAACCATACGTTAGCTGTTAGTTAGAAGAAGCCACATGTCACAAAGTGATTCTAATAAGGGGATTTAAAAAAATGCAAGAATAATATATTTGAGATTTAAATTTACAACTTAAAAGCTATTGTGAACCATTTTTTTGGAACTACAGTAAAACAAATTTCAGCTGTTATATCAATGGGATACAACAATTTATATGTTTGCATTGGTAAGAATACAATATTTGAGAGATTCAAACTTGCAAACTATTTTTTGGCACTACACTAGAAAAATAAATAGACCAAAGATTTACGTAGTCGTTGTGTGTTTGCTTTGTGCACCGGTGTACTAGCCGTATAACGGAGCCATACTCAACCGCACCCTCTTAGCATAAAGCGGAGCAGGACCCTTCGCCTCATCTATCTGGCCGTTACATAAAAAGGATACAATAATATATATGTATGCACTGGAATAATTTTTCGACAAAGGAAATAATTTATGTGGTGCAGATTCTCGAAAAGAACTCCCACACCCATATCAGATCATCCAAGAATATACTATTTTTAGAAGTTTCGACATACACTTATCAATATTTTTGGAGAATGCGAGCAAAATCGGATAAATAACGTGTAATTTTGCTCTTGCTTTCCCACACCCATATTGTTGTGATCCTGAATTTTGCTTTTTCATGGAAATAGCTAGGATTTTGAACCAGGAATGGCTTGCAATCAATCTTTTTATGGGTATACCTATGAGGAAATGAAAGACCATAATGTATCTTTAATGAAAAAGTCTTCCTTCCCTAGATTATGGGAGGAAAAGACACGAGTGGAAAACTATTGAATGTTAGGATTTCAACAGTAAATACTAGCTAGGTCTAGAAACTTGCTTTATTATTACCCAACTCCCACCCACACGCCTTCACAATTTTGGAACCTTTTGAAATATCACTCATTTGTTTCAAAGGGGCAATTTGACTCGAGTGAGTTTGAATCTTGATTGTCAATTGTCTAATTGGGCTTCTTCCTACTGATCTCTATTAACTATATATACAAAACTACATGTCTCAATTCAAAACTAATTATTTGGGATCAACCATATAAGTTTTCTATGTCTATTCTATTCTATTCTATTATTCTATACTAAACAAAAAAGCGTGGTGAGAAGTGTCAGATCCCTTCTGCCATAACCAAAAGTTTCGAGTTCGAGCAATGAAAATGAATAACTCTTTGGTAGGGAGTGCTTCCTCCTAAAATAAGCCAAATACAACACAGATCTAGATTTGTTGGGCAAATGATTCCGAATACCATATGGTTATATTAAAAAAATACCAAAAGGATTCCGAATATCAAATGATTAACATCTTCATCTTTCGCAAAAAAATTATTGAGATAAATGGAGCACATTAAGAGGCCCAATAGTCGATAAGTAATTTTGGGCCCAATATGTACAGTTGGCCCATATCATTTGTACTGGTACTTTGTATTAGTATATTGGCCCATTTTGTATTAGTATAGCCGATTATCAATTGTACAGAATCATTCTTTTACACATACGATGAAATAAGAGCACTCTTCTTCTTCTCTCTCATCTCACCCGATCTAGTGTTTTCTTTCATTTCTTTTCCGCCATAGCTGATTGCTATTCGGTCTAACATGGTATCAGAGCGGGATCATTGGAACAATCTCGACCTCATCTATCATCTAATCCTACCCTTGAACGAAGTTTTGGAGATTTTCTCGGTGCGATGATTCATTGGCAGTGGAAAATTAGGTTTTTGCTTCCAGAATTTTAAACCTGAGCTTCGATACTCTCTATCCTCTTGATTTTGTAGACGATTGGTAAATCTTCTCATTTTCTTGATTGCATGTTCGATTTGGATTGATTTCTAGAGTTCATTTTAAGTAGTAAAATTAATATTAATTTGGGTTACATCTACCGTGTATTCACAATTATATGGCTTCTTTGTTGTAATTTTGTTGTTGAATTTGCTGATTACAATGAGTATTAATACAAATTTGACTGAGGACCTTCATGGTATCACAACTATTTTTGAAGGTTTTAGTGAATTCACTCTTGATCTTTATCACCCTTTCTGTGTTCACCCATCCGATAGTCTTGGTAGTCAATTGGTTACCATTCCTTTTAATGGAACTGGCTTCGTCATTTGGCGTAGCAGTATGCTGACCTCGCTCTCTCAGCTTAAAATAAATTAGGGGTGGTAACTGGTAGGATACCTCAACCTCAACCTGATTCTCCTTATTATTCCTTTTGGGAGTATTGCAACAAGATGATCAAAGCTTGGATTACTAACTCCTTGACTAGAGAAATTGTTGTGAGTGTTATGTGTTTCAACACTGCTAGTGAAGTCAGGAGAGAAATAAATAATAGGTCTGGTCAGTCAAATAGTTCTAAGTATATCCAAATTTGGAGGGAAATTAGTAGTACCTCTCAAGGGACATCTAATATAGCTATCTACTTTACCAGAATGAGGAGTCTCGAGGATGAGCTCAATTCTGCATATGTTGGACCAACATTTTTATGTGGTGCACTCCCTAAATTCATTGAGGACCAACACATATTCTAGTTTCTCAGTGGGTTAAATATGTCATATTCCACCGTCAAAAGTAGCATTTTAATGATGTCCCTTTATCCAAGCATTAGCAAAGCTTATTCACTTTTACAACAAGATGAAAGTTAAAAGAAAGCTAAGTCCATAGCCCCTAGGTTTTTACCTGATTCAGCAACATCATTCTCTTCATCATCTAGCATATCTTCTTCTACCAATAGGCCATAAAATCAGAGGGTAAACTTTGATTCTAAGAAGTCTACTTCTCCTATAATTTGCAAATATGGTAGAAGTCTGGGCATAGTGTAGACAAATTCTATAGACTCCACGGCTTCCCAGCTGATTTCAAGTTCACTAAGTCGAAGAGCTTTGCTGCATGTGTTAAAGTGAGGGATTCTTCTCCAAGAAATTTGATTGCTACTGGCACTAGCAATAATTCTTCAGACTCTGTTTATGGATTCAACAAGGAGCAATATGAACATCTCATGACTCTCTCCAACAAGCAATAATTTCTTCTGGTTACCCTCAGTACACTTCTCCTAGAGAAAAAATTAGTTTTGCCAACTTTGCAGGTGTGTGAAATATCCTTGTAAATCAGTTTCCTATAATAAATTTTGTTATGCATTCTTTGTCTGCTCAGTTAGGAAGAATTCCTTGAATTTTAGATTTAGGTGCAACTAATCATATGACCCCTCACAAATAGTTTTTATACAATATTAAACCCCTACGTTATCCTTCATTAATCACCTTACCGAATAGGTATAAAGTGAAAGTAATTTCTATTGGATCCCTACATCTTAGGCAGGATATAACTTTACACAATATTATTTTGGTTCCTTCTTTTCAATTCAATTTAATTTCAGTTCATCAACTCATTTGTCAATTGAAAGGTCTAGCAATATTCAGTAGTTTCTCCTGTTTTGTATGGGGGCCTTCTCTGAAGAGGCTATTGAAAATTGGTAAAGTTGCTCGTGGGCTCTGTTTTCTGCTACCTGATATGGTTACCCCTTCATTTACTTCTAATATTTCTTGTTCTACTGTTTGTAATTCTTCTACAACAAATGTTATCCTTTGTTTTCCCAGTTCTACTTGTAAATCACCTAGTATTTCTATTTTGGCATCAAATGTTAGGACATATGTCATTTCATAAGTTGAAATCCATTTTATATTTATCTACTCAAGTATCTTCTAAACAATCATTTATATATTTTATTTGTCTTATGTCTAGGCAACAAAGACTACCATTCTATGATAGTCACATTTATTCATCTGTACCTTTCTGGTTGGTCCATATAGATATATGGGGACTCTATCACACTAACAAATACAACGATTTCGATATTTCATTACTTTGGTAGATGATTTTACTAGAGTCACCTGGACACACTTATTATCTTCCAAATGCAATGCCCTTTCTGTAATCAAAGCTTTCACTATGATGGTCAAAGTTCATTTTTAGTCTTATGTTCAATCTTTTAGATCAAACATTGGTTTTGAATTAGGTAGTAGTTCAGAGGCTATATCCTTCTTTGCTGATAATGGTATTTTACACCAATCCACTAGACCTCATACCCCACAATAAAATAGGATGGTAGAAATAAAACATAAATATCTTTTGGAAACTTCCAGAACCCTTTTGTTTCAATCTGAACTCCCTAGCAAGTACTGGGGTGAATGTATATTAACTGCAACTTACATTGTCAATAGACAATCTTCATCAGTCTTGGCTAATGCTACTCCTTTCGAAAAACTACATGGAACTCCTCCCACATATGACCACCTAAAACTATTTGATTGTCTTTATTTTGCAACTACCTCTAAATCTGGCAGAGACAAATTCCTAGGGTTGTTTCTTGTGTTTTTCTAGGTTATCCCTTTAGAAAAAAGAGCTATATGTTACTTAATCTCTCTAATCATTCTGTATTTTTTCCCTAGAGATGTAGGTTTCCATGAGAACATTTTTCCCTATTCCTCTGTCGCATCGTCTTCAGTTTTCCCTTCTTCTGACTCCTTTGAAGATCCTCATTCCTTTCACTCTTCCACTGCTCCTTTTTTAACTTCTTCCGATTCTAATTTTGTTATACCTACTGCATCTCATTCTGGTCTTTCTCTTTCTTCCTCCAACCATCAAGAACCACATATTATGCTTGTTTGTTCCTCTTCCTCTCCTCCTCTTACTTGTCATGTTCCTTCTTCCCACACCTTTCCTGTTAGGAATTCAACCAAGATTTCTTACCCTCCCTCTTACTTATCAAATTATGTTTGTTCTTCTCTTCTTCCTGCCAAACCCGTCTCTACAAATTCCAAGATTTCCACTACTGAGTTATAGTTGTAATAACCTCAATATTATCAGCATGCTGCCTCACATCCTGCTTGGCAAGAAGTCATGCTAAAAAAATTCCAAGCTCTTGAAGCTAACCATACTTGGGATATTGTTCCTCTCCCCCATGAGAATAAAACCATTCCCTTTAAGTGGGTGTCCAAGATTAAAAAGAAATCTGATGGACTGTTGAAAGATATACAGATTAGTCATAAGGGGTGACACACAAATGAAATGGATAGACTATAATTAGACCTTCTCCCAAGTTATTAAATTCACCACATTAAGTGCCTACTCTCTTTTTCTAAGGGCGTGCATTCATTTTATCGATTCAATTTTGACCATTATCAATAATTACTTATCGGTTATCAATTTGTACATATGTTTATCGTTATCGTTTCAATAAGCTTTAGATTTTTTGATTTTGATTTATCGATTTTTGGGCTTATCGATTCGGTTAGTGTGAGCACATGATTTTTGCACCGGGTAAATAATTCCAAAATTAAAATAAATATGTTTTTGAGTGCAATCACTTGCTTTGTTTGAAATTAGCTATATTTTGTGTGTTTGAATAAGTAAAAATTAGAAAAAATCAAAAAAAATTAGGCTAGTTAATTACTTTGTTTAACTAGTTAGATTTTAAGGAAATTAGCAAAAATAGTGTTAATTAGGGAAAAATAGTAGAAAATTGCCAAAAAATACTAAATAATTATAGTAAGTAGGAAATTAGGTTTTATAATTTTCCATAAAAGAAAAAGAAAAAGAAATAAAAGAAAATACATAAAAATCATTAAAACCAGAAAAATACAAAAAATATATATAGGTTTAATATGACTGGGCCATTTGAAACCCATTTGTTGGGCCCAGTACATTGGCCCAAGAGGCGGCCCGTCGGATCTGTGTAACAATCAATCCAGGCCATTCGTGAGAAGTGATCAAACGGCTCAGGTAATTAGGCGTATTATTGATTAATAAATTATGCTGGGACTTGATCTCAGCCGTCCGTCTAAGTTGATCAGATGGAAGAGACTTTGGTCTCACAAAAAGCCCAAACGGCGTCGTTTATGTAACGCTTCTCTGAGCCGTTGATCCTCACCAATTCAACGGCCCAGATTACCTCAGACACTTCGCCTATATAAGGCTTGTGTCTGAACAATTTGCCATTCATTTACAAACCCTAGAGACAGCCGCCCTTTACCCCTCTCCCACTTCGTCTTCTTCAGCCCTCACAATCCTTACTCGGCCATGGCGGCCACCACCCTCCACGGTGGTCGCCGGCCTCTTTTGACTCTTCTCTCGTCTTCTCCTTCTTCTATTTCTTCTTTGTTCCAGAGAAAACCCCAAGAACTCCCCTTCTCCATAAATCCCGGTCACCGGAGTTACACCGGTGACCACCAAACAACGAAGATCCACCTCAAACCAATGCCGTTCGAACCCCCGTCCCATGATCTACCCAACCATATAAGTCACCACCGTCGAATCAGCCTGGAACGTTTCGAATATCCAAAAAGGTGTCGCCGGAAACCTAACTCCGGCGACCCAGAACTAAACCCCTTTTGCCAAGATCTAACCTTTACCCCTCTGAATACCCCCCAGTCCAAACCAAAAGCCATAAAGGCTCCATCTTGAGGTTAAAGCAGAAAACAGAATGAAAAATCAAAGAAAAGTCTGAAATAAAGAAAAGAAACAAAGGAAAAGAAGTCTGAAAAAGAGATTGATAAAGAGAGGAAAATGGAAAGCTTGGGGGACAGACCCCGCTAAGCTAAGTGCTCCCCTCCCTCTTTATATCTAGCTGGCTTTCATGTTGTCTGTTTGCTTCATGTTTTCCTTTTGTTAGGTCTAGTTTAGTCTATCGCATGAATTAGAGTTATCTAGTGCTTCATCTTTGTTTGTTTCTCTGTTTTAAGTATTTAATCTTGATATCCTTGTTTTTCTTCATCTGCTATTCCTATTAGGGTTACTCATTCTGTTGGCTTTCAATATCTTTTCTTCTGTTTCTTTGCGTGTTTGTTCTGCATGCTAGTTTAGCTATTTGATTCTCATCTTTATATTAGGAATTTTTCTTATGATTGGTTTATAGTACCTCTTCTGTTTTTCTTTCTTTTGCTAATAGCATGATTAAAATTGGGGTTTGATCTTTGGAAGTCTAGTCACAGCGATTCTGATAATCATTCTTATCTTTTCATATGATAGATTAGGAGTTTGTTCTTCATCATTTTTCTGTTTATCTTTACCTTCTTATCTGCTTACCCGTATGTTTTAGATTAGGATTGACCCTTGGAGAGTTAAGTTTAGTTGTTTTGATTATTACCATTTTTGTCTACTCTGTTAAAACCATATCATGTTAGTTTGTTTGTTCTTTTGTTTGGGTAGACCATGTCTCAATTCCCTTACTGTTTTGTGGGATTTAGTACTTATGTGTTTATATCAATGATCTTTAAGTGTGTTTTGGGTTTTTCAATGATTCATTTAACATAAAAATGATTGAAACTAAGCTTGCTTAATGTTAATGGGCACTCTGCCATGGAGAATTAAGTTTGTAAAATCTAATTGATTAAGATTCAACAATACTCAACCTTTCCTCTGAATTTTGATTAGTTAGTGGACAAATTTGATTTCATTTGGCTATGTGTGCAAATATCTGTTGAAATGGCTGTGTTTGCAATGGTTCTGTGTTGGTGAACACTGTTAATGCTTTCATGCTTAGGTGAATTGGCTATAGCTGCTAGTGCTAGGTCTCATTAATTAGTTAGTTTTTAAATAGGAATTAACAACTGAAAATGAACAAAAATAGGCTGTTAGTTAAATAATTGGCCTAAGAATGGTTAACCTTGCAAAGGGTTGACCTATTCTATAAGGCCCTAACACACAACCCATTTTAAAAGTGGCTGGTTGTGCAAAATGGCTATGTCTGCAAATGCAGACTAGCCCAGGCTCTCTTTAGAGCCCTGAACAGCAAAGTGGCCAAACCTGTAAAGGTTTTGGGCCCAACTGTTCAGTATTTGGCTTTGATAGCCCAAGCTAAGTCTCAACTTGAGACTGGCTAGTTCTTAAATAGTTAATCTCAGTAATAAAGCAGGCTAGTCCTGCAATTAGCTTTAAATTGGAACAAATTGGTCTTAATTGACTGGAATTAGTTTAAATAGGCTAAAATTGAAATAGTTTCTTAAAATAGAATTGGCCAGCCCTTAAATACCAATGCAAGGGCTGGCTATTAGTTAAATAAGTTCAAAACAAGCTGAAATCTGACCTAGGTAGGCTAGTAAATCGGCAGTGCCCTTAGGGGCACAATTGGGAGTTAAAAAGGTAAAACAGTAAATAGTTTAGAACCTAAGAGGGTAGGGGAGTCCTTTGTACCCCTGATTTCTGCAATTTTACAGAGATTTAAGGGTATAATGGTCTCCCTAAAAAGGGAAATCTGTAAAAATCTCAAACCCTTAGGGATACACTAGTAAAAACCCATAAAAGGGAATCTTTAGAACATTCCAGCACATGCTGGAAGGGTTTTGATAACTGAAATTGGGGTTAAAGCGTAAGTTTGATAATTTTAGGAAGGGGAGAAGTGGGATTAATCCCATGCTTCCTCCCCAAGTCTTCAGCCCTAAAAATAACTATAAATACCTCTTAAAAAGGGGCTGAAGGGGGGGTGGAGAATTGAAAAAGAATCTGAGATACAAATAAGCTAAAATTCATACAAAGTTTGATATAAAAATAGGAATAGAACAGATAGACTTCACGATTTTTGTTGAGCAAAAACTTGTTGGTTCTCTTCTGATTTTGAGGTTTTCTGCTCGAATCTGGGTCTGGATTTCTGTCTTGATCCCACTGGTTTTCCTGCTTATTGATTGCCATTTGGTTTCATTCGTTTGGCACTTCATTCTCCTGTTGCATTGGCTGTTTGGATTTGCTGTGGTTATTGCTCACTCCTTCTCCCTTAGAACTCATTGGCTACCATTTTGCTGAACCAGGTACATTCCCTTGTTCAACTGAAGATGTAATTATTAAAGCTCAAACAATGGAATGAAGTTCAAGATGTTGAAATTAACTGTTCTGCTGTAGTTCAATTTATCTCTTTGATTGATAGTTTAGTGTAGTTTAGATCTAAATGTCATGTAGTGAAACATGTAGTAGAATGAAAACAGAAACAAAAATATGTAATAGCTAGTGGTATAGTAGTAGTATAGTAGTAGTAGTATATCACGCCTAATTTAAACAGATAAAACATAAGTAAACAAATCATGATTTAAATTAGCTAATAACTACTGTTTCATAGAGAATGTCGTGAATCAACATAACTTAGCTAATGTAATAAATCTACATTTGAACATGGAATAGCAAACGTTAGATAGTGATTCGTTCATAATTGAATTGATAATCTAATAAGTGAGGTAAGCCGTATTAAAAATCAGTGGTTTAATTATGATAAAGTCTTTGAGCCATTTAGATGAAAGTATTTGAGTTATAACCATGAACGTTTGGGACTGTTTAAACTATGATCATGTAATTAGCTTATTTGGAAATCAATAATTGGGTAGTGAAATAGCTCGATTAGAATCGGATTTGTGATAGGTCTAGTTCACAACGAAACTTGTATATAATCTCAACCCTGTTTACAATCTTGCTTTAATAATCTGTAGGTAATTAGTTTAACTGTTCTTCAAGCCTCTTATATAATCCAAACCGTCTTTCTCAGATTTAGTACTGACCTCAAATAAAAAGTGTAAAAAGAAGAAGAAGCAATCTGTTAGTTCTAGTTTGTAGTCTGATAAATTGATGTACTGGCTTCCCTTTACTGAATAAATAAAAGTGATGTGATTTCATTTCCAATTCTGAGTATTTGTTCCTTTATGAAACCTGTATCATGTCTTCTGTTATTACAATCTGGTTTGGGCCCTATGTATAGCGTGGGCCTGAACTACCCTACGAAATTGTTTGGTTCATTGATCGATAGCCTGAAGACTGCCTGGGCTTTAAGGCCTGGGCTGATGCTGATCCAGCTAAGCGAAATGAAGAGATCAGGCCTAATAAACAATGAAAATTACGGGCCTGGATTATTATAGTATTAGCAAAACGAGTAAGGAAAAAACAATATAGCAAAAATGTAGTTAAACAAAATAGGACCGGACTTTAAAATTAAATTGGGATGAGCCTCGCCCGAATAACACCGGGGCCCCCATTTAGTAATAGAATAACATAATAGAACCGGAGAGGCTAATAGCGAATTTCATAGCCTCTCCCAAAGTTAAAAGCCGATATAGACTATCTTAAGGCACGATTTTAATATACCTTCCTACGAACGAGTGTGCACTTGGTGCAACTCAAATCCAAATCCCGGTAAAGCTGAAATACACCAAAAGTCATAGGCGTACTGGTTGCGGTATGACTCGAGGCGTGTTTTCGCGATACCGCAAATTCCTAAAAATAATATTTAACGTAAAGGCATTATGTTGTTAAAACCTATAATTGAGTCAAACAAAAGTCAAGAACGACAGTGGAGCGACCGTGCTAAAACCACGGAATCCGGGAGTGCCTAACACCTTCTCCCAGGTTAACAGAGTTCCTTATCCGGATCTTTGCTTCGCGGACATTTATAAGAGTCAAAATTCCTCGGATTCGGGATTAACCGGTGACTTGGGACACCATTGTCATTCCCAAGTGGCGACTCCGATTAATCTCTAATAAAATCCCGAACCGATTGTCCTTTAATTGGAAAAACTCCTTCCCTTACGTTATTTTATCCGTTTCGGGTAATTGAGCGCCGGGGTATACCCTACAAGTGTATTTACACACCTTTAAGTATGTTGGGGTAGTAAAAAGGGAGGTGTGACAGTTAGCGATTACACCAACAAGAAAATTTGCGAGATTCCACAAAAAGTGATTAGCTATAAACACGCCTAACTAATATGGACAAAAAAGAAGATAAAATAAGACAAACATCGTTTATAACATAAAAATCGTGTCAACAAGCACATGTAACAAAACTAAAGTATGGGATCAAATGTATGCGACTAACACTCTAACTGTATAAAAAAAAATACATCATCATGACTAATTATGTTTCCATTAATTTGAACATCATTCCCTAGACCTTTAAAAATGATCATTTCTTAAATGTGGTATCCCTTGCAGAAAGTCCTAACCTTTAAACCTGGAAGAATATAAGAAATATTAAGAACTTTGTAAAATAACACATTCTTTTACAAGTATATTATTTAAAATAGAAAACTTATATAGCAGCTAACAAACTCTAGCCAACATCGTCGGTGGAAGCTTCTTTGACAAGATTAGTAAAATCTAATAAGAATATATATTAACAAGTCAAGCAATTAATATATTATTTAACTATCTTAAACAATACAATAAAATTAATTAAAATATATATTTGTCTTATCCAATCCATTTTTATTTAATTATATAGATAGATAACTATTTTTTGATTCGTTTTGCCACCACTAATTGATATTATGGAAACAATTAAATTATAAGAAATTCATGTATTGGGAGGTGTTAAGTATATTTCGTGGAAATAGATAGATCAAGACTAAAACTCTCTATTTCTGGTTGTGATCTATTAGAACCTATATTAATTGGACTTGACTGAGTTACATATATGACGTGAGCATGTATAACTAATTTAAGTATTTCATAAGAATATGGGTAGAGGAAATAATAGGGTTAGGAACTTAGGGTAAAGGAAAGGATATTATAGAATAAGGGTATATTTGTCTTTTAAATATTATTTTTTCGGTTTATCGATAAACCCACAACCGAAGAGGACAAAATCGAAATCAAAATCGATAAACCGATAAGAAAAATTTTGAAATCAAAATTGAAATCCATAAATCGATAAATCGATATCGATAAACCGATAATAAATAATTGATTCATTTATCGATAAACCAATTCGAATGCACACCCCTATCTCTTGCTGCTAAAAAGGGGTGGATTGTTTTATCAGCTAGATGTCAATAATACCTTTCTTCATGGTGATCTCCATGAAGAAGTTTATATGAGGTTGCCTCCTCGTCTAGTGGTTTCTGGTCATTCTTCCTCCCCTTCTCCACTAGTTTGCAAGCTCAAGAAGTCTCTTTATGGCCTTACACATGCCTCAAGACAGTGGTTCTCTAAGTTATCTGAAGCATTGTATTCCAGAGGTTATATCTCTAGCAAAAACGATTATTCATTATTCATAAAGACTTCTGAAGGCTCCCTAACTGTCTTAGCGGTGTATGTAGATGACATTTTATTGGCAGGAGATGATATTTCTGAATTGGATGCTCGTAAGGCCTTTCTGGATGCTACTTTCAAAATTAAAGCTTAGGTTGTGTTCGCTATTTCTTGGGTTTGGAAGTTATCCAACATCCTTAGGGTTTCTCGATGTGTCAGCACAAATTTACCTCTGATCTATTGGAAAAGTTTCACTATGATCATTTCACCCCTATCAATACTCCTCTTGATCATTCCATGAAACTCTCTTCTCATACGGGGAGCCTTTCTCTGATCCTAGCATTTACAGACAGATTGTGGGCAAGCTTAATTTCATATTCCATACAAGGCTTGATATTTGCATACTCAGTCCAATACCTTAGTCAGTTTATTCAAGCTCCTCAAGTTCCTCACATGCTGGCTGCTATACATATTTTGGGGCATCTGATGAATGCTCTCGATTTGGGTATTTTCCTTCCTAAGTCTACTGATCTTTCTCTACTTGCTTACTATGATTCTGACTGGTCCACTTGTGCCCAAACTCGAAGGTCTATTAGTGGGTATTGTTAGGACCCGGTGGCACTAAACACTTCTTCACGGCGGGAAAAATAAATGATCAACGAAAAATAAATGACACAAAGAATTTAACGTGGTTCACCTAAAACGTTTAGGCTACGTCCACAAACCCGGCACCAACTTCCACTAAAACTTTTAGTAGACTTACAAAGAGAGACTTCTCCAATAATTTGGAGGTACAACAATTCCCCGAGCTCTACCCAAAATAGTGGCGCACACAAAAGTGTTTCCCGAAAATACCCGACTAGTATTTTACTCACTATTTTGTCACTCCCCCTTTAGAAAAAACTTCCTAAAGAAAAACAAACTCTCTCTTTCTCTCTAACTCTTATACTTGAGTTATTGAATGTTTTTGGTGTGTTTAAAACAATGAGATGAAGGGGGTATTTATAGTTTTGAGATAGGGACCAAAAGTGCAAATCTCACCTATCAAGAAGGATCAATTTGCAATATTCTCATCTCACCTACCATTTATTGATGTCATTGCTTACATCAATAAGCAAATTGGAGGAAGCTTCTAACAATTCTCCCCCTTCCGACTATTTGGAGAGTTTCCTATCCCTGCAGCTTCTCTGCAGAACTCAAATTTACCCTTTGGTAGAGTTTTGGTCAACATGTCTGATCCGTTTTCATCTGTATGGATCTTTTCAAGCCGCAACATCTTCTTCTCTAACACATCCCTGATCCAATTATATCTAACATCAATATGCTTGGATCTGGAATGGAATGAGGCATTCTTCGCAAGGTGGATAGCACTTTGACTATCACAAAATAGCTGGTAACCGTCTTGCGAAAATCCAAGTTCAGTTAAGAACTTCTTCATCCACAACAGTTCTTTGCAAGCTTCCGTTGCTGCAATGAATTCAGCTTCAGTAGTTGATAGTGCAACAAATTTTTGCAACTTTGATTGCCATGACACAGCTCCCTCTGAAAAATTAATCAAGTATCCTGAAGTTGATTTTCTAGAATCAACATCTCCGCCATATCTGCATCAGTATAGCCAACCAACACAGGGTTGTCTTCTCCAAAACACAAGCATAGTTTGGAGGTTCCTCGAAGATACCTGAGAATCCACTTAACAGCATCCCAATGTTCCTTTCCTGGATTAGAAAGAAATCTACTTACCACTCCTACGGCGTGAGCGATATCTGGCCGTGTACAAACCATGGCATACATCAAACTTCCTACTGCTGAAGGATATGGAATTCGTTCCATCTTTCTTCTCTCATCATCTGTTGACGGGCTTTGCTTGGTGCTCAATCTAAAGTGGTTAGCAAGAGGACAGCTAACTGCTTTAGTTTTCTCCATGTTGAACCGTTGAAGTACCTTCTCGATGTACTTCTCCTGAGACAACCATAACTTCTTGGCTTCTCGGTCTCGCATAATCCTCATCCCAAGGATCTGTTTTGCTGGCCCCAAGTCTTTCATGGCGAAGAACTTGCTTAGCTGCTCTTTCAAGCTATTAATTCCGGAAACATTCCGGCCAACAATCAACATATCATCCACATAGAGCAATAGGATGATAAAATCATCGTCAGAAAACTTCTGAACGAACACACAATGGTCTGAAGTTGTCTTTTTGTAGCCGTGTTGCCCCATCACCGACTCGAACTTCTTGTACCACTGCCTTGGTGCCTGTTTTAAGCCATAGAGGCTTTTCCTCAATCTACAAACGCAGTCCTCTTTCCCCTTTTGCTGGAAACCGTCCGGTTGCTCCATGTATATCTCCTCTTCCAAATCACCGTATAGGAAGGCGGTTTTCACATCCATCTGCTCAACCTCCAGGTTGAGGCTTGCTACTAATCCCAACACCGTGCGTATTGAGGTCATTTTCACAACTGGTGAGAATATTTCATCAAAGTCTATACCTTTCCTTTGATTGAAACCTTTGACGACCAATCTTGCTTTGAATCTCGGACGGGAACTGTTTTCATCATGCTTGATCTTGAACACCCATTTATTCTTCAAAGCTCTCTTGCCTTTCGGCAACTTCACCAGCTTAAACGTCTTGTTCTCATGCAAGGATTTCATCTCGTCTTGCATGGCTTCTATCCACTTCTCCTTATGTTCATCATCAACAGCTTCTTCAAAACTGTCGGGTTCTCCCCCGTCAGTGAGTAACACATACTCATGTGGAGAATATCTGGTAGACTGTTGCACAACTCTTCCAAATCTTGTGTGATAAGGAGGGTTGTTGAGGATTGCTGGTTGAGGTTGATCATCCTCGTTTGCATCATCATCACCATTATCCTCGTTACCTTCAGCATCTGCTGGTTCATCTTCGTTTGGAAGATCAGGGGCTTCAGGTTGATTATCCTGAACATCGTCTCCAACTTGTCTCGGCACCATTGTTGGAGGCAACTCAAACTCAGCAGAATCATCGGTGGACTTCTCTACTTTGTCAATGTCTTCAATTGTTTGGTCCTCAACGAACACAACATCTCGACTCCTAACGAGCTTCTTCTGCACCGGATCATAGAACTTATAGCCAAGCATGTCTTGACCATAGCCGATGAATACACACTCCCTTGTCTCGACATCAAGTTTGCTCCTTTCATCCTTCGGAACATGGACATAGGCTTTGCAGCCAAATACCCGCAATTGATCATAAGAGATATCTCTTCCTGACCAAATCTTTTCTGGAGCCTCGTACTGAAGAGGGACACAGGGTGAATGGTTTAGCACATAGGCTGCTGTAACTAGTGCTTCACCCCAGAAAGCCTTTGGTAACTTTGAATGAGAGAGTAAACATCCGGTTCTCTCGATCAAGGTTCTGTTCATCCTCTCAGCCAAGCCATTCAACTGTGGAGTTTTAGGAGGTGTGAACTGATGTCGAATACCATGCTCTTTACAATAAGCATCAAATTGACCCTGGTATTCACCGCCATTGTCTATCCGGATGCACTTCAACTTCTTACCAGTCTCTCTTTCCACCAAGGTCAGAAATTGTTTGAAAACTTGAAACACTTGATCCTTGGTCTTCAGCGTGTATACCCATGTCTTTCGTGAATGATCATCAATAAAGGTCACGAAATATTGGGCACCACCGAGGGACTTCTTGAAAGGCCCGCATACATCTGAGTGTACCAGATCCAACACGTCTTGCTTTCTCGAAGGAGGGAATCTTTTGAATGAAACTCTGTTTTGTTTCCCAGCTAAACAGTCAGCACACTTCTTCAATTGGATCTGGTTTAGACCTGGTAAGGCGTTCTTCTTCACCAAACGCGCCATTGACTTTTCACTCATGTGGCCAAGACGTCTATGCCACAACTTGGTATTGCTATCATTCTCCGCAACATTTATAACTTGTTGGGAGATGCTTGCCTGGGTCACGTACAACTTTGACTGCTTCGTGCCCCGCGCCACCACCAATGAGCCTTTCGTGAGCTTCCATTGGCCATTATGAAAGGTATTGCAATAACCTTCCTCATCAAGCTTGCCTACGGAGATCAGATTCAGGCGCATATCTGGAACATGCCTGACATCTCTTAAAAGTAGCTTCATCCCATTCATGGTCTCTAGGCAAACATCTCCTTTGCCTACAACTGTTGAGAAATTGGCATTTCCCATCTTTACACGACCGAAGTCTCCAGGTGTGTAAGATGAGAAGAGTTCTCTCCGTGGCGTTGCATGAATGGTAGCTCCACTATCAATCACCCATGTCGTCTCTTGGGTTGTCAGATTGATAATGTCGTCATCGTAGACAATGTTAAACTCACCAAAGGAGTTCGCTTCATCATCACTGCTTTCTTCGGGTTTCTCCTTTTTGCCTTTGTTCTTCTTTTGGTCATTTTGGAACTGTCGGCAAAATCTTTTGATATGGCCCTTCTTTTTGCAGTAATGGCACTCAACATGTGCAAATTTGTTGGATCTACCTATGCTCTTATCTCTGTTACTCTGGCCCTTGTTTTGACTTCTCCCCCTGGTCGTAACAGCCAACACCTCTGATGAAGAAGATGATCCTTGTGATCGGCGTCTCATTTCTTCATTTAGAATGCCACTTTTGACTGTCTCCATGTTTACCACACCGTTGGGTGCAGAATTGGTGATTGAAACCTTCAAGGTTTCCCATGACTCTGGAAGTGTTGCCAGCACCATAAGAGCAAGTACCTCGTCATCGAACTTTATGCCCATTCCCGACAACTGGTCGACAATCCCTTGTATTTCATTAAGGTGATCTGCCACAATTGTCCCTTCTACATATTTTACTTGCATTAATTTTGTCAAGTAAAATAATTTGTTGTTACCTGTTTTAGAGGCATACAACTCCTCGAGCTTGTTCCATAACGACCTTGCATGTGTCACACCAGAAATGTGGTTGTACACATTATCTTCAAGAAATTGTCGTATGTAGCCGCACACTTGGTTGTGCTCAAATTCCCGGTCCTCGTCTGACTTGTCTTCAGGTTTCTGAGCACTGAACACCGGCAGGTGCATCTTCGTCACGAACAGGAGATCCTTCATCTTGTTTCTCCATAAGTGGTAATTTGTGCCGTTTAGGTTGACCATCTTGCTTGTCCTTGCCTCCATATTTCCGGCGGTGAATAGTAACCGTAGATATGAATAGTGCCCGTATGGATGAATAGTACCGTACGTATGAGTAGTATTCTAACCAAAGCTCTGATACCACTTGTTAGGACCCGGTGGCACTAAACACTTCTTCACAGCGGGAAAAATAAATGATCAACGAAAAATAAATGACACAAAGAATTTAACGTGGTTCACATAAAACGTTTAGGCTACGTCCACAAACCCGGCACCAACTTCCACTAAAACTTTTAGTAGGCTTACAAAGAGAGACTTCTCCAATAGTTTGGAGGTACAACAATTTCCCGAGCTCTACCCAAAATAGTGGCGCACACAAAAGTGTTTCCGGAAAATACCCGACTAGTATTTTACTCACTATTTTGTCACTCCCCCTTTAGAAAAACTTCCTAAAGAAAAACAAACTCTCTCTTTCTCTCTAACTCTTATACTTGAGTTATTGAATGTTTTTGGTGTGTTTAAAACAATGAGATGAAGGGGTATTTATAGTTTTGAGATAGGGACCAAAAGTGCAAATCTCACCTATCAAGAAGGATCAATTTGCAATATTCTCATCTCACCTACCATTTATTGATGTCATTGCTTACATCAATAAGCAAATTGGAGGAAGCTTCTAACAGGTATTACATTACATTAGGGGACTGTTCTATCTCTTGGAAAAACAAGAAACAACCTACTATATATCTCTCATATGTTGAGACAGAGTATAGAGCTCTACGCAAAATGGTTGCTGAGATTTCGTGGCTTGTTCGCCTACTAGTTGATCTTGGGTTGGTTATTTCTAGACCTGTTCCCGTGTTTTGTGATAGTCAAGTGACTTTGCATATCGCCAAGAATCCCGTCTTCCATGAACGCACTAAATACATTGAGGTTGACTGCCACTATGTTCGGGATAGCCTACAATCGGGTCTTATCACTTTACATCATGTTTCTTCTTTTGCTCAACTTGTTGACATTCTCACGAAGTCCCTTTCAGGCACCACTCATCATCATCTTCTCGGCAAGCTTGGGGTGTCAACACCCTCAAGCTTGAGTGGAGAGCACATATGAAGAGGCCCAATAGTTGATAAGTAGTCCCAGGCCCAATATGTACAGCTGGGCCATTTCATTTTTACTGGTTTTTTTGTATATTATGCTCAACTTTGTATTAGTATAGGCGATTATCAATTGTACTGAACGATCATTCTTTTACACATATGATGAGATAAGAGCACTCTTCTTCTTCTCTTATCTCACTCGGTCTAGGGTTTTCTTTCGTTTCTTTTCCGCCATAGCTGATTGCTATTCAGTCTAACAGATACTCCCTCGATCTTCACCTTTTCTTAATTTGTCCCTCCGAGGACATCTTTTTCTCTCTCTTCTATTTTTGGTTATACAGTAGAATAAGGATATGGTAAGGATACTAAGGATTAAAACTTGATGTGAAAAAGAGAAGCAATCCGCCACCTTGACAGATCTCATCTATTGCATAATTTTAATCATCTGTCCTTGACACTCGACAAGTCTTTTACAAATTTTTTAATCTAGACTCGATCGATTTTGCTAGGTATATGTATACTATTATACCTAGACGCCAACTATTTCGTACTTGTTACTTTTGAGTTTTATGAAATTTGTGATATATTCCATTGTTTATACTTTATCCATTTCCTAATCTTGTTTTATTTTAAAATGCTTTACAAATAAAAATTTGTGGAGATCTACATCCCATGTATTAATGGGGCTAACGTTTGCATGCATCTCTTACTTTTCAAAATTTCTGTTCACGAGGACTTGTCAGATTAATAAAATTAGTACATCAAATAGGTTCTCGATATCAGATATATGATACAGTCTGTATTTTATTTTGTAAGTTTTCTTGAAAACCAGCACTTTATATATGTATTTCATTTTTTCCAGTTACGTTGAAAATATTTGATGTAGATTATTCTCCTACATAAACATAAAGGTAATTTAACATCTACCATAATTCGTTCAGATGCAAACCTATATGTAATATTGTAAGGTTATTAAACCTCATAAATTTCGGCACAAATCTGAAAATAATTATATAAATACTTTAACACCTTGAATATAGTAAAAGCTTTTAGGGTAAAAATAACAAGGTATAATCAGTTTTTGGACTGGTCATTCAAAAATAATCAGCGTTAACTAAGTCAATGAAAAATAGTCATTATTTTGCTGCAACAGAGACCGGTCCAGCAAAATATACTAGAGTTAGGTGCACTGTGTATGAACTCCAGCACATTATGTTGGATCGATATACTTTGCTGGCTCCAGTATAATATACTGGAGACTGGAGCACCGGTGCTCCAAACTTCAGTATATTATGCTGGACCGGTATACTTGCTGGAACTCCAGTATAATATGGTGGAATTCCAACATAAGTATACTTGAACTCCAGCATATTATACTGGAGTTCAAGCAGTTCTAGTGTACTTATGCTGGAACTCCATCATATTATGTTAGAGTTGCAGCATACTTATCTTGGAACTCCAGTATAATATGTTGTAGTTCTAGTATATTTATGCTGGTACTCCAGCATAATATACCGACGTATTTTTTCGGGTCTTGAACAGTATCTTCGCTCAGATTTATCTTTTCATAAAAGTGACTAAATTTCGATTACTTTTAAACTGCGCTATTTTTAAACGGCCAATTATAAATATTATTATTTTTGAATTTCACCCACTTTTAGGGAATAATGATTGAACAAAATAGCAGTATTCCCGTCACGTTAAAATCATAGGCCCACCTCTAACTACATTAAACCATTGCACGCACTTTTTTTTCGACATGGAGCAAGTTAACAACTATATGTGCCAGTAATTATTACGCTCTATGTTCACCTTTAATTGTCCATTTTTTAACTTTACACTTCCTTTAATCTTTTTAAAGAAAAATTTTGGTGTTCAAAGGCCGGGAATATATAAGGGAAAGAGAAAGAAAAGGGCAATTATGGAAGCATAGATCTTTTTTATTTGTTTATTGTAAAACCTTGTGAATGTATAAAATTAAAAATTTGTTCAAGAAAATTAATTTAGGTTAAGATTGTAGTTTCTTAAGGGCAACAAATTAAGAAAGATATTAAGCAAAAGCTTCCAATTGTTGGCCATCTGTCCCCAGCATGCAAAATAGTTTTTGCCTAATTGCTTAGCTAATCATCGATTACTGCAATATTATACACATTTCACTATTGCCTTACAAAGTATATTCTCAGCATTTCACACTACAATTTGAGTGAAGGAAAAATAAGCCAAAATTAGCTTAGCTTCCCCAACCAAAATAGGTGGGAAA